>CM068355.1:32804121-33159121 GCA_034769755.1 Odontamblyopus lacepedii | reverse complement strand
AACGTGTTTTCCATGTAAACCTCAATGCAGAATTATTATTTCCATGTAAACTCAAAGGAGAATATTTTAATTCCAAACTATTTAATCCAGAACAATTAATTCGGAATCACGTAAAAAGCAACATTTAAACATAGCCAGTGGATGCTATTAGCTGTTAGCCCAAATCTGCGTCACTTCCTCTCCTCTCTCCTAGGGTGACCAGATTTTCAAAATTCTAAACTGGGACACACTCAGGTTGGGATGGGTGGTGTAAATAAAATAGTGAAAAGAGTGTGTAACATTGCATTCTCGTGTCAGTCATAATCTGAGGGACTTCTGACACTGTACTTTTTTGTTTTATGGTCATTTGCAAGCGTTTTTCTGTATTTTGACTGAACAAATGCCAATTTCCTGTTGACAGAGATCAGATGAGTCAAAAATTGTGACAGTCCTGTTTTAGTCCTGGTTTAGACCTGATGTAGTCCTGGATTAGACATGATATAGTCTTGGTTTAGTCCTGGTTTAGACCTGATGTAGTCCTGGTTTAGTCTTAGTTTGGTCCCGGTTTAGATCAAATTGGTCAAAAATAGGGACACTCGGTAAGGCTGTGTAATTAATCAAATTTTGATCACAATTTTGATTTGTGTGTCAAACCATCTCCAAACTCATATAATCGAGATGAAACGATCGAAGCTTAACAAAGTTTTTAAAAAAAAATATAGATATTGTAGAACAGCTGGATATATAGTTTATTTTGGATACAATTATGG
Source organism: Odontamblyopus lacepedii (assembly GCA_034769755.1). Taxonomy (NCBI): domain Eukaryota; kingdom Metazoa; phylum Chordata; class Actinopteri; order Gobiiformes; family Gobiidae; genus Odontamblyopus; species Odontamblyopus lacepedii. The sequence goes on along the minus strand of CM068355.1, from coordinate 33,158,372 downwards.
TTTTCAATGCCTTATTTCATGTTCAAAGTATTTTTTATTTATTTTATATAGGACCATCAGCGTTAATGCTTTAATCGCGACTAGATTAATGCAAACCATCACACAAAACCATTTTTTTTTTAAATCGCAGTTAGAGTTTGCCAGCCTTTTGTCCCTTCTAAAAACGCAATGATTTTTTTTTTTTTTTTAACTCAGTTAGAGTTCACTGACTTTTCATCGCTTCTACACATCTGTAGGCAGCTCCTCTGGCTGTTTCGCTTTCGAATTTCAGAGCACCATGATGGAGAAACAGACGCTTCGGGACTTTTGCACGGTTTATTTGACTTTACCAAAACTTCCAGACGCTACAATTTTCAAGTCAAGTGTTAAATGCAGCCTGTGTCAAGCAGAGTTTCAGCACCAGCGAAGTCTAGTCTAAGTTAGCACCTCCAAGCTAAACCCTTGGGTGCAGCGACGGGAGCGTCACAGCCAAGTGAGCCTCAGATCAGACAGACGGCCGTTTGGCAGAGTCGCCTCAGACCTGTGGATAATCACACGCCAAAGAAAATAACTACAGCAACTGCTAAATGGGTACAGATTGCTCTACATTATGGCTTTAAAACTGTCTTGAAATGCAAAATACAATTTTAACTATGCAATTCAATATGCGATTAATCATGATTAACTATGGAATTTCTGATCTTAATTGAGATAAAAAAATAAAAAAAACGATTTGACAGCCCTAATTTTATGTTTTATATATTGCAGAACTGCTCTAAGGCACAGAATTGCAGCCTATATTTATTAACAAAGTGTGATTTCAATATTTTTTCCATAATCAAGTCCTGGGGAAATAGGGACGTCTGGTCACCGTACTGTCTCCGTCTTCTTCTCTTCTGTCTGGGCTCAGTGCAGATACATGGGATCTTCTGGCTGGACCTGTTTGTTTAAATTAGGACTTCCAAATTTCAGACCCCAGACCCAGTGGGAGGAGAGCTGCCCCACTGTCACTTTTTACCCATAAACCCCAGAGCAGAAAAGTAACACGTCGGGGTGTGGATCTACAAAGGACCAGGCATTTTAATTAAACGGCGGTAAACAAGATTACAAAAATTACGTCACTCACCACTGTGGCTTTAATTATACAAAACAACGAGATAAAAGCGTCCAGTTCTCGGCTGTTCTTGTGACGGAATTAAAACATCGTAATGGGAAAGTCAAAGAGAAAACAACGCAGTAATAATTGAGGTTAAACGGGCACAGAGCAACTTTTTTAGTGTTAAACTTATCTCCTTCCATTGAGACGAGGTACCAGGCCAAGTTACGGGTCAGATCTGTGGAGAGGGGAGCCTGTTTTCAAGAGCAGGAGTTGTTTTTGGGGGAATAAAAACACCTGTAATTGAATAGTTGCTCAGTAGGTAGGTTTAGGTTTAATGACAAACTGAGGAATATTTCAGGTAAAGCAATAACATCTCTATGGACATAAAATGAGAAAAGTTACGTAGTGCAGCTTTAAGATTTTCTCATCTGTTAAACTGCCTTTTTGACCATGGGTACCAGGTCTAAACCAGGACTAAACAAAGACTAAATCAGGTCAAAACCAGGACTAAACCAGGTCCAAACCAGGAGTAAACCAGAACTAAACCAGGACTGAACCAGGTCTAAACCAGGACTAAACAAAGACTAAACCAGGACTAAATCAGGACTAAACCAGGACTAAAATGAGACTAAATCAGGTCTAACCCAGAACTAAACAGGGGCTAAGCAAGGTCTAAACCAGAACCGACCAGGACTAAACAAGGACTAAATGTGGACTCAATGTAAACTAAACATGGGCTAAACTGTAACTAAAGTGGAACTAAACCAGGACTAAACATGGCCTAAATCCGGATTAACCAGGTCTAAACCAGGACTAAACATGAACTAAACCAGGACTAACCTGGACTTAAATGAGGTCCAAACCAGGCCTAAACCAGGGTTAAAGCAAGTCTAAACTAGGAGAAACTTGGCTTAAGCTAGCACTTATGCAAGACTAAACAAGAACTAAACCAGGACTAAACAGGGACTAAACCAAATGTAAATCAGGAGGAAACATGGGCTAAACCAAAACTAACCAGGACTAAACCAAAACTGAACAGGAACTAAACTAGGTCTAAACCAGAACTAACCTGAACTAATCCAGGCTTAAAGACTAAACCAGAGACTAAACCAGGTCTAAACCAGGACTAAACAAGGATTAAACCAGGTCTAAACTAGAACTAACCTGAACTAATCCAGGCATAAAGACTAAACCAGAGACTAAACCAGGTCTAAACCAGGACTAAACAAGGATTAAACCAGGGCTACACCAGGCCTAAACTAGAACTAACCTGAACTAATCCAGGCATAAAGACTAAACCAGAGACTAAACCAAGTCTAAACCAGGACTAAATAGGGACTAAGCCAGCAATAAAATAGGTCTAAAACAAAACTAACCTGAAATAATCCAGGTTTAAAGACTAAACCAGGCCTAAACCATTTGAATGGGTATAAAGTCAACAGGTTCACTCTCTGTCCCTCCAGTGGAACTTCAAACTTTTACATAATTTGACTGATTTCCTCAGTAACTCCTCTGCTGCCAGTTTCCATCTCTCCGTCTTTCTAAACTCAAAAACACGTCTGAACGCTGTGGACAGATTTGACTGTTCTCGTCTGGGACCACCAACGCTGACCTCATCAAAGCCCAAAGCTCCAATCAGCTCCTGCCTCACGAGAGACGGACCTCAGAGTTAAAGAGACTCAAATCATTGGCTTATTTTAGTCTAGAAAAGCTTTTGGGCCTTTGGGACGTTTAATCATCCCTGTGCACTTTATTCTTTGGTGAAGTGGCCCCTCTCCTGGTTATTGTTCATTTACAAATGTTTAATCAATAAAACACCGTCCTACCTCAGCTCACTACTGCACATCAGCTCCACACACACACATCCTCAGCTCCAGATGCACACGCACACACACACACACACACACACACGCACACATGCACACATGCACACACACACATCCTCAGCTCCAGATGCACACACACACACACACATGCACACACGCATCCACAGCTCCAGATGCACACACACACACACACATGCACACACACACACACACATGCACACATGCACACACGCATCCACAGCTCCAGATGCACACACACACACACATGCACACACACACACATCCACAGCTCCAGATGCACACGCACACACACACACACATCCACAGCTCCAGTCGCTCACACACACACACATCCACAGCCTACTAGAAGTAGTAGTAGTCGTAGTAGTGGTGGTAATAGTAGTAGTTGTAGTAGTAGTAGTAATAGTAGTAGTAGTAGTTGTAGTTGTACTATTAGTAGTAGTAGTAGTGGTGATAGTACTAGTAGTAGTAGTAGTAGTAGTAGTAGTAGTAGTAGTAGTAGTAGCAGCAGTAGTAGTACTACTACTAGTAGTAGTAGTAGTAGTAGTAGTAGTAGTAGTGGTAGTGATAGTAATAGTAGTAGTAGTAGCATTAATAGTAGTAGTAGTAGTGGTAGTGATAGTAGTGGTAGTAGTAGTGGTGGTAGTACTAGTAGTAGTAGTAGTAGTAGTAGCAGTAGTAGTGGTAGTAGTAGTACTAGCAGTAGTAGTGGTAGTAGTAGTAGTAGTAGTGCTAGTGGTAGTGGTAGTAGTGTAGTTGGTAGTAGTGGTAGTGGTAGTGGTAGTGTAGTAGCAGCAGCAGTGGTGATGGTAGCTGGTGGTGGTAGTAGTAGTGGTAGTGGTGGTGGTGGTGATGGTGGTAGTGGTGGCAGTGGTGGTAGTGCTGCTGGTGGTAGTAGTGGTAGTGGTGGTAGCTGCTGGTGCTGGTAGTGGTAGTGCTGTTGCTGTATGGTGGTAGTGGTAGTAGTAGTAGTAGTGGCAGCGGTGATGGTAGTGGTAGTAGTAGTAGTGGTAGCGCTGCTGCTGGTTGCTGTAGTAGTAGTTAGTAGTGGTAGCTGGTGCTGCTGGTAGTAGTGGTAGTAGTAGCTGGCAGTGGTGATGGTAATGGTGGTGGTAGTGGTGGTGGTGGTGGTGATGGTAGTAGTAGTAGCTGGTGGTTGTGATGGTGTTGCTGCTGGTAGTAGTAGTTAGTAGTGCAGTGGTAGTAGTAGTAGTAGCTGCTGGTAGTAGCCAGCTGCTGGTAGTAGTAGTGGTAGTGATAGTAGTGGTAGCAGTAGTGGTGATGGTGCAGTGGTAGTGGTGATGGTAGTAGTAGTAGTGATGGTAGGTTGGTAGCGTATGGTGATAGTAGTAGTAGTAGTAGTAGTAGTAGTAGTGATAGTAGTAGTAGTAGTAGTAGTGATAGTAGTAGTAGTAGCAGTAGTAGTAGTGATAGTAGTAGTAGTAGTAGTGATAGTAGTAGTAGTAGTAGTGATAGTAGTAGTAGTAGCAGTAGTAGTAGTGATAGTAGTAGTAGTAGTAGTGATAGTAGCAGTAGTAGTAGTGATAGTAGTAGTAGTACCAGTAGTAGTAGTAGCAGTAACAGTAGCAGAAATGATATAAACAGTGTCTTTTAGCCCCACGGGACCTTTGACCTGCAGAGAGCTGAACTTCAGGGGTAATCAGTGAACAGCAGGAGCAATTAGGATCTGAACCAGAGCCTGGAGACAGGGGGCCAGACTATAGACTGAAGAAATGCACCGCAAACAGCCGGGTACATTCCCTCTTTTGAATTTCTGTTACGAACGAAAAACAATAAAATGGGAAAAAAGTTTGTTATTTCATTATTCCGTTTTAGTGTCAACAGCAACCAAACAGATTTCGACGTCTGTTTCCAATATTTAATTTAAAGTTTATTTCAAATTACACCAGTCAAAAAACAGTCTCGGTGCCTGTTTCAATTCTGATATTTTATTCTCTGGTTTATTTGCCCCATAAGTTCTGCTTCTTGAAAGATTTGCCTGAACACGTTTTGAGTCTTAGAAAGTGTTTGAAATTGTTGAACTCCCTGATAAGAAACAGGAAGCAGCGATAAACTCTCCTTTGTTCAGTTGACACTGAGCAGCAGAACTGGTTGAGTCGATGTAAGTCATCTCTGGGCAGGGTGAGGGAAGTGAGGCTGCCGATCTGCACCGACGGCTCCTCACCAACACAACACACATGCCATTTATACCGGTGAATGTGGCTGAAGGGTCTTGCCAAAGGACACACCAACAGTTTGCGTTAGAGCGAACAGCTCTGCTTCAGAGACCAGTGTGAGATTAGTGTGGCCACGGTGGTCTCACCTGAGCTCACTTTTTGGCTCCCCTCTACACCTTTTGTCTCTTTACTCTTTCAGATTAAATTAGTGCTGCCATTTTGTTGTTTTATTGGATCAATATAAAATCAATGGAACAAAGTGTCATCTTACAGTCTATATTTATCCAAAGTCAACATTTCATAACGTGTCATTCATACAAGTACGTTTGAGTCATTTGACCTCTGCCTTTCTCTTTTGTCCTTGTGGTGAAAAAGCAGACGTCTGTGGTTCAGTTGACATTAAAGTGGTGCTGTGTAAATGAGCTTGTAGAACTGATTCTGAGCCCGTATTAGACCTGAGACGAAGATACGACACAAAATGGACGTCTATTACTGAAATAATGAGCCAATCAGAGAGGAGGAGCGCCACATCTGCTCCTCCGCTCACCCAGGGACGGTAGATGTGTCCATCTGTTTTCACTGTTTATGAAGCTTTTAACAGCTTTAACACGTGCACCTCTGCTGTTTAAAGGGTCAATACGGCACCACTGATGCTTAGGGTGACCAGATTTTCAAAATAAAATCTGGGACGCCCTTGGTTTGTTTTGGCTGGTAATAAAATTGCGAATCGAGTGTGTAATTAAGGAGGATTGTTCTGCACTCGGGCCATTCACGACTAACGTGTGTCAGTATAGTCACATTTTCTTTGTGTTTTGGGCATTTTTAAGCAGCTTTTCTGTATTTGACCAAATCAAATGTCAATATATGCCTTTCTTTACTGTTGGCAGGGATCATTTCTTGTGTAAAACTGGGACAAATCACTGGTTTTGGATAAATAGGGACGTCTGGTCACCCTACTGGAGCTGGGATACCATTAAAGTGCTCATATGACACATGTTTTCTGCTCTATGTTCTAATGTTTCCTCATCACGAACAGACCTGGAGTCGTGTTTTGGTTCATTCATCTGACTACATCAGCCCAGGAAATAAGCTGAAAATAACCTGCAGCATCCAACGATTTACATGTGGCATATTCAAATGTGCAATTCAAAATGTGTACCATATTCAGTTGTCTCGATTTAAAATTCTCAATAACTTTACAGCATCCAACTATATACATGTAGGTATATTCTAATTCCTACAATATCCATCAGAGATCTGTGCTCCATCTGTCTGCCACTGTCTGCTGAACATGCACACAAACATCAACATAACCTGCTTTCTTCTTAAAAAAAATAGGAATTATGTAATTATTTTCAGATTTTTAATCATTCTTGACTAAATTAAAACAAGTGAATATACTTGGCTGCAATGCTTTATGGGAAGGTTTTCAGACCATGAGTGAGGAAGACGTGTTCAAGATATAGTTCTACCCCTGGACACTGTAACGATATGGATAATTTGGTCCTATGTATCAATGTATCTAGAGTGCGCCATCTATTGGGAAATGCTGGAATTGCAGGGACAACAAAACGAGTAAGTAGCCCCCGGGCTGTAGTTTGCCGACCTCTGATCTAGAATCATTTGGATAATATTAACCCTGGAATTGCTCATCTTTACTGAACAAATTGTAAAAGATACTTGTTAACAACACTTCATGAACAACCGATTCATGACATCACAAGGTGGAACAGAACATTTTGAGCTTTGGAAATGTAGACAGACTAATAAAAAAGAGCTACTCAAACATATGTGAATGAAAGAAAACACAACTTCAGGTCTGTTTTTGAGGAGGGTAGGGTTGAGTAGTGTAACCTGTCATGCTCACTGTTACAAAACTAATGAAGGAATGTAATTTATTTCCGAACATGTTGGCAGACGTCTATAAAACAGTGTCTGCTGCTTTTAAGGCTTCAGGGAGACAAAGGTTTATTTTTCTAAATTGCAGTGTTTTTTATTCAAATTACTGGTTAGTATTATTCTTTTGAGGCTCACCTGAAACACAGAATAACTTGTATTCTTTGGCCCACAAAAGCACCCGTATATCAGTGCAGAAAAGCCTGACGATTACCATCACATCGCTTTCCCCGTGGCGTGTGATTGGACGTGAAAGCTCCGTAATGTGGCTTTAATGTGCGATGATGCGATGAGAGGCTCGGATCAAAGACGGGATCATTGGAGTCTGTGTGTTTGGAGGAAGAAGAGATGGAGTGGAAGAGAGAGGGAGGGAGAACGAGAGAAGGAAAGAAAGACAGAGGGAGAGAAAGAAAACGAGGGGGAGAGAGAGGGAGAAGGGGTAGAGTAAAAACGGTGAACGAGAGACGGAGCATTCGAGAGTAAAGAGACAGAGAGGAGGAGAGAAAAGAAAGAGGGTAAAAAAGAATGGAAGAGAGAGGGTGAGAGTAAAGAGGGGGTAAAAAAGAGACAGAGAGATGGAGAGAAAGACAGAGAGAGGGGGAGAAACAAAAGAGAAAGAGAGAGACAGAAAGCGTTGGTGAAAGAGAGGGATAGAGACAGAGAGAGAGTGTGAGGGGGAGGAGAAACAGGAGAGAGACAGAGAAACAGACAGAGTTGGCAAACGAGAGAGATAGGGATGAAGAGAGAGAGGGGGGACAGAGACATAGAGAGAGACAGAGAAACAGAAAGAGAGAGAGTTGTGAAAGAGAGAGGTAGGGACAGGGAGCAGAGAGAGAGAGAAGGAGGAGAAAGAGATATAGAGAAACAGAAAGAGAGACAAAGTTGATGAAAGAGATAGGGACAGGGAGCAGAGAGAGAAGCAGGAGGGAGATGGAGAGAGGGACAGAAACAGAACGAGAAACAGAGTTAGTGAAAGAGAGAGCGAGAGGAACGGAGCTGAGAGAGAGAAAGGGAGAGGGGAGAAACAGGAGACAGAAAGAGATAGAGAGATAAACTGAAAGAAAGAGAGCTGGTGAAAGAGAGAGAGAGACAGATAATGAGACATAGAGTTGATGAATGAGAGAGATAGGGAAACGTAGCAGAGAGAGAGGGAGGGGGACAGAAGAGAGAAAGAGAGAGACAGAGAATCAGAAAGAGAGATAGAGTTGGTGAAAGAGATGAGATAGGGCTCAGGGTGCAGACAGAGAGAGTGAGAGAAAAAAGAGATAAAGAGAAAGAGAGACAGAGTTGGTGAAAGAGAGAGATAGGGACAGGAAGCAGAGAGAGAGAGTGAGAGAGAAACAGAAGAGAAAAACAAGAGAAAAAGAGACAAAGTTGGTGAAAGGCAGAGATAGGGAAAGGTAACACAGAGAGAGAGAGGGGTAGAAACAGGAGAAAGAGAGATGATCAGAGTGGAAGACTCGTGCTGAGGAGTGCGTGGGTTTTATCGTTTAAAAAGATGAAAAGAAAAACAGAGACTGAACTCCATCTGAACTTTATGCAAAGGTTGCACCTGTCCTGGTCTCGTCTGAACCCATTTTCTTCTAACCTGGTTTAGTCCTGTTCTAGTCCTGTTCTAGTCCTGTTCTTGTCCTGTTCTAGTCCTGGTTTAGTCCTAGTCTGGTCCTGTTCTAACCAACATGGAGCTGCCACAAACTAGTATTGGCAGGAGATTAAAATTACAATCTCAACACTAAGGAACAAAGTCAATACGCCAATTCTGATACCACTTTGATGATAAAACATTCTCCACATTAAATCGTAGAACTTTCTTTTCTAATCCCACGTTGTTTTATATCTGTGTAATCCCTCAGTGGTCCAGGTAGGTTCCACAATGGTCCATGGACATATACTAGTCTATGTGCTCTTTCTTTCTTTCTTTCTTTCTTTCTGTCCTGTCAATGGGACTTTTATCGATACCTGCTCAAATGTGTGTCTAGTTTCGATACTATAGTTTTAGAGTCGATTTGTAGCTGATTTTCAATACTTTGGACAACCGTATGGAGCAGGGGTCTCCAACCTGTAGGTCAGGAGCTACCAGTAAGCTCCACCCCCTTCCACATAGCTCGCCAAAGGATTTCTGAATTATACATACTATGCTGAATGACTCAAATTTGATTAACTCCCTTTGTAAACGTGTCATTTTGATGCCGAACTTTGTGCAGTAATGAATGGATAAGGCTTTATGTTTCATCTCCATCTAAGGCGCAACTTCTTGTGACCATTACAATTAGTAGCTCTTTGACATTTTCTTGAAAACGATTGGAGATCTCAGGTATAGAGAATACAGCTGCCAGTGAGGGCCCTTTGAAAAAAAGATATCCAAAATAGAGCCATTAAGAAGAAATGGTTAGTTGGTCCGAAGTGCTTATGTGAAAGGACCTTAGTGGTGTCACCATAGAAACACAGTACCAAAGGTTTTTAAGTACTCCATTTTGCCTCTGACCTCCTCCTTCTCGTCCTTTCTTTTCGACTTGTCAGAACTTCCAACATGGAGTGTCCACAAAAACTCCAGTAATACTTCACCATAATACAATGTCGGTCTGAGATGGAAGCACTTATTCAGGACTTTTTATAAGACTACACAAAAAAAACTCATCAGGGTTTCCACGGTAGCAGCCAGGAGATAACGTCAAACCATAGTCCGAGTATATAAATGGACAGAGGTGGGACCAAGTCGTTGTTTTGCGGGTCTCAAGTAAGTCTTAAATGTTTGACCTCAAGTCCAAGTCGAGTCTCGAGTCACTTCTGCTTCAAGTCACTTTGCGTTTTTTAAACCAAAGTACTAAATATAGCTTCGATTTTTGCAATTTATATGAATTTTAAACTAAATTGAATTTAAAAAATCATAGTAGTGAGTGAGTAATGGAGTATTTATTCACTAGTCGTCATTCACACTTAAGCTTTCGTCTTTCTTCCCTCAATAGCTGTGGATAAATTCTTCATGAAGAGTGTTTATCCTTTTTTGAACCTTGTTGGGGCAGATTTATGAAGCTGGTAGAGAATACTCCAGACATTTCCACTAGGGCTCGATCAATATGGATTTTGTTGCGGCCGATATGATACAGATTAAATAATAATAATAATAATGCATCAGTTTTATACAGCGCTTTTCAGGACAATCAAAGACGCTTTACAGACCATTATTCATTCACTCCAGACCCGGTGGTGGTAAACTACTATTGTAGCCACAGCTGCCCTGGGGCAGACTGACGGAAGCGAGGCTGCCAATCTGCGCCATCGGCCCCTCCGACCACCACCACCATTCACGCACACACCACTTTCATACTAGGCAATGTGGATGAAGTGCCTTGTCTAAGGACACTACGACAGTTTTTGCCACTGGCGCCCCACTGTGGCACCTGGAATTCCCAGTGGTTTCCCATCCAAGTACTAACCAGGCCCGGCCCTGCTTAGCTTCTGAGATCTGACGGGATCAGGCTTTGACAAGCTGGTATGGCCACAAAGGGGGGTTGGGGCTGCCAGTAGCCGACAGTTATATAAATATCTATTTTTCTTTTATAAAGAAGCATTTTATGGAGCTAAATTATTCCCTGATTGTAGGAAAGATGGACTGGCGTGGGTAGTGTTGTGTTTTAGTTTTAGTTTTTCCTCGAGTGATGCAGAAAAGAAGGAGCCACTGTCTGTGTGAATGTTCTTGTATGTTAGCGTACCGATATAATCACAATATATTTATGATGTAAAAATTCAATGTAAATGTTCAATTGTTTATAAAACTTAGGTTTAGCTCTATTGGATTTTCAATTAGGTTTATTTAGGCGACATTTATTGTTATTCTGCCTCTTTACGTCATATTTCAAGACAGTCGGTCGGCCTAATGGGATTTTTGTGTGATATTCTAGCCAGTAAAGAAAGTACTATAAGCAAACTATCGCTATTAGCATTTAGCGGTAAATGCGTGTGCGACGCGGTAATTAATGATCTGCTAAATGCCAATATATCACACTTCTATTCACGGCTCATTTACATATCAGTGTGTGTCCAGTAACATATATACGGCCACTATAGTCACTTTACAGTCGCTAATAGAAGAGAAAACAGCCTGTTTATGTGTGCGAGCTACAGCAGCTAATCGCTAACCAATGAGAAAGAACCAAAACGAGCTTCAAAACCGACACATTTCCAACACTCACACAGGCTTCTCTCAGATCACAAGTCTGCACTAAGAACTGTCTTTTTAATCCAGACTCAAACTGATTGTCCATAAAAAGAATATAATCTCAGTGTTGTGCACATGGATCTATGGCTGCGGCTGTAAACAAGGACACATGGCGATGCGTTCAGGGGCGGGATGGACACAAACAAATGACTCCGCAGATAAATACTGATGCGGCGCCACATATTAGGACATTTATCTGTCTGTAAATTGGAATAAATGGGCAGAATATAGAGTCTAAGCTTTATAACAAGGTAAAACTTGTCCACGTGGAATATCAGCCCATACCGGCAAGATTTTGGCCGATCACCGATATGTCTCCAAGAGCTCATATCGGCCGATATTGGGACCGAATTTCCACATTAAAACCATTAACCGGATGTTCTGCAGACACCGTGGCACTTCTGTCCATTATGAAAAAAGTCTGTTACACTTGTGCTTGTACAAACTCATAACTGATGTATATAAAGTCTTCCCTTATGACTAAATGTACCGTCTTCTCTTGTCTCCATAGCGACAGCATGCCCAAGCGGCTGGCTCTGATCTGCTTCCTGTCTCTGGTCATGCTCATGAGCATTCTGGGAAACCTGCTGGTCATGGTGGCCGTGTGCAAAGACCGTCAACTCAGGTCAGGACTCCCTTTACACTTATGCACTGCAAACAACGAAATTTAGTCAAGTGAAGATGACTGGAATTAAGAAAGTTTGATCATGATTTGAGTAAATTTCACTTGACAAGTAAAATGATCTGCCAGTGGAACAAGACGTTTTGTAATTAAAATATGAAAATACATCTGGCTACACTTAAAATAAGAAAAAAACAACAACTTTTTGCACATAAAATAAGAAACAAACTCAAATGTTGCTTGAATTAAGAAAAAAAAAAACACTCAGATAATTTTACTTATCAAGTTGAATCCACTCAAATAAAGTAAAATGTTCTTAATTTAAGTCATTTTAACTTACCTAGATATTGTTTTTTTCCAAGTTAAAGCTGCACTGTGTAACTTTTCTGGTAGAGGGTCCGCCACCTGCTTTGACTCCATGTAGATGTCTTTGTTCTCTCCTGGAATGTTCCATAGTATGGCATTTAATTTACCTATTTCCATGGAGACAAGCAGGCCACATCCCCAGGCCACGTTACAGGCGAGATCTATGGTGAAGCGGATATGCTCGCAGTATGAATACATGTGTTTGTGGTAGTACTGAGAAATAAAAACACCTACATGAATAAATACAAGATAGATTTGTTTAATGTCGTACTGTGGAACATCCCAGGCAAAGCAATGACATCACCATGACAAAAGCGTCTGTCTGACCCTCCACCAGAAAAGTTACGCAGTGCACCTTGTAAATCTTTATTGATTTCCTCATCACAAACAGACCTGGAGTTGTGTTTTGTTTCATTCACACATGTTTAACACGCAAACCCTGCAAATGAGTTCTTCTCTCAAACAGAAAACACTCTGTTCCACCTTGTGATGTGGTAATACAGGAAGTGCTTTGCTGTGTTTTTTAACAGATAACATATTGTTTATCTGCATGGTATGCAAACTGTTCTGAGGCAGATCGGAAATCCCTCCAAAGAGTCATCAACACCTCACAAAAAAATCATCACGAGGCCACTGCTACCTCTGGAGGACATCTTCAGGACGTGCTGCCTCCACAGGGCTCACACCATCCTGGAGGATCAGACCCACCCATGTCACCACCTCATAACTTTGCTGCCATCTGGACGTAGATTTCGGTGCATTAAAGCACGCACGTCCAGACTGAAGAATAGCTTTGTTCCCAGAGCTATTATTGAACTGAATAAATGAACCAATGCATGATGTGAATGAATTGGTGTCTAACGACGGATGCACTAACAAAATTTTGTTGTACTTGTGACAATGACAATAAAGGTGAATTGATTGAATTGAATTGATTAACTAGAACCATGTGGATAAGTTCAGCCTTAGAATGGCCAATTTTGACTAAACAAAAGGTAAAAAGGAGCTGTTAACTTGAAAACTACCACTTCATGACATCACAAGGTGGAACAGAGCATTTTGAGCTTTGAAGATGTCGACCTACACACCTCCAGGTTTGTTTTTGAGGAGGTAATGACATTATAACATGAGTTATATCATAGCTTTACGTCATTTATATCAACATTTTGGTTTGAAATGAACATAGTCTAAAATAATAAAGTATGTATGGATTGTAGATTTTAAGTAATTACCAGAAAAAAAGCTTTTTGTCTTTAAATGTGCATATTTCAGACACAAAAAGAGTGAAGAGTTTGGAGATGTGAACACTGAAGCTCCTGTAGCTCAAACAGAAATGAGAAGTGATGGTCTCGTACACTTTGGGTCTGACTAATCAATGAAAACATCGCTGTTTTGTTCAAGACAGACTTGGGACTCTGGTCTATAATTTGTCAAACTTTTCACCGGTTGGTTGTATTTTTGGTTGAAAATAGTTGAGATTTGCCGTGTCATCGTTCGGGTGTTCAGTTTAGATGTTTTTTTATGTTACATTTTCATGACATTTTGCAATTTTGATCTGGTTTCATCCCAGTTTAGTCCTAACATAGACCTTGGTTCAGTCCTGGCCTAGTTCTGGTTTAGTTCTGGTTTAGTCCTGCTCTAGTCCCGGTCTAGTCCTGGTCTAGCCCTGTTGTAATCCTGTTCTAGTTCTGGTTTAATCCTGTTCCAGTTCTAATCTAGTCCTGTTCTAGTCCTGGTCTAATCTTAGTTTTGTCTTGGTCTAGTCCTGGTTTACTTCCAGTCTAGTCCTGTTGTAGTCCTGTTCCAGTTCTGTTTTAGTCCTGTTCCAGTTCGAATCTAATCCCGGTCTAGTCCTGATCTATTTTCCATTATAGCCCTGGTCTAGTTCTGGTTACGTCCTGTTCCAATTCTAATTTAGTCCTGATCTAGCCCTGGTTTAGTCCTGATCTAGTCTTGGTCTAATTCTTGTCTAATCTTAGGTTTCTCCTGATCTAGTCCTTTTCCAGTTCTAATCTAGTCCCGGTCTAGTTCCATTGTAGCCCTGGTCTAGTCCTGTTTAATCCTGGCCTAGTCCTGGTTCAGTTTTGGGATTAGTTCCTCTCATTTGGTGATACTGATCTCCCAGTGACTTGAATTGAACAGTTCCTCAGTAAACATTTAGAGACAACCTGTTCTAGTCCTGGTTTAGTCCTGGTCTCGTTAAATCCTGGTTTAGTCCTAGTCTAGTCCAGTTTTAGTCCTGGTTTAGTCCACATTCTGACTGGTTGTGTTTTCATTCATATGTTCATTGGTCTTTCACAGTACTTCACTAATTGTGGTCTTTTTAAGCCCTCGGAGCACAAGCGCTCATGGGAAACTAACTCTGGTCCCCTGGGACTCATGGAGATTGGGTTCACAGACGGGTCACAGACGGTTTACCCCAAAAGCAAAAATAAATCACATGTAAAAAAAATTGACAATCTTTTTCAGGGTCCACTACAAATTCAAATGCTCTAGGGTGGGTTTCTATACCTTTTCATTCACATCTTTACACACAAACCTTCTGACATTTTTGTTACCTCATGCCTCAATCACCACTGTCCTGTCCTGTCTCTCGCTAACTCTCTCCCTCCTCTTAATATCCCTCTCTCCCTCCTCTCATTCTTCTCTCCTCTCTTTGTCCTCTCTCTACTATTTTTCCACTTTCACTTTTCCATGTATTCCACCACTGCCCTCTCTCTCCCTCTCTTTCACTCACTAACTCTCTCTCCCTCCTCTCAATCTCCCCTTTCTCTCTCTCCTCTCTTTTGTCTCCCCCGCCTGTCACGCCTCTCTCTCCCCTCCCTCTCTTTCTCTCTCTCCCTCCTCTCTTTCTTCTCTCCTCTCTTTTTCCTCTCTCTACTATTTTTCCACTTTCACTTTTCCATTTATTCCACCACTGGCCTGTTTCTCTCCCTCTCTCGTTAACTCTCTCTCCCTCTTCTCAATCTCCCTCTCTCTCGCTCCCTCCTCTCTCTCTCTCTCTCTTCCTCCTCGCTTTTGTCTCCCACGCCTCTGTCACTCCTTTCTCTCCCTTCTCTCTCTCCCTCCTCTCTCTCATCTCTCTAGACTCTGTCACTCCTCTCTCTCTCTCCTCTTTCTCTTCTTCTATTTTTCCACTTACATTTTCAATTTATTCCACCACTGCGCTCTCTCTCTTCCTCTCTCTTTCTCTCACTAACTCTCCCTCCTCTCAGTCTCCTCCTCTCTCTCCCTCCTCTATTCCTCTCTTTCTCCTCTCTTTAATATTTTACACTTACACTTTTCCATTTATTCCACCACTGTTTTCTCTCTCCCTCTCTCCTTCTCTCGCTAACTTTCTCTCCCTCCTCTCAATCTCCCCCTTTCTCTCCCTCCTCTCTTTCTCTCTCTCCCTCCTCTCTCTCATCTCCCACGCCTCTGTCTCTCCTCTTTCTCCCTCTGTTCACTTTCTCCTCTCTCTACTACTTTTCCACTTTCACATTTCCATTTATTCCACTACTGCCCTTTCTCTCTCCCTCCCTCGCTAACTCTTTTCCTCCTCTCAATCTCATCCTCTCTTTCTTTCTCTCTCTCTTTCCTCTCTGTCTCTCTCTACCTCCTCTCACACTCTCCACTGTCTCTCCTGCTTTTCCATGTTTTCCACTACCGCCCCTTCTCTCTCTTTTCCTCTTCGTCCCACTCCTCCTCTCAACTTTATCCTTCCCTCCTCTCACCCTCTCCATTCTATATCTCTTTTCCACCCCTCTCTCCATCACTAGTGTTTCAATCCTCAAAAAGATTTTAAAAAACACATAAAAACATGCATTCTTACTGTGACTGGGGTCGCCTTTCCACAGATCTGACTTGTAATTTAACACATTTAAAACCACACTGCGAAACATTCCCGGCGACGCAATAACAAGCAGCTGAAAAGTGACAGCGCGCCTTTATATAGTGTATTTTTCTATTCTCAGTGCAGTGAAGTTTCGGTGGCGTAGTGGTAGCGCTCCTGTTCCCATGGTGACCAGACAGCTTGTTTTATCCGTAAAGGAGGAACAAACGCTCAGAGTGACAGTGCGGCCGTCTGAGTGGAGTTTACACGCTGTATTTACGATTTCACTCCCTCTAAAAGATAAACGGTCAGAGCATTACAACAGCAAAACACGACAAGAAATCAGACTTCGGTTAAAACCCGTCCAGAGGAAAAAAGCACTGACTGATTCCCTCCTCAAAAGCACAAAGCATTTCTTCTTCTACTCTTTTTATAAAAACTAAAATGGACCATGACATAATTCCGTTCCACCCAGACTAGATATGTCTGTCTGCGTCGCCGTCTTTGTTTCGGTTTGTTTTGGTTCATCTTTGGTCTCGGACTAAACCCTAACACTGCTCTGGGATTGGTCCAGTTCTACAGTAGATTAGAGCAGTGGGAAGGGTTCTGTTTGATTTCTAGTTACTTTGTGAATACTCAAATATCATTCAGTCCTGGTCTAGTCCTGGTCTAGTCCTGTTCTGGTCCTTGTTTAGTCCTGTTCTAGGGTTAATTTTGGGTTTAGTCCTGGTCAGATTCTGGTTTAGTTCTGTTGTCGTCCTGTTGTAGTCCTGTTCTAGCCCGGGTCCAGTCCTGGTTTAGTCCTGGTCCAGACCTCAGTAGAATCATCTGGATCATTTCGGACCTGGAATTGACCATCTCGACTGAACTAAAGGTCAGAGGAGATGTTCACTTGAAAACGTCCGCTTCAGGACATCACAGGGTGGAACAGAGTATTTGAAGGTTTTGTAGATTGCTAGAGAAAGTAAGTGCTGTCCTAAGGAGTCCTAGAGTTTGAGTGTGAGGCAGGAGATGTTTATTTACATCCGCCTGACCCTGTGAACTTGAATACTCAACACTGCACTTTAGTACTGACTGTTCAAGGCTGATTCTGCTTCCACACAAAAAGTTTCAAATAGGAGCTAAGAAGGAGATCAAATGAGAAGAGCACAGTGTACTACTTCTGGGACTAGCTGAACAAAGAGACTGATGTTAAAGAAGGACAAATTCTGTAATTGTTAGAAGAGGCCAGAGTTAAGCACAGAGAAATGTCAGAGAAATGAACTGGAGCTGTCCTTGCTAAAGGCCGACACACACGACTGGAGAATTTGCCTGATTTTGGCTGTGATTTTGTCCTTCTTTGCGTCTTTTTGTGCAATTTTGAAGCTGCTGTGTTCCTCGTGTCACTGTAAATTGTAACCACCAAACATCAACAACATGATGATAACAGCCTTATTTTTAGGCCTTTTTTATAGGCCTTTTTTGCAGTGCAAAACCGCACTATTAATCCAGCTTGAAGCATTTTTTGAAAGCAAAATGGTGAAAGTTGTTCCTCACATGTGTCTGTTTACAACCACACAGCACACGGATTGAGGTGAAACTGCAGATTAGCGATTGAGACTCTAATTCCTATCTCCATTCTTTTATGCTTTTAAAAAAGTATTGCACCACATTTTACAAATAATAACACAGTTTTGACTTATATCTAAACTAGAAGTGCAAAGCTCTGAACTTTTGAACACTTAAGATTCTCAGTGAGTTGTTTCACTGTAGACAGGAAACAGCTGACGCGAGGAGCTCTCACAACTTTATATCCTGTTTTACACATATCCTGCTGCAGTCTTTGAGATCGGACCCATAAGATTCTCCTTGTATCTGTGGTGTGTGGTTTTAAATCCTATAGTGTGTGGCGCCTTAAGGGTGTTGAGTTATGTTATGATATTGCTGCAGCTAACGTTGCACTCGGATGAAAAGAGCAGACGATAGATGAAACTTCTTCAGCCATTCTGGGCAGATTTATTTGAGGAGCTGCGTGCGGACACAGTGATTCATTGAACTGAACTATGGCAAGGTGAATTGTACAAAAAATACATATTGACCTTTGACATGCCGTTCACCTACCTTCTATAACCTGCGCTGTAACCTCCTTGTGACATAAAACATGTAGACATAAAGTGAAATACAATTAACAAACAACTGAGGGCATAATTACATACACTCAACAAAAATATAAACGCAACACTTTTGTTTTTGCTCCCATTTGTCATGAGATGGACTCAAAGATCTAAAATTCATTCCAGATACACAATATTACCATTTCTCTCAAACATTGTTCACAAATCTGTCTAAATGTGTGATAGTGAGCACTTTTGCTTTGCTGAGATAATCCATCCCACCTCACAGGTGTGCCACATCAAGATGCTCATCAGACACCATGATTAGTGCACAGGTGTACCTTAGACTGTCCACAATAAAAGGCCACTCTGAAATGTGCAGTTTTGTCTCACAGCAAAATGCCACAGATGGCGCAAGCATTGAGGGAGTGTGCAATTGGCATGCTGACAGCAGGAATGTCAACCAGATCTGTCGCTCGGGCATTGAATGTTCATTTCTCCACCATAAGCCGTCTCCAAAGGCGTTTCAGAGAATATGGCAGTACATCCAACTGGCCTCACAACCGCAGACCACGTGTAACCACACCAGCCCAGGACCTCCACATCCAGCAGGTTCACCTCCAAGATCGTCTGAGACCAGCTACTCGGACAGCTGCTGAAACAATTGGTTTGCATAACCAAAGAATTTCTGCACAAACTGTCAGAAACCGTCTCAGGGAAGCTCAACTGCATGCTCGTCGTCCTCATCGGGGTCTTAACCTGACTCCAGATCGTCGCCGTAACAGACTTGAGTGGGCAAATGCCCACATTCGATGGCGTCTGGCACGTTGGAGAGGTGTTCTCTTCACGGATGAATCTCGGTTTACATTGTTCAGGGCAGATGGCAGACAGCGTGTGTGGCGTCGTGTGGGTGAGCGCTTTGCTGATGTCAATGTTGTGGATCGAGTGGCCCATGGTGGTGGTGGGCTTATGGTATGGGCAGGCATCTGTTATGGACGAAGAACACAGGTGCATTTTATTGATGGCATTTTGAATGCACAGAGATACCGTGATGAGATCCTGAGGCCCATTGTTGTGCCATACATCCATGAACATCACCTCATGTTTCAGCAAGATAATGCACGGCCCCATGTTGCAAGGATCTGTACACAATTCTTGGAAGCTGAAAATGTCCCAGTTCTTGCATGGCCAGCATACTCACCGGACATGTCACCCATTGAGCATGTTTGGGATGTGCTTGACCGGCGTATATGACAGCGCGTACCAGTTCCCACTAATATCCAGCAACTTCGCACAGCCATTGAAGAGGAGTGGACCAACATTCCACAGGCCACAATTGACAATCTGATAAACTCTATGCAAAGAAGATGTGTTGCACTGCATGAGGCAAATGGTGGTCACACCAGATACTGACTGGTTCTGAGTCCCCAGACCCCCAATAAAGCAACAACTGCACATTTCAGGGTGGCCTTTTATTGTGGACAGTCTAAGGTACACCTATGCACTAATCATGGTGTCTGGTGAGCATCTTGATGTGGCACACCTGTGAGGTGGGATGGATTATCTCAGCAAAGCAAAAGTGCTCACTATCACACATTTAGACAGATTTGTGAACAATGTTTTAGAGAAATGGTAATATTGTGTATCTGGAATGAATTTTAGATCTTTGAGTCCATCTCATGACAAATGGGAGCAAAAACAAAAGTGTTGCGTTTATATTTTTGTTGAGTGTATCTTAACACAGGGGATGCAAAATTCTACAACAGAGATGTGGACAGATTAATAATAAATTAAACTCAAACATGTATGAATGAAACAAAACACAACTCCAGGTCTGTTTTTGCGGAGGTAACAATATAACCTGGATTAACGCTCATGATATTCAATTTTGCATAAAATAGGACCTTTAATGCATTATTGTGAAACATTCCAGGCAAAGCAACACCAGCAGAAAATAAACGTTAGAGTTGCAGGTTTATGGAACAAACGTCCTACGACAGTTCATTTCTTTATATCCATTTCCATCCGGTCTTCTGATAAAGCATTTTCTTTTTATAATGTAATAACCAGTCAAAGCCAGTGGAGGGTCGCTTCCTGCTGTAGTCCTGGTCTAATCCTGGTTTAGTTCTGGTCTAATCCTGGTCTAGGTCTGATCTAGTTCTAATTTAGTTCTGGTTTAGTGCTGGTTTAATCCTGGTCTACTTCTAATCTAGTTCTAATTTACTCCTGGTCTAGTACTGGTCTATGTGGGTCAGGTGCTATGAGTATTGGGCAGCAAACTGCCCCCGCAACCCAGCCAGATTAAGCGGGAGAATATGGATGGATGGATGGATGGATGGATGGATAGTTCTGAACTAGTTCTAATTTAGGTCTGGTCTAGTCTTGGTTTAGGCTTAGTCTAGTACTGGTCTAATTCTGGTCTAGTCCTGTTTTAGTCATGTTTAACCCTGATCTAGCTCTGGCTGAGCCCTGGTCTAGCCCTGGTCTAGTCCTGGTTTAGTCCTGTTGATTAAATCCTGGTCTAGTTCTAATTTAGTTCTGGTCTAGTGGTGGTTTAATCCAGGTCTAGGTCTGATCTAGATCTAATTTAGTTCTGGCCTTGCCCTGGTCCATCCCTGGCATAGCCCTGGTCAAGTACTGGCATAGCTCTGGTATAGTCCTGGTCTAGCCCTGGCATAGTCCTTGTCTAGGCCTGGTCTAGCCCTGGTGTAGTCTCGGCATAGCCCTGGTGTAGCCCTGGTCTAGCCCTAGTTTAGTCCTGGTCTAGTCCTGGTCTAGCCCTGGCATAGCCCTAGTGTAGTCCTGGTCTAGCCCTGGTCTAGTCTTGGCATAGCCCTGGTCTAGCCCTGGTGTAGTCCTGGCATAGTCCTGGTCTAGCCCTGGTGTAGTCCCGGCATAGTCCTGGTCTAGTCCCGGTTAATATAGAGCAGTGGGGGTTCTCTTGAGTCTGTTCACGGCTCTCCTTATGGAGGCTGTATCAAAGCGGGACAGATCGGAGCACATAAAGATGATTTAAGTGTTTATAAATGTGCGGTCCTGCCAAATGCACCGCGCCCCATATGTTTTATCCATACTGTGTATCTCTATATTACGCCGTATTAAAAAGCCATCTCTCTGGAGCGTCTTCAGTCCAAGAGCCAAAAGCAAAACTAAAACAACACAATGGGAAAGATTCATTACAGTGAACTCCAGTTTCCATCCTCCACAGATCGTAAATTATAGATAGAAGCGTCATTAGATTTTGAATGCAAAGATGGAGGTTTGGTCTGCAGCTCCGGGGCACAACAAAAGACACAGACACAGCTCAGGTTAAGAAGTGAAATGGAGGATTATTGAAGATTTCACTCATAACTGCAGGGGCAATTTTTTACATTCTAATGCACGGTGTCTTGTCTCATTGAAAATACAGAAGAGAATTGAGAGAAGCTGCTACTCTGCATCAGAAAAATTACGTCGTGAATCTTTATAGAAGCCATTTTGTGTTTGTTTCTGCACTATAGTTATTATCTATGACAAATGTGGATCATAATGTTAGAATCTGGACTTTATAATATAATGGGCCCATATTACACTATTTTATGATCTATGTCAGGACTAGAACTGGACCAGGATTAAAACTGGACCAGGACTACAACTGGATCTGGACTACAACTGAACTATGACTACAACTGAACCAGGACCACACCTGGACCAGGACTACAGCTGGACCAGGACTACAGCTGGACCAGGACTACACCTGGACCAGGACTAGATCTGAACCAGGACTACATCTGAACCAGGATTACAGTTGAACCAAAACTACAATTGGACCGGTCTAGTCATAATCCTTCTCTCAAAGGATTTATTCTTCTCTCAAACCGAAAACACTCTGTTCCACCCTGTGATGTCATGCGGTAATACAGGAAGTGTTCCACTAAGTTTTTAAACTCTAGAACCCTATTCGTACAGGATTAGCATTACTTGTGGACCTTTGGTGATTTGTAATAATAGTAGAGGATGCCTGAGATTATAATCCCGTGCAAATGCTCCATGTCTGTAATTTGTAAAATAACAATTCTGCCGCAAATGACCTGCTATATTTGGCCAAACACAGACATTCGGTGATAATACTACTGTAGTCCTGTGTGAATCTGCATGTCAGTGTTTGTTGTTGTAATTGCACACCTTTTCTATCGCTTTCTTTTCTTTCCGCAGTCTTTTCTCTTTCAATCTCTGTGCCCATGTCAGTAAAATAGAGTCATTTACAGACTTCGCTCATCCCAAGCGAATGCACTGCAAGTAACACAGAGGTGCAAATTACCAGACATCCCCAAGTTGTACTTATCCTAAGCAAATACGGCTTTAGACAAACTGTACTGATCCACCAGTAGCTCACACATCACAATATATTCTAATAACAAAGAGTAAAAAATATAAATGGTAATAATAGATTCTATATAAGTAGCGAAAAGGGACAAATAAGGCATAATTATGTAAATGTATATGTACAAACTTTTACAATGTATTTCAGACTTAGAATTGCCCATATCTACTGAGCTAAAGGTAAAAGGTAGCTATTAACTTCAGAACTGACACTTCATGACATCACAAGGTGGAACGGAGCATTTAGAGATGTAGACAGACTAGTAATAAAGAGTTACTCAAAAATGTGTGAATGAAACAAAACACAACTCCAGGTTTGTTTTTGAGACATTAGAACATGACTTAGAGCTCACATAATTAGAGAACACATAATATAGCATTACTTGTGAAAAACACCCATGCATGATTGAGTAATCTAGTGATCTGTCATATTCAAACCCTTACGCTTAGCTCTAAGATTCGTTCAAGAAGTCATCCATGCTCCCACATGACAATTCTACATAAATATACAAAAACAGGATACAGAAATGTGCAACAATGCAGGATTCACACTGATTGTGCTGTAGAAGCAAGAGTTGGTTAGCACGGAGCGCGAAAACAATAAAAGGTGATCCAAATATATTATGTGTTAGCAGTTAATACCCCACAGAACGAAAATACACCCTCTTTAAATGTCCTGTATTACATAAAATTGAAACTGTTGTGAGGTTTAATCCATGTTATAATGTGTATGGAGTTTAAAAACACAGTGGAGCACTTCCTTCCAAGACTAGTGGTGCTTTATAGAAAATGCTAACACAAGTTCGCAGTGGAGTTGAGCTCATGGTGACTGAACGGTGCCTACATGTGTACTCAGGTTGTGTGTGCAGTGACAGACCTATGGAACAGACTTGGCTTTAAAACCAGCCTATTTATAGAAACTAGAATGAGTTTTACCTTAAAGCAGAGAGGGGCTGAGTGATGGCCTCATGACATCACAAGGTGGAACGGAGCATTTTGAACTCTGGAGATGCAGACAAACGAATTATGCATGTGTGAGTGAAACAAAATATGACTGCAGGTTTGTTTTTAAGGAGTTAACAACATTACAATGACCTAAAACTCCATTTTGGGTCATATAGGACCTTTAAGTCATTTTAGATCAACATTTTGGTTTGAAATGAACTAAGTGTAAAATAATAATGAGTGTGTTTGGATCACCAATTTTAAGTACTTGCCAGAAAAAGCTTTTGTTTCAAACTAAAAAACGCTGCTTACATGTGTACTCAGGTTGTGTGTTTGTAGCGACAGACGTATGGAACAGGTCCTCTTTATAGAAACAACAGAGAGTTTTCCCTTGAAGCAGAGGGGCTGAGTGAAGGTCTCACACACTCTCAACATGCAGGCTAAAGACACACTGTTTCCATGGGTACAATGGGTACACCTATGGATGACTTTTTAAGTGTGTACGCCAGGGTCACACGTTAACTATGACTTTGTGGTAGGATAGGGTGACTTTTTCCCAGACATGTCCTCCTTTTGAGAACCAAAAAAAAAAAAAATCCAAATTATCCCAAAATGTCTTGGATTTTGACTCTATCAAATGACAGCTTTGAAAGGGACACATATCACAGTTTTGGCGACAGTCTTGACTCATCTGATCAGACACATTCATGAATCTACAATAAGATCTCATTATACTTCCATGTATACAATCACCAGTGTTTCTTCAGCACAGTGAAGACTAAGACTGCTCCTTTGATCAGAAAATGTGCCTACATTTATTAAGTGTATTATTACAAAGGCATATTAGACCAGGATTATTTCCACAGAAGAGAAGTCACACGCCAATTTTCACCACGCCGCTCCATGTGGAGGGTGCAATTTTTAAACAGCTCCAAGGGACGGCCCGGCGGTTTTTTGGCAGAGGCGTTTTTCAGAACATGAAATGGCACAAATTATAGTTCTCCAAGTCCTCAGACAACCAGGTGATGGATCCTCCACCAGAAAAGATGCACAGTGCACTTTTAAGCCATTTAATTTACCCAGCTATTGCCTTTTGCAGTGTTATTCCAGTAATACCCATTATGTTTAAATCACAAACAGCTTTGGTTTTATATCTTCACTAATGCAGTCGTCACCATAGTAACACTATACCAGCTGGTACTTTTGCATAATTCCCTTATTATGTTGTTAGCCATTACATCTAGTTTTTTTATAATGGAAATGAACACTCACAGCTGTAGTTTTGTCTTCTACACAAACAAAGCTGCCCAAGCATCTGCCTTAAGGTTTTCAAAAGTATTGAAAATCAGAATCTAGTTGATACTAGAAGTAGAATCAAAAGTAGATACTCATTTGAGCAGGTATCGATACTAAAATGTCCCACTGACAGGACAGAAATGAAGCTTTCCTGAATAGCTTTAGAATGATCTTGAGCTGTACTTTCTCAGACATACATCTGTTCTTCTTTCACATGAATATATTCTCTTTAGAGATGAAAAGTATTAATGCATATGGCAGGAAAATATACAGTAGGTGTGTAAGAATAATACACATGTATGTGAGATATGTACAATATATGTATGTAAGAGTAAAAATACATGTATGTGAGAATAATGTATGTATGTGAGTCTGAAAAAATGTATGTGAGAGGAGAATGTATGTGTGTGAGAGGAGAATGTTTGTGTGTGAGAGGAGTTTGAAATGTTAGTATCGTTACAAGAGCCTATACAGAGCTGTTTACAACTTTATTCATTCCACCTCAGGCTTGTTTTTGTCGTTGACCGTGAGTTTACCGTGCGTCTTGTATATTTACAGTTTTTATCTTTGTCTGTGGAGGGTTTCTTTGGAGGGAAAATGGTGGTGTAAAAGTAAAATGTATCTTTTGTACTGAAGTTTGTCTTTTTTATCGGGACTGTGATTCTTGGAGGAGCAGAGGAGAAGGAGGAGAGGCAGTCTCACTCAGACTTTTTATTTTACAAAGAGAGAGATGAAGGGGGAGGTGGTCAGGACCAAGAGGGACCAGAAAATACAACAGTGATTCGGACGATTTGTTTCGTATTTTAATTCTCTTCAAGGTGCACTGCGCTACTTTTCTGGTGGAGGGTCTGCAACTTACTTGTCTCCATGGAGATGTTATAGCTTTGTCTTTTGAATGTCCCATGGTATGACTTTAAACATTTCCATCTAGCATTTATTCATACGAGTGTTTCTGTTGCTCAAAAACACATTAAATCCTTCTGTGAATAAGGACGGCTCTCCACAGATCTGACTTGTAATGCGACGTAGTGTTGTCTCCCTTGTGATAGATAGGTTTAATCTATACTGTGGAACATTCTAGACAAAGCAGTAGCATCTCCATGGAGATAAGCAGGTAACGGACCCTCCACCAGAAAATTCAAGGGAGACAAATTG
This sequence comes from Odontamblyopus lacepedii, assembly GCA_034769755.1. Taxonomy (NCBI): domain Eukaryota; kingdom Metazoa; phylum Chordata; class Actinopteri; order Gobiiformes; family Gobiidae; genus Odontamblyopus; species Odontamblyopus lacepedii. The sequence goes on along the minus strand of CM068355.1, from coordinate 33,132,505 downwards.
TTAAATCTGTCTAATCTAGTTTCTAATATAGTTTCCATCTGATCCCCTCGAGGTTAGAGCTGAAGGGGCGAATGGAGCATGCAAACAGCACACTTACTGATTATCGGACATTATGGCATATTGCACTATCGGAGGCAGACAGACTTATTATGACCTTAAGAGCTGCTTATACAATAAATCTGTACTGGGTAAGACTCATTTTACTCAAATACATGAGAAAATCTGGGACGTGCACGGCCTTTAAAGTAACAAACAGGATAAAAGTCATCCAAAAAACGAGATAAAAGCAGTTCATTTAGTCTCTCCTCTGACCCCAGCGCCCTGATGTGAGCCTGTGGTTAAATACTTTCTTTTTCTCCTTTGTAATAACTTATTTGTGTCGTATTGATGGGATACGTTTTCCTGAAGTCTTATTTCCACAGCCTCCTCTGGTCCAGGAGCCGAACCCAAAACAACAGTCTATAAGATGTATTACCGAGCATTGATTCATCACAGCGCTGCTCTCCAGCTCAAACAGCCCATAATAATAAGACTCATTAATATTGCAGCACTAACTATATTTGTGTTGTGTTAGCTCCAAGGCAAAACGCAAAGTGCTTAGACATTACAGAGCCACCCATCAGCCAGAACATTGTAATTACTGCTCGAATTAAAGCTGCACTCTGGAACTTTTCATGTAGGTGGTCTGTGCTGGGCTCTGTATGATGTTATTGCTTTGCCTGGTATGTTCCACTGTATGACAAAATGTATTCCATTACACAAGACTTTACTTTGAGAAGTCCTAGTTTAGTCCTAGTTAAAGGTTGTGTAGAAGATTTTCTGGGGAAAGTGAACCACAGCGACTTTTTCAAATGCTGCGTATGCGTGACACCCCCCTCCTCCACAGCTCCCTAAGTAGAAACGTCTCCTCCTGCCTCCTCCTGACAATAGAAATCATGATTATTTACAGCCGCTGCAAGTTCAGAATCGCTGAATGAATTGTTGTGGAAGTGTCCTGTCCAGAAGTCATTTAGCGATCAATCCATCAGTCTTTAAACCCATTGTCTGATTCAGTCGTGCCATCACTGGGAGGAATCTCCGAGAATTACCTTAGTTTGGCTTCTCTTCTTTTCCCTTCTCTTCTTCTTTCACCAACCTCAAAAACCGACTTTGGGAAAAAGCCGCAAAGAACCACTGCGTTGGTCGAGTAAACAGTGTCTTGCGTATGTTGAATGTGTCAGATACGTATGTAAATGAAGTAATCCCAGCACGCCGGCGAGTCAGTTGTGCTAGAAACGTAGGGAGTTTGATTGACAACAGCAAAAGATAACAATAGCTCATGCCCATAGATAATGTTGTCTCGTTATATATGGGCTAATGTTTATCTGGCCCCACCACATCCACAGTTGATGGATTTTCATTTCTTTTTTTTTTCGGTCATCATAATTACAAGGCTGCTGTAACTATAATGCTAGTCTGAACTTTCATTGACAAATTGAAACAAACGAACAAAAAAAAAAATCCTCCGTACAACCTTTAAGATCTTTAAACCTGGTTTAGTCCTAGTTTAGTCTTGAGTTAATCCTTATTTAGTCTTGTTTTAGTCTAACCACAGCAAGGCAGATTCCTGTGATATTATTGAGTTCACAAACTCCTGTGAGCTCATCTGTCTCCTGCTGTTGTGATTGGGTCAGGGCCATCCATGCTTCAGACCAATCACAGAGCAGCATTGAGGTTTGGGCGGACCCAAAGGTGAAGCGCCCAAATGAACCAAAACAAACATTGCGACGCAGACAGGCTTCAGCCTGATAAGAAATACAGACTGTTTTGTTTGTGAAAAATGTGCAGAGGAAAGTGTTTTAAGCAGTCAGGGATGGGAAAAAGGTTTGTTGTTCTTCATTCAGTGTGAACACATATCTGGCATGAGAAAGGTTCGGTTTAGCTCTGATTTTGTCCTGATTAGATGCAGCTCTTAATGGGCATTCTCTATCTGCTGTGGTCCTGGTTTAGTCCTGGTTCAGTACTGGTTCAATGCTGGTTTAGTCTAGATTCAGTCTTGGTTCAGCTCCAATTTGATGCAGCTCTTGTTGGTAATTCTGAGCCTGCAGTGGCCAGTATCTCTCAGACGTATTTCAATTCTGATTTAGTCCTGCTTTAATCTCTAGTTTAGCCCTGGTTCAGTCATAGTTTCATCCTGATTCGACACTACCCTTGTTGGTCATTCCCTGTCTGCAGGGGCCAGCATCTATCGGACGTATTTCAATTCGGATTTACTCTTGCTTTAGTCCCTGGTTTAGCCCAGGTTTAGATCTGGTTCAGCCCAGGTTCAACGTTGGTTTAGTCCCTGGTTCAACCCTGGTTTAGCCTGGTTTAGCCCTGGTTTAGTCCCTGGTTCAGCCCTGGTTTAGTTCCTGATTTAGCCCTGGTTTAGTCCTTGGTTCAGCCCTGGTTTAGTCCCTGGTTTAGTCCCTAGTTCAGCCCTGGCCTCATCCTGATTTGACGCTCCTCTGGTCGGACATTCCCCGTCTGCAGTGGTCAGCGCTGTAACCCTCTACAGTGAACGCACAGACACGTGTTTGCACTGTGATATTTTGCGTGATAAATCCGAGAAATAGACTCATGGCGGTTCATAAAGTTGTCCCTCGTAAACCTTTGTGTTTCTGTTGATGTTTCACGATTTTTGGTCCCAGCTGCAGATGACGAATGCCCCCTGTCTTTGCCGTGTTGTCTGTCGGCGTGGTGAAAAATGGTTTAATATGTGAGAGAGAATGGAGTCTGGAGCTGCCTCGTACTGTTCTCCACCTTCTGCTCGGTCTGGCTCTCCTCCCGAAACAACCTCCTCCGTGACAGCTTTAATCATTCTGAGGCCATGCTGGTCCAGCTCTATGGCCATGTGTTTTTATAGCAACAAGATACAAGAAAAAGCTTGAGACAAATCTGAAGCTAAGTGGAGAAGTGTAGAGACGCTGTACCTGAATCTTAAAAATGTGAAAAACAGAAGTCGTTCATTTGAATCTACTCCTCCTTTACCTTATGGATTCTGAGCATCTTAATTATCAGTCGTGGAAGAAGTATTATTTAAGTTAAAATACAGATACTACTAGAGCAGCAAAAAAACAAAAGTAAAACAGATCAAATAAAAAAAACAAATCACAAAATCTACTTAGACGTGCGTTGTGTAACTTTTCTGGTAGTCCGTCAAATGCTTTTCTCCGTAGTCATGTTATTGCTTTGTCCGGAATGATCCACAGTATGGCATTAAACCTTTCTATCTTCATAGAGACAAAACCAGACCAAGTTACAGGTCGGATCTGTGGAGAGGCGATCCCGCTCACAGCCAGAATGCCGGTTTTTCTGGGTATTTTTGAGCTACAAAACTGAATAAATGTAAGGTTGAGCTGTCAACACTCAAGTAAAAGTAGCACCTTGCTAAAATAATCACCTAAAGTCTGCCACACACTGCAGGAGAATTTGGTTGTGATTTCTTCTCCCCGAGTTCAGGGAGGTGTGACCTGACTTTTTGTCTTCCATCAAACATCACCAACGCTACGGTAACAGACAATAATACAGAGCATCCAGTTTGAAGCGTTATTTAAAAGAACATCCACACAGATCGAGGTGAAGCTGCAGACTAGCGATAGTGACTCTACTTCCTGTGAACTTTATCTCCAATCTTTTATGCTTTAAAAATCCTGTATCTGAAGTATCGCACCACATTTGACAAATATTAATAACACAGCTTTGAGTTCTGTCTAAACTAGAAGTGCAGAGCTCTGATTTTTTCAACATATAACAGTCTCAAAGTGACTCCTTTTACTGTAGACAGGAAAGAGCTGACGCGAGGAGCTCTCACAACTTTATATCCTGTTTCACACAGACATATCCTGCTGCAGGCTTTGAGATCGGAACTATAAGTTTCTCCTCGTATCTGTGGTGTGCACATTTAAAATTCCTTTAAGACCAAAAAATCTTGTAGTGTGTGATGGCCTTAAGTGTTTTTTTTTTGGTTTTTTTTGCCTTAATCCTTATAATTTCAAGTTTTGGGTACGTTTTTGCCGTTTCCTGAAAAACTTGAAAAAATGACTGATGCGATTATTTTAGGAAGGTGTCAACGTGAAGTATTAAAGTACCAGTTTAAAAATGTACTTAAAGGGCAAAACATATTTTGCACAGATTTTGAGGTCTAATTAAAGCTTCAAATGTCGTGATTTCAATCATCAAAAATTGTGCCAAATTTTCTTCAACAGAAATAATTGTTTTTTTGTACTGTACTTTTTGTTTATATCTTTTTGTGACATATGTTAAAAATTAAGCCTCAGCTTTTTCTGCAGCTTTCACACAATAATGAAAAATACTTTTACTTTTCAGTCCTGTTTAATAATGTGGTGAAAAGAGAAAATGTGCTGAAACATGAGTGACAAAGTAGGCTAAGGTTGCTGTGTTATTTTTCTTGCCATTTCCCATATCCAACTAAACACTTGGATATAGAGTCCTGGGTTCTGTTTATTTCCGCCTCCAGCAGTGATGGGCCAAACTGGATTACTATCCCTACTACTGCTACTACTACTACTATTATCACTACTACTGCTACTACTACTACTATTATCACTACTTCTACTACTACTACTACTACTACTACTACTACTACTACTACTACTACTACTACTACTACTACTACTACTACTACTACTACTATCACAACTACTGCTACTACTACTATTATCACTACTACTGCTTCTTCTGCTACTACTACTACTGTTTATTCATTTATTGGTTTATTTGACAGGGCAGTGTACATTAATAGCATTTCTGCACCATAATTAGCCAAAAGGCTATTTTTCATCCCTTGTCCCTGGGCAGATGGTAAAAATTCTCTCCCTAAAAACAACAAAACAAATATTAAACAGTGAGTAATACAAATATAGGAGAGCAGTAAAATAGATATAGCAACTACTGTTGATAAAAGTGTACAGATAAAATAAGCATAATACAGGCATAACATTTTTTTTTTTTTTTACAATATCTAAACATTAGATTTAAGACAGAAGACACAGAAGTAGTAGCATGGTTCAGTTGGGGGAGGGAATTAGTATTACATGTCTGATGTGTTATGAACCAGTCTTTTTAGATGTTTTTGAACAGACTGTATGTGGTCAGTTGTCTGATGTTCTGAGGGACAGAGTTCACTCCTGTGCAGCTGTAAGTGAGAGGGTTCTGACTGAACACACTTCTGACAGAGGAACAGTCTCTTCAGGCTGACCCTCCTGTTAGTCTCTGTGAGCTTGTTCTTCTGTTTACACACTGACTAAGTGGAGGGGATGACAGACCAGTCATGATTTTATACATCAGACAGAGGTCTGAATATTTTATGACATTCTCCCAGTTTTACAGCTTATGCTTCTGTACAATGGAACAATGATGAGTTCTTAAAGGTTTTTATTCCAGTATTTTGATTGTCTGTTTGTATAATGACTCTATGGGTTTTAGACTATTGCTACTACTATTACTATTACTATTACTATTGCTATTGCTATTGCTATTACTATTACTATTACTATTACTAATGCTGCTACTACTATTATTACTACTACTATCACTATTACTGGTGTTGGCACTACTACTGCTACTATCACTACTACTGCTACTACTACTGCTACTTAAAATAATAATAATAAAGATTGTGGTTCTGAGTGAAACAGAATAGTGCGTAGTATTGTAGTGTGAGTGGGGCCAATTCCTGTCTCCTTTCTTTTATTCACAAATAAATACGAGAGTGAAATTATACACAACAAAGAACTGGAAAGTTAATGAAAAACACAAAACGATTTTATCAGTGTCACAAAAGTTTCTGTTTATTTCCTGTTGTGAGTGCTGCCTCGGGCTGTATTTAAACTCACTGAAAGAGGCATTGATTTTAGTCATTTTTTATTTGGACGCCTACTGCAAACTCATCCACTAAACCAAGATTGTGACCAGAACCAGACCAAAAGAAAAGGGGGACATGTGAGGCTATAACTGCTACTACTGCTGCTGTTACTGCTACTACTACTACTACTACTACTACTACTAAAACTACTACTACTACTACCCCTACTGCTACTACTACTACTGCTGCTACTACTACTACTACTACTACTACTACTACTACTACTACTGCTGCTACTACTACTGCTACTACTGCTACTACTACTACTACTACTACTACTACTACTACTACTACTACTGCTGCTACTACTACTGCTACTACTACTACTACTACTACTGCTGCTACTACTACTACTACTTCTACTGCTACTACTATCACTACTACTGCTACTACTACTACTGCTATTGCTACTACTACTATCACTTCTACTGCTACTACTACTACTACTACTATCACTACTACTGCTACTACTACTGCTGCTATCACTACTACTACTGCTGCTACTACTATCACTACTACTGCTGCTACTATCACTACTCCTGCTGCTACTGCTACTACTACTTCTGCTACTCCTACTACTGTTACTACAGAGGACATGGGGCTCAAAACTGGGACGGTCCTGTGTAAATAGGGACGTCTGGTCACCCCACCCGACCCCACTGTTGAAAATCAAACTCCTAAACAGGACAGTGAGCACTCGTATTAATCACAGACTCCTGAAAATGTGCTGTTTCAATCCATTTTGTGATTTTGAATTCTTCCATAGACATCCACGCAGAACCCTCCCCTATTGACAAAGTATCCATAAACCTATAATGAGGCCGTGTTCTTTCTGCTGTAGGAAAATTAAGACCAACTACTTCATCGTGTCCCTGGCGTTCGCAGACCTGCTCGTGTCCGTCCTGGTGATGCCATTCGGGGCCATAGAGCTGGTCCATGAGCACTGGATCTACGGAGAGACCTTCTGTTTGGTCAGGACATCTCTGGACGTGCTTCTCACCACCGCCTCCATCCTGCACCTCTGCTGCATCGCCCTCGACAGGTAAGATGCCGCCATGTCACCACCACAACGTCAGACTCCCAGGTTTCCCTATGGATCATACTGTACTTTGCCATGAGATATCCTAAAGGTATTCGCAGAAGCTGAACCTGGTGTTGGTGGTTTTAAGATTCTATAACATGAATGTTATGTTATTTATGTTTTTTTTTTAAACATGCAAACTCTAAAACAGAAGCTGCATCACAAATTATAACATCGAAGAGCTGTCACGTTCAAAATGATGGATAGATATGCCACAGAGCTACAAGTTTACATATCCAAAAAGGAGTGGGAAGAACGAGAATCCCACTCTCTTACAGAAGAAGCAAAGCAAGTTTATTTGTATAGGACGATTTGTACACAATTCAAAATGCTTAAATGCTTTACAGAATAAGAAATACACTAAAATCATAATACATTAAAATCAAAACATAAATAATCATCATAAAATTAACTAAGAGAGATATTAAATGAGAGAGAAGAGTGCAGAATGGGAAAAAAAAGGAAAACTGGAAAATGGAAAACCTTTCAGTCAAACGCAGTGTTGTGGAAAAAAGATATATAGATCCTGAAGAAAAAATAATGAATCCATTTGCGAAGCCTGATGAGTTTTTGGGATACAGACAGGTTTATTGTTGTTACAGCAGATATGGACAGAGCCTAGGCCTGTCCTGGCCAAAGACCAACAGCCTCTCTGAGTCTCTGAGCCCCAGAGCATCTCCTCCAGTCTCTGCTCTGAGTATTTATACAGAAATACAAGTTCCATACATATCAAAGCAGAGTGACTTTTGCTCACAGACAAGTGCTAACCTGATCAATCAACTAATCAACTTAACTTATAGTTGAGGACAGCTAAGACAACAAAGACTTCCTGACTTGGAGACAGTTGTGTTGAGCTTTGACACATGTTAATGACTGTTTTGGTCTCAGATAGAAATCACATTCATTTACACAAAGACATTGAGATAAATCTTTCCACAATGTACATTTCTATCACACATGCTAAACAGAACTGTTTTGAGCCTGGATTTAAGTCAAAGTAGAGTCCTGAAGCTGCATGAATCTGAAACTCTGACTCCCCGAGTTTAGTCCTGACTCTGGGACCAGCAGGAGGCCCGTCCCTGAGCTCCTCAGAGTGCAGGTTCATGTGGCACTAACATGTCACAGATGCACTTTGACGTTCGGCCATGGAGAGATTTGTACACAAACAGAGCCACTTTAAAGTCTCTGAGCCACAGGGGGCAGTGCAGAGACCTGAGCACAGGACACATGTGCTCGTACTTCCTGTTGGAGTCGGGATCCGAGCTGCAGTGTTCTGGATGTTCTGGATGTTCTGCAGCTCTCACAGCTTGTGTGGAGAGGCCAGTGAGAGGCCGTTACAGTATTTAACCTACTGGAGACAAACACATGGATAAGTCTCTCCAAATCTGCTTTAGAAGGTAGACCTGTGATTTTTGCTATGTTTTTAGATGGCAAAAGGCTGCAGATGTTATTGATTTGATGTGGCTGTTGATGTTCAAGTCTGATTCCATTATTACCTGTAGATTTCTAGCCTTATTTGACAGTTTTATAGAGAGACTGGAGGTGACTGCTGACACTGTCTTTGTTTCTGTGGCCAAAAAACTATGACTTCTTTAAAAATAGCATTAGAATTAGCACTTTTCACTTCATAATTCATCAGTGCCATTTCTTTGTATTTCTTCTAAAATGTTCTTATGCTTGAAGCAAAGACAGACATGCAAAAGCTTTTCATTATTATCCTGAATTTGGGTGTGATTTGTGTGTGGTGACGTCATACTCCCAAATGGGGGGCAAGGGCCAGATTTCCCAAAAATATCCAAAAGGCAAATTCACAAATGTTGAACCTGGTATTTTCAATTACTGACTAAACCCAAGAACTCACCTTATTATAACACAATTTTGCATTTGAACATTATTCCGTTTAGCTGTCCCTGTCTGTATTAATTAATGTTGGCGCTGTGTTCCAAATTAGGAAGTGAGCATGGGGGCACTTCCGGCTCCATCGACTGGTTCCGATTCACTTTGTACGGAAAAACGTCGCCCCCTCTCTCTGTAACTGCTGCAGTGGCCTCGTCGTTTGGGTTTTAAAATGTTCATATTAACCCGCTCTATGTGATCCTAGTGTTTTTATTTCACTATTTTGTCTGTAAATAAATTCCTATTCCTAATATGGAACTGGGCTCCAAAGTTGTCCCCATAACTGCCAACCTCTGTGAGCTTCATTTGACTGGAACCAAACTCTATGGGTGATGTCACACTCCCTTAGTCCACGTCTTTATACAGTTTATAATCATGACCCAGATGTTTTCAGTAGTGGGATGTCTGATTATTTGACTATGTTTCAAATCAATTTTTTTATTTTAAAGGGCCTATTTTTCGCTCTTTTCTGATCTATGTTATCTTGTTTCCTCATCCAAAGCATAGCTGCGATTTTGTTTCATTCACACATGTTTAACACACAAAACCCTTCACGTTTAGTTCTTCTTTCAAACAGAAAACACTTCATCTTGTGATGGTAATTGTTTTTAAAACTTGTACCTTCACTAGAATCGTGGATAATTTTAGTCCTGGAATTGTATCTCTACTGAACTAAAGGTAAAAGGAGCTGTTAACTTGAGTTATACCACAGTCAGGGAGTGTGTATACATGCGCATCAGTATCACGGTTATTAGCCATATCCCGTTTATGGCAGTATTCGGGATACTGCGTATACATGCGTGCTGAGAAACTCATATTTCTCATACTCATATTCTTGTACATGTACACGAGCAAATGTAGTATCTAGTTTTTTTTGACATAATCTTACAAATGTGCAAGCGCAAAAATTATATATTTAATAAAGCAGGAAAAAACAATCAACCATGAAGTTCTTTAGCATAGGAACCATGAGCTTCTTTAGCATAGGAAGCAAACCAGTGGTAAGGAGCTATGAGGTCTCCCACAATCCACTGCACATCAAACACAATGCAGCAGATTCTAAAATAGAATCTTCTGCAAATAATTAAACTTAACTTTACAGCATATAAACCATTAAACCATAACTACTATAGAGCCACATCAGCCTGTTTGATAATATAATACAGCTTTGCACACATTTGTTTACAGAAATTTTACAGAAACAAAACTTAAAACCGCATGGCTCATTTGCATAAACTGTAAGTGCTGGAAAAAGTGTTTTGTTCTTTCTGTGACAGAGGGATGTTCTGCTGATGCTGAGTCTGTTCTGTGTGTATGTCACGTTGGAGATGGTTTATGTTTTCAGAGGTCATACATGTGCAGGTCATACGTGTGTGATTGTACGTATGCAGGTCTAGCACAGCTCTTTATTCATTTCACTCATGTACGACCACTTATTTATGTTGGTCACTTTATTGATTTTGGCTACTGTTGAGATGAAAAGACTGAGAAGTGTTTGTCTTTTGGATGGATGCACATTCAACTTTATGTAGCAGTAACTGGGATACTGCGTGTACATGCCACAGTATCCCGGTTACTATCGGAATATCTCAGCTACAGTATCCCAGTTTCCCATGACCGGGATACTGATGGATGGAGAACAGGCTTTTCACATTCACCAGTGACACATTTCAGTTTGTAGTCGTGGTATAAACACGTTATACAACTTGGAGCTGTGCGTTCTGCAGTTTTAACGCACTGTTCCTCGTTATTTAAACCCTAATGCGCAAGTAGTCCGGCAACAGCCAAACCACTGTTCCATATCACTCCTCTGCTGCTATCGCCATAGCAACAGGTAAACAAATGCTCAAATGCTCTGAGTAAAATGTAGGGACTAGCTTCATTTAAAACACTGAAATAACTCATATTTGACACATTTACAGACAGAGGACTGGCTTTATTGTACATTTTGTTTATTGTAAAATGCAGTGTTGACTCAAAAAGAGAAGATAATTATAGAAACAGGTCCACTGACTCCCTGTTCAAAACAGCAAAACCAGTTCTCTGCTATGGCCTCGCCTGTATCTCTCTCTCTGTTTATTTATAGACATTTAACTCACTGTACAGGCAGCAGCAGATTTTCATTTACATAATTGTTGTTTTTTTTTTTTTTTTCATTTAAACAAGATTTTCCAAAATCAGTTAAAATAATCTAAAAAGTATTTTTTTCTAGTTGGGCAATTTCAAATCAAAAGCAATTTGCAAGTTTTCTGATTATAGATCCTATACTGCACAAACTATACTCATGAGTTTTTAGCCTTGTGTTGTTGTTTAACGCTGTTACCTCCTCAAAAACAGACCTGGAGTTGTGTTTTGTTTCATTCCCACATATTTGCGTAATCCTTGTCTGTCTACATCTCCAGAGCTTAAAATGCTCTGTCCCACCTTGTGATGTCATGCAGTTTTGCAGTTTTGTTTAGTAGAGATGGACAATTCCAGGTTGCTGAAATCATTCAAATGATTCTAGTGAAGGTGTGTGGAGTTTAAAAACACAGTGGAGCACTTCTTGTACCACATGACATCACAAGGTGGAACAGAGTGTTTTCTGTTTGAGAGAAGAACCTAAATATGCAGAGCTTGTGTGTAAAAAAAAATGTATGAATGAAAACATAACACAACTCCAGGTATATTTTTGATGCTTGTAATAGAGATCAGAAATAGTGTAATATGGGCCCTTTAAATTCTTCCAGGTTCACATGTTTCCTCTGTTTTATGAAATCTATAACACTATTCCATGTTGAAATATTGCCACACATAGAGCAACAACAACCTCTTCTACAACTAAAATATAAAAGCCCATGAGCCGTTTTACCCCCAAAACATAACCTTCTCTGTCCTAAATACATTTCACAGATTTACTGCATCTATAGGTCAACGTGATAGTTCTGTAATGCATCTCCAGGCATTAGACCGAGCCCACAGCTGCTTAGACCTTGACATGGGCGCGGTCTGCGTAATGGATTTGAGGAGTGTTAAATCATGGTTTATTGTACACTGGAGTAAAACTGGTTATATTCAGGTCAAAGTTCACAAAAGTGCGGGTTGGTGACGTTTCATATAATAAGGAGGAGGCTGAACATAGAGAAGTGAGTTATGGGTCAGTGGTTCAAACATGGAGGAAGCAAGGAGCTGGACAAGACTTACAATTCTGCAGTTTGATGCTGTTTTGATAGAGAATTGGAATATTGCACTGCACATTTCTCTGATCTGGCCAAGATTTTAAAACTTCTATCAGGTTATTCATCTTGTCTTCAGATTTATTATCTATTTACTAGTTCTGAATTGATTGTATAATCTTAATAATTGTCCCTTAATGCTGAGTGTTACAAATATGTGACAAACCGTTTGGATCAAGATATAAGAAGAAATAGCAGCTGCATCCCCCAGTGTCAGTTAGTGCAGATGCAGAATGTTCTGAGGAACTTTGGGAAAGCATTTGTTTCTAGTTGTTGCAAATTTGCAACATACCCAAATTTCTATTAATTGTTTTACTATAATCAAATTAATAATCTCATCTTAATTTACCATCTACTTAAAGGCAAAAACACACAAAAAAACATGTATTTTAAGTAAATGTTTTATCTAGAATGTGGCATCTGAGAACTTATTATCAGGCCATGAACACTAATCATAAACTGTTTGTTTTTTTTGTTTTTTTTTTAAACTTACTTGTCAAGTAAAATGATCTTGCTGCATGCTGCTTTTAAGTCCTTTTTTGATAGATTTAAGTGTTTATATCTTACATTTGGGCCAAGCATGGAGCATCTCTTCCTATTAATTTACATTAAAAGGGGCCCATGTGAGGCTTCTTGCCCTGGACGCCCCAAATTTCTATTAACGAGGCTGATATGGAGTATATTTTTAATAATGTAAATTCATAATATAGCAGCTTAAATGTGTAGTTTTACAGCACTTTTACTCCATTTTCACCATTTTCTGATATTTAAAAGTGCAGTGTGTAACTTTTCTGGTGGAGGGTTCATCACCTGCTTGGAGATGTCAATGCTCTGCCTGGAATGTTCCACAATATTATGACATTAAACACCTGTACCTTATATTTACTCAATTACAGGTAGTTTTATGACTCAAAAATACCTAGAAAAACTGCTCTGATCTTGTGCAGACTTAATAAACCGGTTTTGCAGAAAATGTCAGGTATGAAGACGAGCGGCTCTTGGTCCTGTTGTCATTTACGATGATTCAAAGGGTGTGTCTCTTTAAAGAAATAAAAGTTGCTGACAGCTCCACTCTGCATCAGATGCTCTCACCTGCTCCACTGTGAGTACACGATTTTATTTACATTAAGTTGTATTACATGTTTTAAAGCCTTAAAATGAGCTAGTTCATTTTAAATTCTTCAAATGTATCCCACATTAAATATTCTGGTTCTTTTCAGGCCTGTGATGAGTTTTAAGCACAGTTATGTAAGGCCATTGATTTTTTGATGTAAATATAAGTAGGCCTGTCACGAAAATTACTGCACTGATTTTTCAAGATGTTTGGGGTCAATATTTATCATGGCTATTTTTCTTTTTATTTATTTTTTGGGTATTTTTTTCTGTATTAGATTAGATTAGATTTGAGGGATGAATAGGTAAACTCTGACTCATAGATAAATACTAAAGTGTTTCATACAACTATTGCAGCTTGTTTAATGACACTGAACATTTGTAATGTTTTGTTTTGTTTGTTTATCCATTTAAGTTTCACTTATCAGTTATCATCGAAATATTCTTCAGCAATATATCACACTATATATCATTTGTTATCATATACTGATTTGTTATTATATGTTGGTATGAGGCCCAACACAGGCAGCCCTTAATGTGTCAGCATGAAACACCTTTTCCTTGTGCTCAGATGGATTCAGACTGTAATAAACCTCTGGAGATGGCGGCTCTGGGTCGGAGCTTCCACCTGGGCATGCTGTACGACTGCAGATCTGACAAACTCATCCCAGGTCAGTTTGAAAGAGAAGGGTCACGGGGGTCACAGAGGGATCACAGACGGGTCACAGAGGGGTCACAATGTGTGCATATGAAATGAGATGGTTTAAACCACCGCACCACATCTCAGATCCGTCTGCATCTCTGCAGATTTTGTACCAGCTGTTTACAGTCACACAGAAGATAAACACAGAGAAACAGTTCATTTTCAATGGGACTTCACTGTATCAAGGCAGAACTTTTCATTTCCTCATTTCTGGTAGGCCCAACACAGTGAGGGAATCAACACCGGCCCACTTAGATTCCTAATACTTTATTTGTAGAGGCATTTCAGATTTGCTTACGTCTCTCCTGGACATATTCAGGATTTATTGGATGAAATAATTCCTTGGGATGTTTACAAAGCCAGCTCTATCAGAGCTCGGCTTTACCTTCTCCCTTATTGCAATATTTTGTGGAGGCTCACAACATATGAAATAAGCACATGCGTCAATATTATGCTTATTGATCCAAATTATTTTTTTGTTTTGTTTTCCAGGCCTGACGTTCTGGGACAGAGAGAAGCTGGACAATGATATGAGAGTGACTCCCAAACCCAACACACAGTTTCAGATTGTGGCGTCAGACTCAGTCTCAGAGAAGGCTTCTTCACTGGGCATGGACGCTTCTCTCAAAGCCAGTTTTCTGAGTGGACTTGTGAATGTTGGAGGTTCAGCAAAATTTCTGAAGGACAACAAAAGCTCCAGAAAACAGGCCCGAGTTGCTCTGCAGTACAAAACTACCACAGTGTTCAAAGCACTGACCATGAACCAGCTCGGAAGAGACAACATCAAGCATCACGAAGTGATTGAGAAAGGTCTGGCAACTCATGTAGTGACAGCCATCCTCTACGGCGCCCAGGCCTTCTTTGTGTTTGACCAAGAAACATCTGAAGATGAACAGGTCCAAGACATTCAGGGCAACCTGAAGGTGATGATTCAAAAAATCCCACTCATCTCTGTTGATGGAGGAGGGTCTCTGAAGATGGAGGACAAAGACAGAGAAAAGGTTAACAAGTTCTCCTGTACTTTTTATGGAGATTTCTGTTTAGACAAAAGCCCAACAACTTTTGAAGAATCTGTCAAAATTTATCAAGACCTCCCCACACTTCTGGGCTCCAATGGAGAAAATGCAGTCCCTGTGATGGTGCATCTGCTGCCACTCAGCAGCTTAGACACCAAAGCATCTAAAGTGGTGCGTCAGATCAGTCTGAGGTTAGTCACTAAGGCAGAGAGCATTCTGGAGGACTTCAGAGAGCTGGACATGAGGTGTAATGATGTCCTGAAGAGTGATGTAGGTCAGAACTTCTCACACATTTCTAAAAAAGTCAAAAACTTCAATGCTTTGTGCTCCGAATTCAGGCTGGGACTTCAGGAGACATTGGCCAAAAAGCTTCCATCGATCCGTGGAGGAGGAGAGGAGGAGGGTGCACTAGCAGCTGTCCTGAAGAAAGCAGTGGAGAGTCCATTCAGGTCTCACCGTTTGAACCAGTGGATGGACAGGGTCAGTCAAGAAGCCAACACCGTAAAAGCCCTCACAAATCTAATAAAAAACACAGAAATCATCTCCTCTGAAAATGTACTCAGTGAGAAGGTTTGTGACCCAGAGAAAGCCCTGGTGTTTGTGTTTACATCTCTGGATAGTGCAGAGCCGTACCTCAAAGAACTGGAGAACCACCTAGAAGGACTTCAACCCAATGAGTCTGAAACAGAACCCAAACCCTGGTTCAGAAATAAAGATGTGATCCAACAAATGAGACTTAAAGCAAAGATTTTTGGTGGTTTTGTAGAAGCCAACAGACATCAGGACAGAAAGTACCTTAGGTTTCTGGCAGTGGGCTCAGCTGATGTGAACGACAAAGGTGCAACCATCCATCTTTATGAAGATGGGTTCTTCACTAGTGAGGACTTTGAGCTCCCTTCTAAACCTGGCTCTGTGACTCTGGTCAGAGCCACAGCAAACAGCATAAGCCTGCAGTTCAGTGCTCCCTCAGTAGGAGTGGAGAACATCTGTGGATATAGAGTGGAGTTCTGTGAGAAAGGACAGGAGAAGTGGAACCAGCAGCTCCAGGCTGAAGCCGGAGAGGCCACAGTGACAGACCTGAGCCCAAACACAGAGTACAGCTTCAGAGTGAGAGCCGTCACTGAGGTGGGTGTGGGCCCTGCTGCTCCAGACACCTGCATGAAAACTTTACCATGCAGCCCACCTCAAAGTCTCACTGCCACCTCCAGCTCCTCAGAGATCTGTGTCCACTGGAAGAAACCTGCCGAGGTGGGACCAGGTGCCCAGATCCACAGATACTTTGTGGAGTTTTGTCAGACAGGAGATGAGGATCAGTGGACAAGAGAACTGTCTGATTCTGAGAAGAAGGTGATATCTGGACTTCAGCCTGAGACAGAGTATGCCCTCAGAGTCCTCTGCGACTGTGGAGAAGATGGAACCAGCTTAGAAAGCTCCACTGTCACCGTCACCACCAAAGCGGTCACATCAGCAAAACAGCATGTAAAAAATATGTATTTAGTAAAGAAAATGAAAAATAAGCAAAATGTTGTATAATGGCTTGCAGGGTCTGGGAAAGCCATTCTTATTAACGCCACAATCAACCTTGTCCTAGTTGGAGACAAATGGACCGGCCAGTTTCAATTTAAACAAAATGAGAAAGACGAGACCTCTGAGAAAGATGTGGCTGAGAACGTGATGATTCTGGTGACATTTCCAGATGAGCTACCAGTTCTTCAGGCCATCACAGCAGCTCCAGGCCAGTCCACTTCAAAATCAACAACTCTGCACTTTTCGCCCCAAATTAAGCCTCTTCAGTGTATATTAAAGAAATGTTCTGCTTGTATCTGGAGTGTTTTGACAATGGACTGTACATGTATTTCATCCGGGTGTGATCTGTTTTTGAATTGTTGAGAACAAATATGACCACGAGCTTCACATTAATTTACATCAGCTCTGCTTTGTAACCAAAAAATAAACCTGTGTCCAAATTCTATCACTGGTTTTGTCCTGTAAAGTTTCCCATTGACCTGTTGCAGAAAATGGGGGCAAAAAGTCATAGGCCACTTGCATACACAGTAGTAGATTTATCATTAGTAGTGGTACGAGTGGTAGTAGAAGTAGTAGTAGTAGTAGTAGTAGTAGTAGTAGTAGTAGTAGTAGTAGTAGTGGTGTCCTTGTAGTTGTTCTTGTTAAAAAAAAAGTTGCAACTTCTCTTACAATTCAAAGTCATTTTAAGAGTCAAAAAAGTACTGGAAAAACAACAGCAACAACATTTTATGATAATTCTAATAATTGCAGATTTATTTATTTTTTTGCTTTGAATACTTTGTGTTTGTGACTGTGGCTCCCTGCAAATGTTGTGGTGCTGCTAACAGGTGTCAGCTCCAGGTGCTTCTCTCCCACAATCCAGGAAATTAAAGTTGAAAACCAAGTTGAATCAACTGAAGTCAGTTAGTTCTTGATACATCTGGGAATAATATATTATCACAATACTGAACTAAAAATGACTCTATGGAAGCCCATTCTGACAGTTAATAAAAATTAAAAGCCTCACAGTAGGTCATAATTATGAGTTTTGAAATTCACACTGCAAAAAATGCCTATCAAAAAATAAGAAAAAATTACCAATTTTGAGGTAAAAATGCCCTATTTTAAGTGAAATTATCTGTCAGTGCAGTAAGAAATTTTCACTTACCAAGTTTTCTTAAAACAAGATGAAATACGAATCTTGTTCTAAGCAGAAAACACTAGTTTCAAGTATTTATGGCAAGATTTTTCACCTTATTGGTTTGAGAAGGAAGTTAGAGGCATAACCTGAATTATTTAATATAAAAAAGTGCTTAGAATAAGTTGTAATATGTAGATAAGATAAATCAGGATGGAATATCTTGAAACAAGTAAAAAAAAATCTCATCTTATTAAGTAAAAAAATCTTAAAATTGATCTTTTAAGATGAATCTGCTTAATTCAAGTCAGTTTAACTATACTAGAAAATCCTTTTTGTAGTGCATAATTAGGATTTTTGTTGACTCAAGTTGACTCATCCATGCTAGCACGTGGGCTGGTCTGACCATTTTCCTGGAGAAGCCATGTACTGCTACAACAAAAAACGAGTAATTTTACCAACTCTATTCACACTGTATCGAAATGATTTGCTATGACCCCATGTTTTCATCACTGAGTAACCCGTAGTGGCCTGATCCAAGTGCCCAGCAAAGCTCTTCAAATCCCAACCAGGGCCAGGACACCGGGGGCACGGCAGAGCCAAAGGTGCTTCAGTCCCTGTTTGGACTAGCTTCAGCTCCCATGGACAGAGATGGACACTTTACACATAGTCATTCATATGGGATTTGTGTGGATCTCTCTCCTTTTTTGTCCTTATAGCATCCACATGACAAGGGTAGATTCAGAGTCAACTTTAAAACTCATAATTATGACTTTAAAATGTATTCAAGAATTCAGAACTAAACGAAGAACAAACAAAGTGGGATTAAACCAGGATTAAAATGATACCAGGACAAACCAGGTCTTTCTGCAAGGTCTACAGTATTGGATTTACTTAGAGTTTTTAGAGTAAACAAAGACTAAACCAGGCTGGACTAAACCAAGATCATAATGGGTCAAATCATGACTGAACCAGATCTAAACAAAGACCAAATCAGGACTAAACCAGTGCAAAATCTGGTTTGTTTTCAATCTTCATATACTATTAAAAGTATACCCCACGATATGTAGGTCCTTATATTGATCTATTCATCAAAGAAAGAAAAGACACACTGCATCTTTAAAGTTATAAGGCCTTTCCACTAAATTGAATCACTAAAGCCTCATCCCTTGCCTTTCCCTTTTCCTCCCACCGTACAGGACCCCACCCCCACATCATCAGCCCTCTATGCCCCTCACATTACAGAACATCAGGTGAGAGGAGAACTTAAGAGACTGAACATCAGAAAGGCAGCTGGCCCTGACAAGGTGTGCCCCAGGTTGTTAAAAGTTTGTGCAAACGAGCTTGCACCTCCACTCCAACATCTTTTTAACCTGAGTTTACGCCTGGGTATCGTCCCCTCTCTCTGGAAAACATCATGTATCATCCCGGTTCCCAAGGTTAGGCATCCTAAGGATTCCAATGACTTTCGACCAGTCGCTTTAACCTCGCACATAATGAAAACCTTGGAGAGGTTACTATTGCACCGGCTGAAGACACAAGTACAACATGCACAGGATCCTCTTCAGTTTGCCTATAGGGAGAAGGTGGGGGTAGAGGATGCTGTCCTGTATCTTCTTCATCGGACTCTCTCCTACCTAGATGATGGAGGCTGCGCAGTGAAGATTGTCTTTTTTGACTTTTCATGCGCATTTAACACTATTCAGCCCACTCTGTTGCAGGAAAAGCTCAATAACATGGCAGTTGAGCCGTATATTGTGTCCTGGATAACAGACTATTTAACAAATCGCCTGCAGTATGTGAAGATGGCAAGCAACATCTCCAGCACCATTAGTAGCAACATAGGAGCTCCTCAAGGGACAGTGTTGTCCCCAGCCCTATTCACTCTGTATACATCTGACTTTCAATACAACTCTGAGACCTGCCATATGCAGAAGTTTTCGGACGATACAGCCATAGTAGCCTGTATCAGAGGGAATGAGGAAGGAGAGTACCACAATCTTGTGGACAACTTTGTGGGATGGTGTGGGAAGAACAAGCTGCAGCTGAATGTAATAAAAACAAAAGAGATGACCGTGGATTTCCGGAGAAAGACCCCCTCTCTTCAACCTGCCTGCATAGGCAGTGAGAAGGTAGAGACAGTAACATCTTATAAGTACCTGGGGGTCTTACTGGACAACAAATTTGACTGGACACCAAACACTGACCTCCTCTATAAAAAGAGTCAGGCAAGGCTGTATTTTCTGAGGAGGCTTGGCTCTTTTAACATTTCCTTAAAGCTACTACACATGTTCTATCAATCGGTAGTGGCCAGTGCACTTATGTATGCTGTTGTGTGCTGGGGGTGCAGTACCAGCAGGAGGAATATCAACCGGCTGAACAAAATCATCAAGAAAGCAGGCTCTGTGGTGGGGCTGAAGCTGGCTCCTCTAGAAACAGTGGCCGAGCAGAGAACACTGTCCAAACTTAGAGCAGTGATGGACAACACCAACCACCCTCTCCACTCAGCCTTCACACAGAGAAGGAGCAGGTACAGCAGCAGACTGCTTTCTCAGAGCTGCTCCACAGAAAGACTGAGAAAGTCATTTGTCCCTCGTGCCATCAGACTTTATAATTCTGTGGAGGGGAGGGGGAGAGGGCACTAAAGCACTTTGAAACTTTGGATTTTAAGTATGATATATTTATGTTTTATCTATTTTAATATTGCATCATATATTTTATTGTATGAATGGTTTTAATGTATGTGTGAAGCAGCTGATCATCACAATGAATGTCCTTCGGGATTAATAAAGTTCTATCTATCTATCTATCTAAAGCAAACCTAAAGTCCTAAAGCTACAATATTATGTGACAAAATGCAGATGATAACTCAGGAAACTTAAAGGAGAAATGTTCAAATCAGTGGTTTGAGACTCTTCATTTAAAATCTCTTCTTTCTGTGTCACTGCTCTGGTGCGTTTGGAGGAAATTGTTGCATTTGTTATATGGACTTCCTACAGTAAATAGTGAAAATACTATTTGCTATGTTTACTGAAGCTGTGACAGTGCTCCACAGCCTCATGTTCTTACTTAAATTTAAATGTTTTTCGTTAGAAACCTGTTAAAAAAGTGTGCTATAGTTACCCTAGCAACCACTCTAAATATCCAGGATACTCTGATGCCGAACATTTTTGACCATTTTTGGATAGGCTGACTAAATTTAAGGAAAATTGTTATGCAGAGACCATTGATGACAAATATGTGAGTCAGTGTAGTCACATTTTCTTTGTGTGTTGGTCATTTTTAAGCAGCTTTTCTGTATTTAACCTCAACCAACAACAATGCATGCCTCTCTTTGCTCTTTCCTGGTATCAAACTGGTCAAACATAGGGACACAAGGGACATTTCTTGTATAAAACTGTGACAAATCAGTGGTTTTGGATAAGTCTGTTGGGATAGGGGCTCAAAACTGGGACTGTCCCGAGTACATAGGAACATCTGGTCACCCTATTTTAAGCTGTTTTCTTTGTCTTTGCCATCAATTCTTTACAATAGGTAAAACAATAGTCCATAAATAAAGGGAATACATTAAAAAGCCAGTCCACAATAAAGTGCAGTGTGCAGGATCAACATTTATCCGATAGCCTATAGTAAATCCATCCATCCATCCATCTTCTCCCGCTTAATCCAGCTGGGTCGCGGGGGCAGCTTACTGCCCAATACTCATAGCACCTGATCCCCCCTATGAACCCCTCTGCAGGTGGTGAGCCCACAGGAGGGTGGACAACATGGGCCCTGATGTTAGTTCATAGGGGTGCGGGCATGTTTTTGGGTTGATGGGGGAAACCGGAGTACCCGGAGGAAACCCATCCAGACACGGGGAGAAACATGCAAACTCCACACAGAAAGGCCCGGGCGACCCGGGGATCAAACCCGCAACCTTCTTGCTGTGAGGCCTGAGTGTTGCCACTCAGCCACCGTGCCGCCACTATATATACCGTAAATTCCGGACTACAGAGCGCACCCGATTAAGAACCGCATGCTCAGATTTATGAAGAAAAATCAATTTTGTAATTATATGAGCCGCACCATATTATAAACCGCTGGCCAAAGACTAGGCGGGGGGTTCGCTTCTGCGTCCCCGCCGCCTGGAGCGCCTCCGGGATGGGCAGGACGCGTCCCCGCTGAACTCTGGGACGGACTCGCTCACTGGTGACACTTGGGACACACACGCGCCACAGGCACTTACACACCTTCACACACTTGGGACACACACACGCGAAATGCACATACACACCTTGGCGCTCTGGGAATAAACCACGGTAGCGATCGCTTTAGCCTTCAGTCTGATTTGTACAGCGGAAACACGCGTGCTCTTTGCGTGTTAACCCAGTCCTCCAGAAAGTTTTCAAGCTCAGGCCATCTGCTATGGTTACCTCTGAAAGCTTTGGTTGTCTTTTTACACTGGCTCAGTTCTTCTTGCTGGAGCCTCCACCTTCGCACCATCTACTCGTTTATGCCAATTTTACGGGCAGCAGCTCGATTTCCTTCTTTAACTGCCAGAGTGATCGCTTTTAGTTTAAAAGCTGCATCATATGCTTTTTGTCTGGTATTCTCCATGTTGATGAGGGTTAGCAGAAAGACTGAAATAAGGAAGTTGTGATTAATCATACAATTTCATTGGACCTCAGTGAACTACTTATTCATTTTATTGGTCCATGTTTTTCCCGCGATGAAAAAAAAATAAAAAAGCCGCTTCATATTACGAGCCGCAGTGTTGAAAGTGTAGAAAAAAAGTAGCGGCTTGTGATCCGGAATTTACGGTGTATATATATATATATATATATATATATATATATATATATATATATATATATATATATATATATATATATATATATATTTGCTATAGTAAATCCATTTTGTAATTATTCTTGAGATTTTGTCCAATCTTAAAACTAATCTGGCAGTGTTTGCAATGTGTGTATTGAATCTCCATGGTAACTACAGTACAGAAAAGACCCCCAGCCTGATGTCGCCATAAAGTACCTATTTGTTTTCAGTAGTCTAATAAACACGGGCGCAAAGGAGTTCTTAAGGGTGCTCATGTGATAGCGAGGGGCCTTGAATCTGAAGTTAATAACTGCTACAGCGAGTTCAGAGCAGAGGGGCTGTCAGGGGCTGGTTGGCCTGATGCAGGGTGACCCCCTGGTGACCCATCAGGGGGCCCATATTACACTGTTTTCTGAGCTGTTATAATGCTGTTTGTTCATCTAAAACATGAAGTCGTATTTTGTTTCGTTCACACGTTTAACATAGAAACTCTACATATTTAGACTGTGTTCTTCTCTCAAACGAAAAACACTGTCCCACCTTGTGATGTCATTTGATAATACATGAAGTGCTCCATACATGTTCACTAGAATCATTTGGATCATTTCAGTCCTGGAGTCGCCACATTGCAAAAAAACAACATTTAGGTAAATTAAAATGACTTAAATTAAGAACATTTTACTTTATTTGAGTAGATTCAACTTGACAAGTAAAATGATCTGTCAGTGGAATTAGTGTCTTTTTTCTTAATTCAAGCAACATTTGATTTTATTTTAAGTGTAGCAAGATGCATTTTCATATTTTTAGTACAAAAATGTTACTGCACTGGCAGATAATTTTACTAGTCAAGTGAAATTTATGAATTTCATGGTAAACCTTTCTTAATCCAAGTCATTTTAGCTTGACTAGATTTTGTTTTCTGCAGTGCAAACTCAACAGAAATAAAGGTAAAAAAAGTAGTAGTAGTAGCTATTAACTTGAATACTGCCACTACATGACATCACACGGTGGAATTTGTGGCATTTTGAGCTTTGGAGATGTAGTCAGACTCAAAATAAAGGATTACTCAAACTCTGGCTGTCCTCACTGCTCTGTGCTGTTGTTATATCCATAAACTCAGAGAGGAGCGTATCGCAGCAAGGCTCATATCTGCCTCACTATTTAACAGATATTTCTGCCGCTGGACTTATTTTCTCCGCTAAAGCGTTTGTTCTGCTGCATGACGTGTAAACAAACAGCACCGTGTGATGACGTCATTGGTTTAGTTGTGCCGGTGTGAGTGCAGAACATAGAACCCACAGCAATCGTGTTTAAGTACGGTACGGTTCTTAAGTCCTGGTGTGAGTGCGTCCGTAGAAGACTTTCCAACATGGCCCAAAACATTTACATTTCATTCTTCATTCACTCCATACTTGGTGGTGGTAAGATACTGTTGTAGCCACAGCTGCCCTGGGACAGAGCACGTACCCCATTCATACTATACAACGTGGGTGAAATATGCAGTGTTTGATGGTCTAAATGTCATTTTGTTGTTTTTCTACACCACTACCGTCTTCAATCTTGAAATGTCTTGCCTAAGACACAACAGCAGAACGTGGTCTAAGTGGGGATCAGTCTTCTGGATTAGTGGATCACTGCTCTAAACCACTTTCGCTCATGTTTGTGTTGAGTAATCGCTTATTTCTCTCCACTCTGTTCTTCTGTTTGTCTGTGGAGCGTTCTCTAAAGAATAGAGTGATTATCCAGATTAAATATCACATCACTCTTTCTCTCTCTCTGCCTGTCTTTCTTTCTGTCGTCTCTTCCTCTCTATCCCCTCTTTCTCCCTCAGTCCCCCTTATTTCTCTTTCCCTCTATCTGTGTTTACTCTCTCTCCTTTCTTTTCCTCCTGTCCAGTAGTCTCCCTTTCTTTCTTTCTTCCTCTCTGTCTGTCTCTCTCCCTATCTCCCACTCTTTTTTTTTCTTTTCTCTTTCCTTCCTGCCTCTTTCTCTCTATCTCCCTCTCTCTATATCTCCCTTTTCTCTCGCTTTCCTTTTTTCTCTCACCTCCTCTCTTTTATAGTCTCTCTCTCTTTCACTCCTTGTAATGTAACAAACCCCTCTTCCACTTTCTTCTCCCTTTTCTCTCCTCCCTCCCTCTCTTTCTATCTCCCTCTTCTCTCTCTTTCCCTCCTTTTTCTTTCACCTTCTACCTTTTCTCTTTCCTTCCACCCTCTTTCTGTCTATATATCTCTCATTCTTCCTCAGCCCCCTTTACTCCTCTCTCCCTTTATCGGTGTTTACTTTCCCACCTTTCTTTTCCTCCTCTGTCCTATAGTCTTCCTCTCCTTCCCTCTTTCTCTCTATCTCCCCCCTCTCTTTGTCTCCCTCCCTCTCTCTCTTTCCCTCCTTTTTTCTCTCACTTCCTCTCTCTTATAGTCTCTCTCTTTCACTCCTTGTAATGTAACACCCTCTCTCCCACTCTCTTCTCCCTTTTCTCTTTCTTTTCTCCTTGCTTCTATCTCTCTCTCTATTTCTCTCTCTCCCTCTCTGTCCATCCCTCTCTCTCTTTCTAAACAGAATTGTCAGTCTGTCTGGAGCCTAATCTAACAGAATAAGTTCAAATCTTATGTGGATCAGTGAATCAAACAGACAAATGCACTGAACATCTGAGACGAGCAGCAAACAAGATGAGACGCCAACTCACGAGAAGATTCTTATTTTGGTAAATCACGTACAGAGGAATACAGATGTTGGATCGTTTTGCAACAGAACTTTCGCCCAAAGATTAAGAAGCACAGGACAGAAAATGTGTACAAATTCTAACGAAACCTCCCATGTATACGCTCCTCATTAGTGTGATTTGGTGTTAGAGCGCCATCTAAAGGCAGCAAGGAGAATGAACCTTGAAAAAGCCATTTAAAGCGGGACATATGTTGTGTTCAGTTATTCTCTGTGAACCCACTTGGACCTTGGATATGACGTCACGTCCACACTTCAAGCGTTTTATCATGTTTCACGTGTCAAACTGTTATTGTTGTTGTTTATCTTCCGTTAGCAACCCTAGGGACGTTTGCAACACACATTTAAAACAAACTTTGTTCAGTATTGGCCTCACTACAACACCAACTGCCATCCCCATAGGCAGTGATACGGATGCAGTAAGGTATTGCAGTAATATTAGGCAGTCCTCGGACCTCTGAGACAGATCGATAATAGAACGCACCATAAACAGCTGAACTCCACCTGCAACCAAACAGAGCTGAACTGGGGAGTACCAGGAGGACTAAAGGGGGAGTGAAAGAGGAGGGGGGGTGGAGTCTGGAGGCCTAAAGGGGAGAGTGAAGGGGTGGAACAGTCTGATTGGTCGAACAGGTATCTGCAGTTCAAGCTCTGCCCCTGCAGCCAGGTGTTTGTATCAGAAACACGTGGCTGTGATTAGGGCAGAGCTTCCTCCTGTGTTCTAACATTGTCCCCTCATCAAAAACATGCCTAAAGAGGTTTCAAATGCATGTTTGAGTAATCTAGTGATCTCACTCTTATCGTCACTCAGGCTCCACTCGACAATTCTCCATAAATATACAAAAACATGATCCAAAACTGTTCACAACCACTTGACAAACATGGTGTGATGGGCAGTAGTTTCATTAGCAGGACCCACACTGTTTGTGTGGTAATGGCGCTCTGAAGGGGGAGTGACTTAGTGCGGGGAGCAAAAATGAAAGTGGAAGTTACAAAACATGTTAATATGATGTTTCTGAAGTTAAATATTCTCTTATTAATACACGTGCTTTTGTTTTTTTTTTTGCTTTTTTTTGTATATCCAATCTGTAGCATCCAGTCACTCTTGAATAGTAGTTTCCCCAAATACTTTTTTACTTTTACTGATAGATTCTTGTATCACTATTTTGAACTTGGACTTGTGTAATATTGTTTTGAACTAACAGTGAGTACATTTTCACTAATCCTCTTTCTCAAATTTATGCAAAGCTGTCAGGAAAATGCAGTTACAAGTCTGGGAAAATCTCCGGAAAACTCTTTGCTTCACTCAAACTGAACCACCGGCATTTCTGCAAACCTTAAACAAGCCTTTTCTAAACAGATCCCTGAGTGATTTTGGACTTGTGCATTTACTGCTGTCATATTTTCACATTCTACTCTGGTGTATCAGACAAATCCCTCCCAGATTCCATAAAAGTCAATAGTGGAACTAACTGCACTTTTAAAACACTCAATCTTTACTGTGGAGAGAGCCACTGTAGACAGGGCTAGAACGGCAGATGCAAGGGAGTTAAATGAACAGGGCTTGTGTGGCTGAGGTGGGAAAATAAAGTGTTTTGAATGAAGTTAATCCCTACATTCTCCTCAGAGCAGATGAGGATGTGTTTACTCGTTGCTCTGGTTCATTAAACAACAAGGAGCAGTGCGTTAAAACTGCAGAACGCACGGCTCTACGTTGTGTAAAGTGCTTGTACCACAGCTACAAACTGAAATGTGTCACTTGTAAATGTACAAAATATCAGTTATTTCAATGGTTTAAAGGATGTGAGTTACTACATTCTAACCACAGCAGCTTGTGCTTTATGCTGCATTAACACAAGGGACTATGGCCAGAAATGCCCCGCTGTAGGTTTGCAGAACTTTCAGTTAATGGTTTTCTAAGACAAAATGTGTGTGGAAATGTCTGGCATATTCTGCACCAGCTTCGTAAATCTGCCCCATCACCAAATCTTCAATCAACAAGGTCCACAAAGGATAAACATTCTTCTATGAATAATTTATCCACAACTATTAAGGTAAGACAGATGAAAGTTTAAAGGTGAACATTAGTGAAATTACTGACCAAAACTAATGTTATGGTAAGACTGATTCTACAATTAGAATTAAAAATCAATTTCATGATGTCGATATTAGCATAGATAGATTTGTGCAGTTTGAATGCGAGACATCTCTAGGAGAACATAACGTTAGTTTTGTTCAGTAGTTCACTAATGTTCGTCGTTGTTCTCCTTTAAACTTTCGTCTTTCTTCCCTCGATAGCTGTGGCTAAATTCGTCATAGAAGAATGTTTATCCTTTGTGGACCTTGTTGATTGAAGATTTGGTGATGGGGCAGATTTATGAAGCAGGTGGAGAATACGACATTTCCTACACATTTTGCTACAGAAAATCATTAACCGAAAGTTCCACAAACTTACAGTGTGGCACTTCTGGCCGTTGGAATACTCACTGACCGTGGTATAATCGCCATTTTATCACAATGTGGACAATAAGCTCCTTCTCCATGATGTCACTTCTAGAGTTTTTTCACTTGTAGTAAAGGACAAGTACGGGGTCGCCTCTCCACAGATCTGACCTGTAACTTGGTCTGGTTCGATCTCCATGAAGATTGAAAGGTTTAATGCCATACTGTGAAACATTCCAGACTAAGCAATAACATCTCCATGAAGAAAAGCATCTGATGGACCCTCCACCAGGAAAGTTACACAATGCACCATAAATCAAATGTTATGTCCACCTTTAAGTCACTCTTACATGAGTAATTTCTTGGACCACCACTTTGTACTTCTACTTGTGTAATAATATTTTGAAGTAACATTACTCTATCTAACCACTTCTGAGGGCCACTGCATAAGGTGACTGGAATTTCAAAATCAAAAACTGGGACACTCTCGGTTTTGCGCGGTTGGTAATAATAAAATTGTGAAACAAGTACGTAAGAAAATTTGTTCTGCACTTGGTGAGTCAGTATAGTCACATTTTCTTTGTGTTTTGATCATTTTTAAGCAGCTTTTTTATATTTTGCCAAAACAAATGACAATTTATGCCTCTCTTTACTGTTTTCAGCTGTCAAATTGGTCAAAAATAGGGACACCTGAGACGTTTCTTGTATAAAACTGGGACAAATCAGTGGTTTTGGATAAATCTGCTAGGACAGGAGACACAGGGCTCAAAACTGGGACTGTCCTGGGTAAATAGGGACATCTGGTCACCCTACAACTGCAGTACTTTAGAAGTGCAGACGAGTCACAAAGGGCCTGAGGCGCTAAGCTCACAGTATGCATTTTAATCAACAGTATATTGTGTCAGGACTATTCATATATTTTCTCCTCATTATTAAACTGATTTATCGATATTAAAAGCCCTGTACCTGATTTTTTTTTTTTTCCATGTGTTACATGTTGGTACATAATGGTACATGATCAAGAAGTGCGTGATTAACAAGCTAGGTGATGTAAACTTTTGTATATTCATGGAGACAAAACTAGGGTGACCAGATGTCCCTGTTTACCCGGGGCAGTCCCAGTTTTGAGCCCTGTGTCCCCTGTCCCAGTGGATTTACCCAAAACCAGTGATTTGTCCCAGTTTTATAGAAGAAATGTCCCTATTTTTAACCAATTTGACCCCTGCCAACAGTAAAGAGAGGCATATATTGACATTTGTTTAGGTAAAATACAGGGCCGCTGCTAAGGTTTTGGAGGCCCTAAGCATAATATCATCATGCACTTCATTCCATTATGCTCTCTAGTAGTCTAAGAACTAGATGAAACCATTAATGTTACTTATTAATTATTAATGTGGTAGTGGGACATAGACAAATGCCTTAAATAATAATATCTGTGTGGAGTTTGCATGTTCCTCCCCGTGTCTGGATGGGTTTCCTCCGGGTGCTCCGGTTTCCCCCATCAACCTAAAACATGCCGGCACCCCTATGAACTAACATCAAGGACCATGTTGTCCACCCTCCTGTGGGCTCACCACCTGCAGAGGGGTTCATAGGGGAGGTCAGGTGCTATGAGTATTGGGCAGCAAGCTGCCCCCGCGACCCAGCTGGATTAAGCGGGAGAAGATGGATGGATGGATGGATGAGTAAATTTCACTGGACAAGTAAAATGATCTGCCAGTGCAGTAAGATTTTTGTACTTAAAATATGAAAATACATCTTGTTACACTTAAAATAAGAAAAACAACTTTTTGCACTTAAAATAAGAAATAAAATCAAATGTTGCTTAGATTAAAAAAACAAAACAAAAAAAAACACTTAATCCAGTGGCAGATAATTTTACTTGTCATGTTGATCCTACTCAAATAAAGTCAGATGTTCTTAATTTAAGTCATTTTAACTTACCTAGATATTGTTTTTTCCAGTGTACCATATTTTGGCACCACCACAAAAAGTCTAAAATTTACCAGCAGATGTCACCCTGTCCATAGCCCTACAGTACATACAATATTAACCCAACCAACTAAATGGGGCGTTTATCTTTCCAGCAGTCTGCTAACTGCAGTGTGCATGTCTATTTTAGGCAGTGGATACATTACATGCATATGCCTGAAATAAAAGTTCTGAAATAATTCTCACTGTTCTTGGTAAATTTATCAGCCTCTGGTAGCTGTGTGATCAAGTTGGGTCACTGTCACAGACTGGTAAAGGCAGAAACACAAACTGGGCTGTATCATTTCAGGGAAGACGGGAGGCAGGACTGTTTTCATATAATTGAGCGATAACTAATTCATATATTTATGTGAAATGTAATAATGTAATAATTATCATTTTTAGGTGGCTGGGGCCCTATGCACTCTGACTACTCTGCTCATGTGGAGCGGCGGGCCTGGTAAAATACAAAAAATCTGCTTAAAAATGAGTAGAACACAAAAAAAATGTGACTATACTGACAAGTTTGTCATAAATGGTCTCTGCGTAACAATTTTCCTTAATTACACACTCGCTTCACAATTTTATTATTACTAACCACCAAAAAAAATGTGGAAGTTTTTTTATTAAAAAATTCCGGTCACCCTAGACAAAAAACTCAACTCTGGGTATGTTTTTGATGAGGTAACAACATTCTAACATAGCTAAAAGCACATGAGAGTCAATTTTACTCAATATAGGAGCTTTAAACGTACCAACATTTGCTGAAAAGTCTCTGTTGTCTCCGTGTGTCCTTGTCCCTTTATGCTTGCAGTCTGTTGTGCTTGAAAGCTTTGTTAAATTGAAGCTAACTCCTCCACATTGGCTGCTGCTCCGACATTGAAAATAATTTGTTTTTATTTAGACAGAATCACAAGTGTTAAAACGGTCTCTACCTTGGGAAAGTTTGAGAGACGAGATTCGCAGGCAGCGGTGGTGAAACGAGCGGCTCTGTGGGGCTTTTATTGTTCTTTATTCCATTTAAATGCATTAGCTGTAGAAGCACAACAGATACGACTACGAGAGGATGTACTTCTGTTTCACCTGTATTTTCACCAACAAAACACTGAACCAGGCCAGAACTAGACCAGGACTACAACGGGACTAAACCAGGACTAGAACAGGACTAAACCAAGACTACAATGGGACTTGTGAACTATTTCCTTCAAACTGTGAATTATTTTCTTGTGTTAATATTAAGGAATGATTGAAGGAAACACATAGGTGCTTTGATTCTATTTTAACTTGAACATATGGACCCTATGACAAATGGAGTTTAACCTGTTGACCTTGTGACCCTTGAAGTTGGCTATTCAAAGAAGTGAGATGGCTCTGTAAAGACTTGTGTGTTACCTTATATGGTGAGCTAGAAGCTTAACATATAGGATCTATACATAAACAACAAGGATAGAATAGCAGCTGCATGCATCAACAGGTGGGATAATGTTTGAGTTTAACTATAAAAGAGGTCTCGCAGAAGGAGGCCCTTCAGAGACGAGGAGGGAGGACCCACCATAAAGGCCTGTATCCTGTTGTAGCCGGAATAAAGATCTTTTTGAAACTGCTCCACGCCTTCTACGTTTTTGTTCTGAGGTGTCTTAAAGAACCAGAAGCTTACAGATGGTGACCGCCGACGTGATCAGTGATACGTGTCGTGAAGCCAGGCCTTATCATCTCTTATCGTCTCTCCAAACCCCTGAGAAGACATCACAGACCGAGTACTCCAGAAACGATCACGGTATGACAGTAGCCTTTGTTCTAAAAATCCTGTCAATTGACTTAATGCTAAATTTAAGATGTGGTGAATTTTTGGGGACTTTGTGTAATATTAAGTGATAATTTTAAACTATGTAAATTAGTTAAAGCCGTGTTTTATGCTTTTGCACGTGAGAAAAAGGGGAAAGCAGGTTTTTTTTAGAAATTTATTTCCGTGTTTTATGCTTTTGCACGTGAGAAAAAGGGGAAAGCAGATTTTATAGTAAATTTATTTATTTGCGTGTTTATGCTTTTGTCACAAGAGGAAAAAGAAAGCAGGTTTTATATAAAAATATAAAAATAAACAACTTTTAATTAAGTTTATATAAAAATACAGGCCCTACATATACATACTAAAAAAAAAAGAAAAAACAGATCTAGAATGTAACCCTAGAAAATACTATATGTATTTCTATTAGTGTTTTTTAGAAACGAAGGGAGCTCCAAGAGATAGAACCTGTGAGTTGCGCAACATAAACATAAGATAACCCTGCGAAGCAGGAGACAGGAGTAGTGAGTCTGGTCAGGAGCCGTTCAGAGACCAGTGGCTGCGTGGTTGTGGTCTTAAATTAGTGCTTAAACGTGCACCTGTCTGGTCTGTGCTGTAGACGCTCGAGATAGTTTTGTACTTTGTGTGCTTGGTACGAAGGCACAAGGGGGGAATGGCCTGTTCAGGGTAGCTCGGTGTAAAATGATCATGTTTAAATATTTGTGGCGTTGCAGTACGTGGGCTAGGTGAGTGAGCGTTGAGTACTGGTTAGGATAGCGCGGTGGTTACTGGGTTTTGTATGGCTCCTGGTTGGGTGTTTGTTCATGAGGTTAGGTGGAGTGTAGACATTATTAAGTGTTAGTATAATGAATTAACTAGATAAGAATTTAGAAAACAGTAGTTGTTGTTAAATGATAGTAAAGGTAGGCTGAAATCAGGTAAAGTGGGACAGTGCTAAAAATAAAATTTTCATAAATGTATAATGTATATTTCATTCAATTCATTAAAAGTAATTTATAAAGACACTGACAGTATAATGTGTTAAAAAGCTAAAATATATTGCTATAATATAATGAACAGAGTTATTCTACACATAACGTAGTTCCAGAGGTCAACTTGACCAATCACAATCCTTGTTTCATATCCAGTAGACATTCAGCAATAAAACAGTGACAATTGTTGTGATTGGCCAATAAAATATTTTTTTATATAACAGATAAGCTTGTGTCTTAGTCAACCTGATGTCCCACTCAACCTGACTTTACCCTATGAGTAATTAATTAATTAAGGTAAAATAAAACTGTTATTAAGGGAGAATATTAAAATTGTTCAAACTAATTTAATGTTGCCTCTTAAATAGATTTCAAATACTATCTAAAGTTAAATTTCTGCTCTTTCTTAGAAATCAGTCTAAGGACAGGAAGTGGGAACAGGAGAGAAGCTTTTTGGGATTAAAAAACTCTTAGTGCCTACAGGTAGATTGCAGGAAATAGACAGTTCATTTAAACAGTGACCCAATCAAATCAAAATAGTATCCAATTTATAATAAATAGTAGCTGAGAGGGTAAATATTAATATACCACAAATGTCCCAATTCACCACATTAAGTCAATTGATGGAGTTTTGGAATTGCAAGGCACTGGAAGAAGAGGCAGACCCGAAGAAGGCGCAAGAAAATCAAACTGCGATTCAAGATATGGTCAAGAAATATGTCAAGAAAAAGATTATACATGGAGGAAAAAAGACAGTCGCCCCAACAGAAGAGCAGTGGAGGAATATAAGAAGTTATTACAAGGAAAAAATTAAGCAATATAAACTGAAGTCCACCAGAAATGCTATAATGAGGAAGATGAACCAATCAAAAATACAGAAGTATGAGAATGAGATGAATATGGCCAAAAAGATGTACCAATGGGCAAAAGAAATGAATGTAATGCAAGAGACAAGAAATTTGTCCTCCATTTTAGTTCTCAAACAAAAAGAGGAGGGTGTGATTTTAAAGGAGGAGCTTCAGAGAGACACTTTAAGAGAACCTGCTGTGAAAATATATCCAATATATCCAAAGCTTCCAAAGCTTGGAGAAGATAAACTACCACACAAATATTTCACACGCTCTAAAGACAGAAATTTCTGGGAAGAATCTGAAAAATCAGAAGAAGATGTTCCCCGACTAGAGAGTACATTACGATATGCAACAAATCCATCCCCAGAAGATGAAGAATACGGCTATGATGTGTCAAGGAAAGATAATCCTCCTCCATATTCCGGTGTCACCAGTAAAGGAGTCCAGAAATACAGAACACTCCCTGCTCTTCAGATGCTACCAGATCTGGATGTATGTCCAACCCCAAAGACAACTCATAAGATAATTGGAGGAGAGTTGGCGTTAAAATCTGTTAAAACACGGCCGAGTGAACTAGAAGAAAAAATAGAAGCAGTCCAAAACCAAGTGACTATTCTGACTCATATCGTGGAAACGGAGAAAAGATGAGGAAAAGTGATATGGGGAGACACATGAGGAGGCAAGAAATAGACTTTGATCAAGAAGACCATGCAACTGTTTACCCAATAAGAATGGATGGCCAACAAGTAGTATACCAGCCATTTTCACTGAAGGACTGGAGTGCTTTAATGCTCACACTTCCAAGGCTAACTAAAGGTGGTGTCCCATGGATGAGAGCCCTGATAAAACAGACTGCCGGAGATAAATTGTGTTGGGGAGACATACAAGCTGCCATAACCAAAGCTACTGATGAAACAATTGCTGAAAATATCAAAAGAGCTGTGGACAGGAAACTAAGGATACAGCTACGAAACAATCACGCTCTTCATATTTTCCGTGACGCTCTAGAGGGAGAACTCAGGACAAGATTTCTATGTATTATCACTGATGAATTATTGTCTATGCAGATGGGAGACAAAGAAGATTATTACAGCTACAAACAACGTGCCACAAATCTGTACCATGATGTCACGGGTGATGCAGTTGAGACAGGGACTGGTATGGCAATCATCTTTCGGTCAGCTTTGGTTAAAGCTATGCCTAAGCCGGTTCAGGAGGCGCTCCAGAATGTAATGGGACTGTATAATATACCTGAGGAAGAATTTGATGCACATTGCAATCATCAAATAAACAAGTGGCAGAAAAATAAGAAGGAGATTGAAGAAAACAAACAAGCGTTGGAACTGGCTGCTATGAAATTGCGATTGCAGAAAAACCAAGGTGAACTTAAGGAAAAGAAGATGTGCTGAAGGCTTTAAATATCACTCAATGCTTTGGAATTGACGTTGCCGTCACATCTGCCATCCGGGGTGAAGAAAGCTGACCATCCTTCACCACAGGAGCTCCAGGGGAAGAGGAGGACAAAAGGGGGAGAAGGGATGAGAAGGAGAGTATAGGCCATGTTTTTTTGAAAAATTCTCGATGTGTATTTTTGACAATGCTAATTGTTATACTTTCTATTGTTCTAGTGTATTGGTACATTTCACATACCCATAGAAGTAATGAGACTGGCCTCGGACAGCCAACAATCAAAATGATGAGCCACGATGCAACGACTTGACAACAAAAAATACAGGTAAGAAACAAGTAACGCTGAAAAGGAAAAAAAAGGGACACTAGACACACCCCAAAGATTGTAAAATATTTCTATGAGGGACAAACTTGTAACATACTTTTTGATGTATGTGAAGTGCTAGACTGTATGCTAGATATACCCGCTATAGATCATGTGCTAAATGTACAAATTGTCTGTAAGGATACTTGTCTGTCAAAAACAGATGCCTATGGACACACAGTTATAGAGACTGCCAGTTATAACTAGTACTGATGGACAACAAAATGAGGAAAACACTTTTAAAACTGATCTACAGCAGAGAATTACCTTAACAAAACTCAGAAAGGATGATGGATCCTATCAAGCAGATCTAAAACATTGTAGAGAGCCCAAATCAATTACTCAACGATGTAATCCTTTGATATTATCTATTAAAAATCCAACATTCAATGATTCTGGAATATATTCTATAGGGTTCGAGTGCTCTAAAAGTATTTCTATACCATGCAATAGAAAAACAAATTTGAATTTTGAAGGCTACATCCAAACAACAATTTTAAAAGCTAATAGACCTGCTCCAGAAAATGATCTAATTTCCTTGACCGAAGGAATAAAAATCGAAACGGGGATAGAAATGAATGAAAATACTTGCCTGAAATGGGTACAGTACACTGCGCACACCTTAACTACGGAAGATTGCATTGTATGTTCCGCAGCCAGACCACGATTGACTACCACATCTATACCATATTCTACTTGAGGAAGACCTGACCTGTATACTTAAACTTTTCACTAGCAAGGCG
The DNA here is from genome assembly GCA_034769755.1 of Odontamblyopus lacepedii. Classification (NCBI taxonomy): domain Eukaryota; kingdom Metazoa; phylum Chordata; class Actinopteri; order Gobiiformes; family Gobiidae; genus Odontamblyopus; species Odontamblyopus lacepedii. The sequence continues at coordinate 33,096,843 of CM068355.1, read as the reverse complement.
TTTGATAAAACTGATGCATGTTTCCACCTCCACCATAAACTGCCAGTGGTAATCTCCAAAGATGTACCTACATTTTGGATTATGGGAACAGCTAAATATACCTGTTTTCTTAAAGATACTATTACACATACAGATGCAAGTGATGATAAGAACGAAATAGAGAATTTCGCTAACAATTTCTGTAATCAGACCTTATCTTCTGATAATTATGGAAAATTTGCTCTTTTGACTAATCACTCTACTGCCCGCGTGATATTTAGTGGTTATGTGCAGATTTACGTCTGTATGCTATTTTATCAAAAACATGGTCAGGCATTTGTGCCCCAGTAATGTTAATTATCCCGTTCACCATAGGCCCAGCAAATTCACTAAGCCTTATACAAACTCAATTGCCATATAGAGCTATTTCAAGACATAACTACGTGAACAAGAGGTCGTTGTCAAATCAGTCTAAGCCCAAACCTCATGGATCGTTTAATGAGGACATCTACCTCAGTGCTATTGGTACACCTGTTGGAGTTCCGGAGGAATTTAAAGCACAAAACGTAATTGCAGCTGGGTTTACCTCAGTTTTATTTGCAGGGGTAACTGCTACTAAAATGTTGTTTGGATAAATTATCTTTATTACAATCAGCAGAGATTTATCAATTATACAATTGAGGCAATAGAAGGCATTGTTGAGCAATTGGGCCCTACGTCGCTCATGGCTTGGCAAAATCGGATCGCCCTTGACATGTTACTCGCCAAAGAGTCATCAGTATGCAGCATGTTCGGAGCAGAATGTTGTACTTACATTCCGAATAATACTTCCCCTGATGGAAGTATTGCTAAAGCTTTGAACAAACTTAAGTTGTTGTCCACAGAATTTGTTAGGAACTCTGGAGTGTCTGAAAACACTTGGTCAAATTGGCTCTACGGAATATTTGGACCTTGGACTGATGCCATAATATCTGTAGTTATTACAATATTAACTGTCATCGCTATATTAGTAGTAATCGGATGTTGCATTATCCCTTGCCTTCGATCACTGGTAGAACAATGAATTGCTACTACCCAAACACAGAAAACTTCTACGTCTCAGATTTTGTTACTTTCTGTAGAGTCTTAAAGTCCCTAACTATTGATTAAACTGCACCGTTTGACCTTCTGACTTGAAGGAGGTAAAATTCATAATTCTAAAAGTCCCAGTAAGCGTTCCTTGTTTCTTATTTTGCTGTCCGAGAGTCATATATTTTCATTTGTGTGTTATATTTGCATGAGTGTGGGGTTGTGTTATAATTGGAGAAAAAAAACAAACAAACAAAAAAAACATACTTTTTATTACTACTTTTACTACTATTACTTTATTATTATTTTTATTTCTTTACTCATATTATAGGAATTTTATGTGAAGGTAGTGTCTGCTCCTCTGTTTTCATTTCTGTGATCATAAATGATCAAAAGGGGGAAACTGTGAACTATTTCCTTCAAACTGTGAATTATTTTCTTGTGTTAATATTAAGGAATGATTGAAGGAAACACATAGGTGCTTTGATTCTATTTTAACTTGAACATATGGACCCTATGACAAATGGAGTTTAACCTGTTGACCTTGTGACCCTTGAAGTTGGCTATTCAAAGAAGTGAGATGGCTCTGTAAAGACTTGTGTGTTACCTTATATGGTGAGCTAGAAGCTTAACATATAGGATCTATACATAAACAACAAGGATAGAATAGCAGCTGCATGCATCAACAGGTGGGATAATGTTTGAGTTTAACTATAAAAGAGGTCTCGCAGAAGGAGGCCCTTCAGAGACGAGGAGGGAGGACCCACCATAAAGGCCTGTATCCTGTTGTAGCCGGAATAAAGATCTTTTTGAAACTGCTCCACGCCTTCTACGTTTTTGTTCTGAGGTGTCTTAAAGAACCAGAAGCTTACAGACTAAACCTTGACTAAATCCAGAACTAAACTGTAACTAAACCTGGACTAAACCAGGACTAAAACCAGGATTACACCAGGACTAGAACAGTATTAGAACAGGACTAAACCAAGACTACAATGGGACTAAACCTTGACTAAATCCAGAACTAAACTGTAACTAAACCTGGACTAAACCAGGACTAAAACCAGGATTACACCAGGACTAAAACCAGGATTACACCAGGACTAGAACAGTATTAGAACAGGACTAAACCAAGACTAAACCCAGGGCTAGAACAGGATTAAACTGGATCTAAACCAGGACTAGAACAAGACTAAAGCAAGGGTAAAACCCAGAACAAAACCAGGACTGGAACAAGGATTAAGACCAGCACTAAACCAGGACTAGAATAAGACTAAACTAAAACTAAACCTGGATTAAACCAGGACTAAATACAGAACTAAACCAGGGCTAAACCATGATTAATTCCAGACCTAGAACAGTACTAAACCAGGACTAAAAAGGACGACAGTGGAACTTAATTTAGATCTAAACCAGGACTAAACTGGAACTAAACTCAGAACTAAAGCAGGACTAAAGCAGGATTAAATTCAGACCTAGAACAGGACTAAACCAGGACTAGAACAGGACTAAACTAAAACTAAACCTGGATTAAATCAGGATTAAACTTGAACTAAACCCAGACCTAAACCAAGACTAAACTGGAACTAAACTCAGAACTAAACCAGGACTAGAACAAGACTAAACCAGGACTAAACCAGGATTAAATCTAGACCTAGAAGAGGATTTAACCAGGACTAAACTAAAACTAAACCTGGATTAAATCTGGACTAAATACAGAACTAAACAGCGCTAAACCCAGGACTAAACTGGGATTAGAACAGGACTAAACTGGAACTAAACTAAGATTAAATTGGAACTAAACCCGTAACTAAACTAAGACAAAACTGGAGCTAAACTCTGAACTAAACCAGGATTAGAACAGGCCCAAACAAGCATCAGTTTAGTCCTTTTCCGTGTTCTGGTCTGAGATAAAGAGCCTTTGTGCAGCCTGTGCTGGAGCCTGAGCCTGGTCCAAGCTCGTCTCAGTGATGTAGCAGCTTCATAAAGGCGCACAGGAGCCTCTTATTGTGAGTTGTGTTTTTGGACAGGCCTCACCTGCTCTGCTCGCTCCTCCGCTCCAAAAATACGCCTGGATTTAAACTTTATAATCCAATAGAAGGATTTTCTCTTGTCATGGCAACTTGGTTTTTGTAGAGGTTATGATTGTGTCTGTAGAACTCTTCTCGTTCTAGATCTTGAGCTCGCTTCATGGTGCAGAGCAAACACAAAATACAACTTAGAACAGCAACAGAAAACAGCGGTGCAGGTTCGAAGCTAATTAGAGGCACTGCTCTGTCTGCTACGAGTTAAACTTTAATCTGAGCTTTATTTGAACACAATTTGACCAGAAATAATTGACTGACTTTAGCTGAAACTACAACATGTGAGAGGATTTGTGCTAAGTTATATTAAACAATTCTCAAATAAGATAGAAATAAGAAATAAATAAGAATAGTTTTTCAGTTAGGAAATAGTTTTGGAATCAGAAATAGGCCAGTGCATGACCTTTCACTCACTTCCTCTCTTCTTATATTTATTTTTTTCTCGTCCACAGCAGTGAAGGAGGGTTTTGTCTGTAATTGGCTAATTGGCTCTAAATATAAAGAGTTGTTTTGTTTTTGGAGGTGGCAGTGCCCTCTCTCCAGGTGCCCAGGCCTCTGCGCCAACAGAACTGAAATAATTAGGCCAAAAAAACGCCGGGACGCTAAACGAACTCCTCCACACTAAAAGGTGAACAGATGTATAGATATGCAGAGGTGTAGAATATGTTTACTTAGGATTCAAGAATGACTAAACCAGGATTAAAGGGGGACTAAACCGTGGGCTAAACCAGGACTAAACCAGGTTTAAACTGGAATTTAACCATGGACTAAAAAAACGATTAAACCTGTACTAAACCACTTACTAAAATAGAACTAAATCAGGACTAAACCAAGACTAAACCAGGCTTCATACCAGGACTACACAAGGAATAAACCAGGACTAAACCAGGATTAAACTATGGGTCTGCCAGGATTTACCAGGTCCAAAACATGGTGACTAAACTTGCACTTAACCTGGACATAAGCAGGTTAAAACCAGGACTGAATCTGTACTAAACCAGGTCTAAACTAGGACTAAACTTGGATTAAAGACTGGACTAAACGAGGTATCTCTATCCTGGTTTGGATCTTATCCAGATCCAAACCAGGATTAAACCAGGTCTGGATGTTTAAACCAAGACTAAATGAAGCAGGTTTCATACCAGGACTACACAAGGACTAAACCAGGACTAAACCATGACCAGGATTGAACATGGTAAACCAGATCTAAGCCAAGACTAAATTATAGACTAAAAGAAGACTAAACCAGAACTAAACCTGGTTTCATACCAGGACCACACAAGGATTAAACCAAGTCTATATCAGATCTAAACCAGGACTGAACTAGGCAAACCAGGTCAAAACAAGATCTAAGCCAGGTCTGAACCAAGACTAAATCATGGACTAAAATAAGACTAAACTAGGACTAAACCAGATCTAAACCAGAACTAAACCAGGTTTCATATCAGGACTACACAAGGATTAAACCAGGTATATATCAAGTCTAAACCAGGACCAAACCATGGCCAGGACTGAACTAGGTAAACCAGGACTAAACCGGGACTAAATCAGGACTAAACCAGTTCTAAATCAGGTCTTAACCAGGTCCATTACAACATGATCAGGTAGCAGAGACCTCAGCCAAAGAACATCACTGAATGCCTAGTTTTTGCTTGTCTGCGCAGACTTGTTGAGCTGTAGTTGTGAGTCTGTGTTGTTTGCTGACCTGTAGTTGTGCGTTTGTGCGTTTGTGGGTTAGTATCTGTAGTATTTGTTGTCTAAAGGTGAACCCTGAGTCTGAGTTATGGGGAGTTGCTGGAGCTGCACTTTGAAAAGGACAAACTTCTTTTTCCATAATGAATTTGGTCTGAGGGCAGGACACTGTGCTGCTGTCCCCGCATTTCTGGACAGCTCGTACCGACACAAATAAAGCGGCAAAACAAAACAGGGGGCATAAAGGACTAGAAAAGACTTAGTTGTGTTGTTGGATAAAAACGTATAACCATACATTTAAAGGCCCTGGTTTTATTTCCCATTTATTTGCACAATCCGTCTTGCCACAGTACAGATATATTGTAAAAAAGAAAGAGCTCTTGAGGTTAAGTCCGCTGTGTCCTGTCTGAATGTAAAGGCGAAGTTTTCCTGTTAGAGAACCAGAAAATGAAAGTGTGTAGAAACTCATCACGGTGAATAATTCTGATGCTGGGCTGTGGAATAAATTTGGACCACTGCAAACTGTTTCAAATAAACTAGTTCTGTTCTGTAGAATCATTTGGATCTCTATTGAACTAAAGGTAAAACGGAGCTGTTCACTTGAAAATGACAGCTTCGTGACATCACAACGTGGAACGGAGCATTTTGAGCTTTGGAGATGTCGACAGTGTTAGTCAAATGTGTGTGACTGAAACAAAACACAAGTCCAGGTCTGTTTTTGAGAACGTAACAACATTATAGCACGTCTAAAAGCTCACAAGAGTCCATTTTGAGTAATATAGGACCTTTAGGGTTAGGAAAATGTTCTGGGTAACTCTTGGCAAACATCTGGGTTTGTTAAAAAATAAAAAAAAACAAAAATTTGCAAAAAGTGAGAGGCAGTAGTTTCTAAAATCATAACCAAGTAAATAATATTACTCAAGTATAAGTACAAAAGAGGTCTTAGAAATGACTTACTTTGGAGATATTTTGCAAAATAGATTTTTTTGGAGCTTTGTACCAGGTTATAATTTAGTTCCCCCGACAAAGCAAGGCCTGAAGAGGTTTTAAATGTCATCAGCCCATGTTTAAGTGACCTCGCTCCCACACAAATTCTCCATAAATATACAAAAGCACAAGCCCGATGTGATGTGCAGTTGTTTTATGAGCTGGTTGTGTTGTGATAGCGCTCTGAAGGGGGAGTGACTTAGTGTGGGGAGCAAAAGAAGTGTTAAAAATAAAACAATACATCATTTTCAAAACAGTAAAAAGATAACATAGTGATTATAAGTACGCTATTGAACTTTTCGTGCTGCTTATGGCAAAATGGCTTATAGCAAAAATATCGACATCTCAATACTGGTCAACATAATAATCGATACTGCAAGAAAATAAATGAATCTCAATAACACAAAGTTCTCCATTTTACAGAATTGGTCTTGAATACAACAGTTTAACAGCCACTGTAAATGGACTCTTGAGAGCTTTAAGTCATGTTCTAATGTTGTTACCTCCTCAAAAACAGACCTGGAGCTGTGTTTTGTTTCATTCATGTTTGAGTAACTCTTTATTATTCCTCTGTCTACATCTACAAAGCTCAAAATGCTCTGTTCCTCCTTGTGATGTCATGAAGCTGTCGTTTTCAAGTGAACAGCTACATGCTTGGGTTTAAATTGTCCACCATATAGTATTAAACTGATCTGTCTTTCGTTTATTCAACTAGAGGTCTTATTTATTGCTCAGATATCCTATAAAACTTGCTGTAAGTGACGTTCCCTCTCTACAAATCTACTTTCTCCATGGAGATTCTTAAATTCCTGGCCATACTGTGGAACATTATAGGCACATCTCCATGGAGACAAGCAGATCATGGACCCTACACTGGACAAGTTACACAGTGCACCTTCAAAATAAAATGTAAATAAATGTGATGTGATGTCATGAAGCTGTGTTTTCCAAGTGAACAGCTCCTTTTACGTTTAGTTCTGTAGAGATGGACAATTCTAGGGCTGAAATTATCCTAATGATTTTAGTGAAAGTGTAAGGAGTATAAAAACACTGTGGAGCACTTCCTGTATTATCACATGACATCACAAGGTGGTGAGTGTTTTCAGTTTGAGAGAAGAACTCAGGATTTGTGTGTTGACCTTCCAGACCGACAGTATCATATATGATCCCTGGGAATATGTTTTCTATAACTGCACATAACTTTACATACACAAACATACTTTTTTTCCCTTGAAAAGCTGAGAGTTGTGACATATTTCCAGCATTATCCCACATCACACGCACGTTGTGTGATGACGCAGGGAAAACGAGTGTCCAACAGGAACTGCCAAATGCACGCGCTCCATCCATTTTGATTGGCCCACAGGTATCGGCCTCAACTTTGCCAGAGTGTAGTGAGTCATAATGGTCGATGCTCTGAGCCTCTGTGTTCGTAACAAACAAACAAAAAGCCGCTCTAAGTTCAGTTATTTCTCAAATAAAAGGCAAATTGCACATCTTAGTCTGTGTAATTGCATGTCCCTTGCTATTTTTATTTGAACGGTTTATTTCAGTCCAAATGGTCATCACAACTCGGCAAAGCCTGATCTCCTCAGATCTCAGAAGCTCAGCAGGGCCTGATTAGTACTTGGATGGAGACTACTGGGAATTCCAGGTGCCACAGGGGGGCGCCAGTCACAAAAAAAAAAAAACTGCCATTGTGTCCATAGGCAAGGCACTTCACCCACATTGCCTAGCATAACTTATCACCATCAGGTCTGGAGAGAATGGCCAGGACTCCCTTGAAAAAGAGATTAGTAATCTCAATGGGACATTCCTGACAGAATTCTTGTCCATCTTTCAGAGAATATGAATGAAAACATAAAAACTTTTCTTTCACTCATGGTTAGTGCTTGGGTGAAGCCATTTATTATAAACAACTGTGTTTCCTCTTTTTAAATCATAATGAAACAGAAACTACACAAATGACCCAATGACAGCTGGAGTCTTTTCTGATAGTTGTGGATGTGTTATTTTCTCTGATGGTAAAGCTGCACCTTCTTCTTGGCAAAAGGCTCCAGTTCCTGTAAATTCTTGGGCTCTTGTCTGAACTGCAGCTGGAGATCTGCCCAGAGGCTCAGTGATACTGAGGTCAGAAGAGACGGCCACTCCAGAACCTTCACTTTATTCTGCTGGAGCCAGTGACAGGTCCACTTGCCTTTGTGTTTTGGATCATTATCATGTTGGAATATTCAAGTACGTCCCATGTGCAGCTTCTGAACCAAGAAATCATCAATTCTGCCAGGGGATGGAAACTTGTAGATAAAAAATAACTGTCCAAATGTAATATGCACATGGAAATGCAGGAAGTGATGTGGCCTTGGCCCTGGACCTGAAAGTAACGGGGCTATTTTTGTTTTGTTTTGAGGCGATATTTTTAGTTTACTTACAGACTTGATATTTTGCACTTTTTGAGCTAAGGCCCTAAATTAAGCATTTTTTATGTCTAAAAAGTTATTTATACATGTTTGCTCTGTGTTTTGTGTGAAAAAGTATTAATTTTATTTATTTATTTATTTGTATTTCTGGTCCTGTAGCTTTTATCACAGCCACAACTACAGCAGCAGATTGTGAAATAACAGGTTGTACTGAATAAAAGGATGTAGAACACTTCATTAGGGGGTAAAAGGGGCAGTTTTTATCACAAAATTAAGAAAAAAATGCAGGTGAGAACAAATGTACGAAAATTGCCCTTAGGTCTGGGAGAGATTTTCTTAAACATGTGACAAACAAACCACAGCTCCGGGTCTGTTTGTGATGAGTACCACAAAGAGAAATGATTAGTAATTACTGCGCATAGAATGAACGACAGAATGTTTTCAGAGATTAGATTATTAAAAATAGAGCGTGACGTGTTTCCTGTAACGCGTCTGAGCTTTAGGACGAGTTTAGAATTTCAAATAAATAAATAAAAGTGATATAAAAGCGACGGAAACAAAGGAGCAGCTGCAGCGTGAATATTACATTTTACCAAAGACTCAACGGAAATCTGCAGAGAGAAAGAAGAGATGGAGAGAAGAGAGGATGTTTATGCACAAAGAGAAGAGAGAAAAGAGGAAAGAGGGAGAGAGAAAGAAGAGATGGAGAGAAGAGAGGATGTTTATGCACAAAGAGAAGAGAGAAAAGAGAGAGAAAAAAGAGACAGAGAGAAGAGAGGATGTTTATGCACAAAGAGAAGAGAGAAAAGAGAGAGAAAAAAGAGACAGAGAGAAGAGAGGATGTTTATGCACAAAGAGAAGAGAGAAAAGAGGAAAGAGGGAGAGAGAAAGAAGAGATGGAGAGAAGAGAGGATGTTTATGCACAAAGAGAAGAGAGAAAAGAGAGAGAAAAAAGAGACAGAGAGAAGAGAGGATGTTTATGCACAAAGAGAAGAGAGAAAAGAGAGAGAAAAAAGAGACAGAGAGAAGAGAGGATGTTTATGCACAAAGAGAAGAGAGAAAAGAGAGAGAAAAAGAGACAGAGAGAAGAGAGGATGTTTATGCACAAAGAGAAGAGAGAAAAGAGAGAGAAAAAAGAGACAGAGAGAAGAGAGGATGTTTATGCACAAAGAGAAGAGAGAAAAGAGAGAGAAAAAAGAGACAGAGAGAAGAGAGGATGTTTATGCACAAAGCGAAGAGAGAAAAGAGGGAAAGAGGAAGAAGAGATGGAGAGAAGAGAGGATGTTTATGGACAAAGAAAAAGAGAGAAAAGAGGAAAGAGAGAGAAAAAAGAGATGGAGAGAAGAGAGGATGTTTACACCTAAAGAGAAGAGAGAAAGAAAAGAGGGAGGAGAAAGAGAAAAAAGACATGGAGAGAGGAGAGGATATTTATGCATAAAGAGAGAAAAGAGGAAAGGAAGAGAGAAATAAGAGATGGAGAGAGAGAAGAGAGAAAAGAGGGAGGAGAGAGAGAAGAGATGGAGAGTGAAAGATGGAGGAGAGGGAAAGAAGAAATAGAGAGAGAAGAGAGGATGTTTATGCACATAGAGAGGAAGAGAAGAGAGAAAAGAGGGAGGAAAGAGAGAAAGAAGAGATGGGGAGAGAGAGGAGGGGATGTTTATGCACAAAGAGAGAGAGAAAGAAGAGAGGAAAGAGGGAGGAAAGAGAGAAAGAAGAGATGGAGAGAAAGGAGAGGATGTCTATGCACAGAGAGGAGAGAAAAGAGGGAGGAGAGAGAGAAAGAAAGATGGAGAGGAGAGGATGTTTAGGCACAAAGAGAAGAGAAAAAAGAGGCAGAGAGAAAGAAAGATGGAGAGAAAAAAGAGGACCTTTACGCACAAAGAGCAGGAGAGAAAAGAGGGAGGAGAATGAAAAAGAAGAGATGGAGAGAGAGGAGAGGATGATTGTGCACAAAGAGAGAAAGAAGAGAGGAAAGAGGGAGGACAGAGTGAAAGAAAGAAGAGATGGAGAGAGAGGAGAGAATGTTTTTATGCACAAAGAGAGGGAGCGAGAGGAAAAGAGAGAGAGAGGAAAGAGAATTGATAGGAGAGGAAGTTTCTGCGCAAAGAGAGGGAGAGAGTGAAAGACGAGAGAGAGATTCATAAAGAAAGAGAGGGAGACAGAGGGGAGGGGTGAGAAACGGAGGAAAAGAGAGAAAGAAGGGAGCGTTTGGATCGGAGGATGCTTCCACACAAAGAGAGAAGAGAAAAATGTAGGGGAGAAAGAAAGAGGAGAAGGAACGAAAGAGGGAGGAAGCAGAATGGAATGGGATGAGAGAAGAAGAGAGAGAAAAGAGAGGGGGATGAAGGACAACAGGGAAAAGAGAGACAACCTCTGACCTTTGGGTTAGTGGACGTGTGCTCGAAGAAAGAAAGAGGGAATAACAGAGAAAGAGAAAAGGAGAGAAGAGAGCAGTGAGGAGAGGGCTGTGTTTGAGTGTCGATGAAGAACATTTGGAGTTTGAATTGTTGAGTCTCAAAATAACTGAAATGAAATGATTCACTTTTCACGATTTGGAGAAGTATTTTTGTACCGTCTAATGTGATACTTAGATAAGAGCTAAAATACAAAAAGATCCTCCACTTCTGATACTTTGAAGAAGGTATTGGAAGAAGGTCCTGGTTTAGACCTGCTTCAGACTTGGTTTAGACTAGGTTTAGACCTGGCTTAGACCTGGTTTAGATGTGGTTTAGACCCGGGTTAGACCTGGTTTAGACTTGGTTTAGATCTGGGTTAGACCTGATTTGGTCCTTCACGGCTCAGTCCTAGTTCAGTCCTAATTTAGTTCTTGTTCAGACCTGGTTTAGATCTGGTTTAGACTTGGCTTAGAGTTGGTTTAGACCTGTGTCAGACCTGGTTTAAACCTGATTTAGATCTGGTTTAGACCTGGTATACACCTGGTTCAGACCTGAGTTAGATCTGGTTTAGACTTGGGTTAGACCTGGTTTAGACCTAGTTTAGACTTGGTTTAGATATGGGTTAGACCTGAGTTAGTCCTGCATAGCTTGGTCCTGGTTCAGACCTGATTTAGTTCTCATTCGGACCCAGTTTAGACCTGTTTCAGACCTGGTTTAGACTTGGTTTAGACCTGATTTAGACCTTAGTTAGTCTTGCATAGCTCAGTCCTGGTTTAGACCTGAGTTCTCGTGTGGACCCAGGTTAGAACTGATTCAGACCTGGTTTAAACCTGGGTTAGACCTGGTTTAAACTTGGTTTAGCCCTGGATTAGACCTGAGTAAGTCCTGCATGGCTCAGTCCTGGTTCAGACCTGATTTAGTTCTTGTTCAGACACAGTTTGGACCTGATTCACACCCAGTTTAGATCTAGTTTAAAACTTGTTCTTAGTTCTGCTTTTGGACAGTTTTAGCCATGGCTGGGAGCTTGTTTTAGACTCAGTTTAGCTACTATTTTGTTGTTGTTGTTTTTGTATGTTTGTTGCTTTATTAAATATGAGGGAGGATTTATTCTTCTAAATCAGTACATTTTGTTTTCAGATTGCTCCATTCTCTACTGAAGTCAGGTCACTCAAATGAATCCTGGTGTCAAAAAGCCATTTAAACTTAACTTAACTATATTTGTTTTGTAATGAGAAAGAAATAAAATGCATTCTGACTGTGAGCGGGGTCGCCTCTCCACAGATCTGACCTGTAACTCTGTCTGATTTGGTCTCCATGAAGATAGAAAGGTTTATAATGCCACATTGTGAAACATTCCAGACAAAGCAGTAAACAACTCCATAGAGAAAAACATTTGACGGACTCTCCACCAGAAAAGTTACACAATGCAGTTTTAAATAATGGTTGAAAACGTGGGCAATGTAAATACATGGGGGTAATGTATGTAATGTGGCCCGGCCTACTGGTGGTTGTCATAACGATGTCTCTGCATGTTCCTGGTGATTTGATGGTTTCCTGTGGAGAGGGATGACTGTTCTATGGGGGCCTGGAGAGGACAATCTGAGCCCAGCAGGAGAAAACCACATGAGACCACAGCACCTGCTCTGAACTTCTGATGGAAAACACCAGAAGAGCTGCTCTAAACCAGGACTAAACCAGGACTAAACCAGGACTAAACCAGGACTGAACCAAGACTGAACCAGGACTAAACCAGGACTGAATGAAGATTAAACCAGGACTAAACCAGGACTAAACCAGGACTGAACAAGGACTGAACCAGGACTGAACCAGGACTAAACCAGGACTAAGCAAGGACTAAGCTAGGACTAAACCAGAACTAAACCAGGACTAAACCAGGACTAAACCAGGACTGAACCAAGACTGAACCAGGACTAAACCAGGACTGAATGAAGATTAAACCAGGACTAAACCAGGACTGAACCAGGACTGAACCAGGACTAAACCAGGACTAAGCCAGGACTAAGCTAGGACTAAACCAGAACTAAACCAGGACTAAGCCAGGACTTAAACAGGACTAAACCAGGACTAGACCTGGACTTAAACAGGACAAAATTAGAACTATACCAAGACTTAGCCAGGGCGTAAACAGGACAAAACCAGATCTAAGCCAGGCTGGTCTAAACCAGGACTTAACCAGGTCTAAACTAGGTCTAAACAATGACTTAACCAGGAATTAACAAGGACTTAACCAGGACTTATCCAGGTTTAAAGTTGGTCTAAACAAGGACTTAATCAGGTCTAAACCAGGACTTAACCAGGTTTACACCAGGATTCAACCAGGTCTAAACCAGGATTTAACCAGGTCTAAACCAGGTCTAAATCAGAACTAAACCAGGACTTTACCAGGTCTAAATATGGACTTAATCAGGACTCCACCAGTTCTAACCACAGACTAATACAAGTCTAACCTAGAACTGAAACCGGTCTAAACCAGGTCTAACATGGGCTTGAAATAGGTCTAAACAGGTCCAAACCAGTTCTAAAGTAGGTATAACCTAGAACTAAACTAGGTCTAAACCAGGTCTAACCCAAGTTTAACACAGGTCTAACACAGGTCTAACCCAGGTCTAAACCCGGTCTAATCCAGGTCTAACCCAGGTCTAAACCAGGTCTAAACCAGGCCTAGCATTGAACTCTTCCAGGCAATTCTAGGGTCCCATGCTGCAAATAGCTCCCAGAAAACAAACCTTTTTTTACCAGCAGGATTGAAAAAATAGCTCTATCTTTTTAGCGGCTGAGGTAAGATTTCTGATGGCGCCCCCTGACCCCCGTCGCAGTATTACAGAGTTTCAAAATTGGGCCCTGAAGCCTCACACTGGACTCAGAAACAGCTCCAGACATCAGCCCATGTAGCTCCAAGCCTAAAGCATTTGTTCAGCCTCCTGTCCTCATGGTTTAGATTACTTAAAAGTGCATTTCACAACATTTCTGTTCCGTGGTATAACTTTTAACATATCCTTCTAGCATTTATTCTTTACGAGTGTTTCTATTGCTCAAAAATACAATAATTCCTTCTGTGAATAGGGGCGACTCTCCACAGATCTGAATTGTAATGTACCGTAGTGCTGTAACCTGCTTGTCTACCTTGTAATAGATTTAATTGTTTAATTAACCTATATTGTTGAATATTTTGGACAAAGCAATAACATTTCTGTGGAGACGAGCAGGTAGCCGACCCTCCATTAGAAATGTTTGTGCTTGTAACCGTGTGAATAAAAGACTGTTTGCGTTGCTCTGTTGAAATACGCTACCCCATCGAAATAATCTACCTTACATTTTTCCGTTTACAGTCGTATAGATCCAATTAAGTGAACCTCTCCAGTTTCATGACATATTTCTTTGGATTAGATGCAGCAGGTTTGATGCTGTTTGCAAACAGTGGTCACACTTTATACCTTAGTTATGTCAAAATTCCACTCATTTATATGAATACGCGTAGGTAGTTCATTGCGACAGTGATATTCTACTCAAATAGGGCTCCGACTAAAGGTAGCACATATCGACAGGTCAATTTAACCATTTAGTAATGCTGCCATGGTAAAATCACCATTATTTACTAATTTATATGAATAAGTATAGAGGTAGCTCATTTCAACAGGCCTATATCTTATATCAAACAAGGCTCCCACTATATAAGAGAAAGAAATGACTGGAAACCCTGAGATCTTTATATTAAATAGTGTTAAATATATATTATTTAGCACTAATATCATAGGCTACAGTGTGATTTCCCATTATAATATTGTGCTATTTTATTTATACAGAGCCTTTCTAAACACAGTTACACTGTTTTCTACACATGGAAACAAAATAAAATATGATGTCATGAAAATTATAACGATAAAATCAAATATTAATTCCAAAAATATTCAGTCGTCTAACGAAGGTATTCTGCCATGAATCCAACATGCACATGTCGTTTGTTACAGGCTTAACGGGTCAAAACACAATAAAACCAATACACTTTCAAACTGTTACTTGATTCTCCACTTCTGCCACAAGATCTCAAATCAACGGCGTTTAACAGCACTTGGGGGTCATGCGCATGAACAGTAGTGCTAGTGTGCTCAAATCAACAGAACACTGTACATGATCAGGTACAGAAGACAATCCTCCGCCTTATGATGTCATGTGGTAATACAGGAAGTGCTCCATTGTGTTTTTAAACTTTATGCACCTTCACTAAACTCAGTGCAGTTGGCACTGGCGCTTCATTATGCAACTGGCTACTGATGAAATTTCTCACTGATAGACCACAGACAGTAACAGTTAGAAAAAACTCCTCAGAGAGCATCATCACAAACACCGGGGTTCCACAGGGATGTGTGTTGAGCCCCCTGCTGTTCACACTGATGACTCACAACTGTTGTGCCAAATTCACTTCAAACCACATCGATAAGTTTGCAGATGACACAACAGTGTTGGGCCTCATCAGCAACAATGACGACTCAGCCTACAGAGAGGAGGTCCTACAGAGAGGAGGTCCTACAGAGAGGAGGCCCTACAGAGAGGAGGCCCTACAGAGAGGAGGTCCTACAGGGAGGAGCTCCACCAACTCATCAACTGGTGTGAAATGAACAATCTTCAACTCAATGCCAGCAAAACAAAAGAAATAACAGCGGACTTCAGAAGGAAACACGTGTCACATGCCCCACTCACCATCAAATGACCTCATATGGACTGACAGCACCTGGTCAAGAAAACACAGCAACAGCTACACTTCCTCTGCAGGATGAGGAGAGTGGACCTTCCCCCTTCTGCACTCAACACCTTCTACAGGGGTGAGGCTGAGAGCATCCTCACCAGCAGCCTCTCAGTCTGGTACAGCAGCTGTTCGGCTGCAGACAAGAAGGTCTTACAGAGGTAAGGACCACAAAAAAGATCATCAGATAACCCCAACCATCCATTCAGGACTTATACACATCCCGCTGCTGCAAGTGAGTGATAAATATCATCAAGGACACCAGCCACACAGCACACAAACTGTTCTCCCTCCGACCAAACATTACACTACAAACATTATCGCAGCAGCAGTGCAACACTACCAGCTTCTTCCTACAGGCCATCAGGCTAATCAGTGCACTCAAGATAATCCCATGAACATGCTTTTAACTGCACATTGGAGTTTTGGTGAAATCGATCCCCCTGTGTAATTTTGTTACATGGTGGAATTGACAATAAAGTTCACTTTGACTTTGACTTTGACTAAAATCAGTTGGATGATTTCAGCCCTGGAATTGCCAAACTGTACTGAACTAAAGGTAAAAGGAGCTGTTCACTTGAAAACTTCTGCTTCGTAACATCACAGGATAAAAGAGAGAATTTTGTGCTTTCGAGCTGTAGACAGACTAAAGGGTTACTCAAACATAAAGAAAAAACAGACAAAAAAGAAACAAAACACAGCTTCTGTTTTTGAGGAGGTAACAGCATTATAACATGGCTTAAATCTCACAAAAGTCCATTTTGTGTGATATCAGACCTAAAATACCTACTTCCTCCTTTCATGGTTTGAAAATCATTGTTAAAATACCCCTCCACAAACACAAGTGGTACAGTAGTGGCTGTTGGTGGGCACCGTCTCCTTTGTGGTGCCAGCTCATTACTGGAGTTGGGAGCATTGGCATTTGAGGGGCATCAGTAATTTAAAGCTCCGTCTGCAGCTCGGGCATCAGAGAAAGGTCAAGGGCCTTTTCTCCATTCACTGTCCCAGAATACTGACCCTCCAGGCTGCAGGTGGACACACGGGAGCTACTGGACTACATAATTTATTTACCACCCTGTATGGAAAATAATTTGCTCCATCAGAGTTTGAATTTTAAATACCGTTGAATTTCTCACTTTGATTCTTTTAACTCTGAAAAAACATGTTTGAATTAATTTTGTTCTGAATTTTAACTGCTGAAATTTTGTGTGTACATTTGTGTGTTCAAGTTTAAACCAGGACTTAACCAGGTTTTAACATGGTCTAAACAAGGACTTAACCAGGTCTTAACTTGGTCTAAACAATGACTTCACCAAGACTAAACCAGAACTTAGCCAGGCCCAAACGAGGACTTAACTATGTCTAAACCAGGATTTAATCAGGTCTAATTCAGGTCTAAACTAGGACTTCACCAGGTCTTAACTTGGTCTAAACGAGGACTTAAACAGGACTTATCCAGAACTTAGCCACGCCCAAACCAGGACTTGAATAGGTCTAAACCAGGACTTAATCAGGTCTAATTCAGTTCTGAACCAGGTCTAAACCAGGACTCGACCAGGTCTAAACCAGGACTTGACCAGGTCTTAACTTGATCTAAGCAAGGATTTAACCAGGACTAAACCATAACTTAGCCAGGCCTAAACCAGGACTTAACCAGGTCTAATTCAGTTCTGAACCAGGTCTAAACCAGGACTTAGCCAGGTCTAAACCAGGACGGAAAAACTGTTGTCCCTCTCTCTAACTGCTGATCCTAAAGAGGTAGTTAGAAACACAGCTTTGGACCCAATAGTTCATTTTTTTAAACAAATATACACTAAAAGGTATATATTAAAAGCAGGTATATGTATACATATTTATTTTAGACCCATTTACACAGCTGATTAGTAGAAAAAAGTGATTTTGGAGTTTAGTGGCCCTTTAATATCTACAGTCTATGTTTTGACCGCTGCAAATCTTTGAAAATGAACTAGTTCTGTTTTTCATATTTTTAAGACAGGAAAATGCTGTGAAACATTCCAGGTAAAGCAATCACATCTCCATAGAGTAAAACAAACAGAAAAGCTCCACAGTGCGTCTTTACAAAAACACATTAAGGTTACTGAGGTCAACCTAAAGTAAAAAAATGTTGCCCTTCAGAAGTGATTATTGTACAAGTTTGACTGACATTCCTCCTCAGTACTGCATGTACCAGCTTCAACCGCTGCGTACTTTGAATACACAAACTCCAGCGGGGCAGATTAGAACCAGACGCTTCATGGTTGAGTGGCAAAGCTCCGCACCAGCCGAGCGTTTCCAATGGGCCCTGGTGTCTTTGAACTGAGGTACACATGTGTGCGCTGACGTTTTCTTTCACTTTTATTTATTTGTGATGTCCTTTATCGGCCAGGCCCAGGACATGTGCAGGTCTGGGGTCAGAAGAGTCACTGTGAAGGACAAAATGTAGACATAAAGGTGCTGTTCCTCTTTTTTACGGTCTTAAAAATGTGAAAAACAAAACTAGTTCATTTGAAGGTGCATTGGAAGATTCGTTGAATGTTTTTCTTCACGGTGATGCTATTGCTTTGCCTGGAATGTTCCACAGTATGGTATTAAACCTTCTATCTTCATGGAGACCAAACCAGACCATGTTACAGGTCAGATCTGTGGAGAGGTGACTCCGCTCACAGTCAGAATGCTGTTTTTTGAGGTATTTTCGAGCTATAAAACCAGTTGTAAATGAATAAAAGTAAAGTAGAGCTGTTTAATGTCATACTGTGGAACTTTCCAGGCAGAGCAATGACATCGCCATAGAAACAAGTGACCAAAACGTTACATATTGCACCTTTAAATGGTTTGCAGTGGTCCAAAGTTATTCCTCATTTCCTTTAGGAACCCAGAGCATCTAATTATTCACAACAGTGGGTCTGTAAGTACTTTAGTTTTCTATGATGATAAAGCTAACATTACTAGCATGCTAACAGTGCACGTCACATTTTTATAACTAGATGCAGACAGTAGACAGCAGACTTATTTTGACCTCAAGAGCTGCTTATAAAATACATCTGTACTGGGGCATTTTGTTCATTGTAAACACTTCTGTGGTTCAATATTATTCCTCACGTTGGAATGTTGTTTATCTGATCCATTTTGCTTTTATTCCTCTGATTGGAACTTGGTCTGGTGGCATCACCCGCGTGTATATGGATACGTTTATTGTGGAACATTCCAGACAAAGATATAACCCTGTGTCCTGTCAATCATATCACTGTTACACTGTCTTCCTATGACCTCTTGTATAAAGCTGAGATTGTATATTTTATTACTTATTTTTCCATTTTATTTAGACTTGTACGTATACATTTATATAATTATGACTTACTTCACACCAGTATCTTGCCATCTTTTTTGCTTTTGATTTAGTATTTATTAGTACACCGCAAAAAACAAAGTTAAGATGACTTGAATTAAGAAAGTTTGACCATGATTGGAGTAAATTGAGCAAAATGTAAAATGATCTGCCAGTGGAATAAAATTGAAATATAAAATATTAAAATATAAACGCAACACTTTTGTTTTTGCTCCCATTTGTCATGAGATGGACTCAAAGATCTAAAATTCATTCCAGATACACAATATTACCATTTCTCTCAAACATTGTTCACAAATCTGTCTAAATGTGTGATAGTGAGCACTTTTGCTTTGCTGAGATAATCCATCCCACCTCACAGGTGTGCCACATCAAGATGCTCATCAGACACCATGATTAGTGCACAGGTGTACCTTAGACTGTCCACAATAAAAGGCCACTCTGAAATGTGCAGTTTTGTCTCACAGCAAAATGCCACAGATGGCGCAAGCATTGAGGGAGCGTGCAATTGGCATGCTGACAGCAGGAATGTCAACCAGATCTGTTGCTCGGGCATTGAATGTTCATTTCTCCACCATAAGCCGTCTCCAAAGGCGTTTCAGAGAATATGGCAGTACATCCAACCGGCCTCACAACCGCAGACCACGTGTAACCACAGCAGCCCAGGACCTCCACATCCAGCAGGTTCACCTCCAAGATCGTCTGAGACCAGCTACTCAGACAGCTGCTGAAACAATTGGTTTGCATAACCAAAGAATTTCTGCACAAACTGTCAGAAACCGTCTCAGGGAAGCTCAACTGCATGCTCGTCGTCCTCATCGGGGTCTTAACCTGACTCCAGATCGTCGCCGTAACAGACTTGAGTGGGCAAATGCCCACATTCGATGGCGTCTTTCACGTTGGAGAGGTGTTCTCTTCACGGATGAATCTCGGTTTACATTGTTCAGGGCAGATGGCAGACAGCGTGTGTGGCGTCGTGTGGGTGAGCGCTTTGCTGATGTCAATGTTGTGGATCGAGTGGCCCATGGTGGTGGTGGGGTTATGGTATGGGCAGGCATCTGTTATGGACGAAGAACACAGGTGCATTTTGAATGCACAGAGATACCGTGATGAGATCCTGAGGCCCATTGTTGTGCCATACATCCATGAACATCACCTCATGTTTCAGCAAGATAATGCACGGCCCCATGTTGCAAGGATCTGTACACAATTCTTGGAAGCTGAAAATGTCCCAGTTTTTGCATGGCCAGCATACTCACCGGACATGTCACCCATTGAGCATGTTTGGGATGTGCTTGACCGGCGTATACGACAGCGCGTACCAGTTCCCACTAATATCCAGCAACTTCGCCCAGCCATTGAAGAGGAGTGGACCAACATTCCACAGGCCACAATTGACAATCTGATAAACTCTATGCGAAGAAGATGTGTTGCACTGCATGAGGCAAATGGTGGTCACACCAGATACTGACTGGTTCTGAGTCCCCAGACCCCCAATAAAGCAACAACTGCACATTTCAGGGTGGCCTTTTATTGTGGGCAGTCTAAGGTACACCTATGCACTAATCATGGTGTCTGATGAGCATCTTGATGTGGCACACCTGTGAGGTGGGATGGATTATCTCAGCAAAGCAAAAGTGCTCACTATCACACATTTAGACAGATTTGTGAACAATGTTTGAGAGAAATGGTAATATTGTGTATCTGGAATGAATTTTAGATCTTTGAGTCCATCTCATGACAAATGGGAGCAAAAACAAAAGTGTTGCGTTTATATTTTTGTTGAGTGTACTTAAAATATGAAAACACATCTTGTTACATTTAAAATAAGGAAAACAACAACTTTTTGCACTAAAAATAAGAAACAAAATCACATATTGCTTGGATTAAGAAGGAAAAAAAAAACTTGTTCCACTGGCAGAAAATTTTGAATCTGCTCAAATAAAGTAAAATGTTCTTAATTTAAGTCATTTTAACTAACCTACATATTGTTTTATTATTATTATTATTATTATTATTATTATTATTATTATTATTATTATTATTAAATATTTTTTTTTTAACTTTTATATACTCTTTGTTATTATATTTAATTCTGATGTGTGAGCTAAGTGTCCAAATAATGATCAATAAAATTTGTCTAAGTCTAAATCTAAATGACCATGACCCTTAAAGCCACAGTGTGTAACTTTTTCCCAAAAAATAAGACCAAAATAAATGTTTGGTGTTGGTCTATTGCAGAAGAAGAAGTAGAAAAATGTGTATCCTGAACAGGCTTGTATCTCTTATTGGACCTCTCCCACAGTATGGCATAAAACATAATAATTTCCACGGAGAATGTGCTGAAGCTTGGTTTTATCTTTCTGTTTCCGTGGGATTATGCGGGTGACGTGCCACAGAAAGTTCCGTACTGTAGCTTAAAGTTGTGAACCATGGAGAGCAGCAGTTCTATAGGCAGGAGTAGAGTTTTCTTCACACTAAAGCGCAGGTTTCATGTCGAGGTGTGAAGAAGGTTTTCTACAGAATCCAAACGAGCCACAGGGCACTGAGCCAGGAGCCGGTCAGGGATACAGACTGTGGACCCAGAAAAGAGTGAAAACAAGCACACACGAGGGAGGAAGAGAAGAGAGGGAGGGGGAGAGGGGGGTGGAAAGAGAGGAGAAGGAAGAGGAGGAGGAAAAATATTGAGAGAGGGAGAGACGATGGGAGAGGGGAGATAGGAATGGAGATAAAGAGAGGAGAAGAGAGACAGAAAGAGAGGAGAAAGAGGAGGGGAAACAGAGATGGAGAGAGGAGGACAATGAGAAGGAGAGAGAGAGACAGATAGAGAGGAAGATGGGGAGGAGAGAGATGAAGAGAGGAGGTGGAGAGAGATGGAGAACGGAGGAAGAGGAGAGAGATGGAGAGGGGAGCACGAGGAGGAGAGAGAAATGGAGAGAGGAGGAGAGAGAGATTGAGAGAGGGGGACGAGGAGGAGAGAGAGATGGAGAGAGGAGGACGAGAAGGAGAGAGAGATGGAGAGAGGAGGAGAGAGATGAGAGAGGGGGACGTGGAGGAGAGAGAGATGGAGAGAGGAGGACAAGGAGGAGAGAGAGATGAGAGAGGAGGACAAGGAGGAGAGAGAGATGGAGAGAGGAGGAGAGAGATTAGAGAGGAGGAGGAAAGAGAGAGAGATGGAGAGAGGAGGACGAGGAGAGAGAGATGGAGAGAGGAGGACAAGGAGGAGAGAGAGATGGAGAGAGGAGGAGAGAGATTAGAGAGGAGGAGGAAAGAGAGAGAGATGGAGAGAGGATGACGAGGAGAGAGAGATGGAGAGAGGAGGAGAGAGATTAGAGAGGAGGAGGAGGATGAGGAGAGAGATGGAGAGAGGAGGAGAGAGATTAGAGAGGAGGAGGAAAGAGAGAGATGGAGAGAGGAGGAGAGAGATTAGAGAGGAGGAGGAAAGAGAGAGATGGAGAGAGGAGGACAAAGAGGAGAGAGAGATGGAGAGAGGAGGAGAGAGATTAGAGAGGAGGAGGAAGGAGAGAGAGATGGAGAGAGGAGGACAAGGAGAGAGAGATGGAGAGAGGAGGAGAGAGATTAAAGAGGAGGAGGAGGAGAGAGATGGAGAGAGGAGGAGAGAGATTAGAGAGGAGGAGGAAAGAGAGAGATGGAGAGAGGAGGGTGAGGAGAGAGAGAGATGGAGAGAGGAGAGAGAGATTAGAGAGGAGGAGGAAAGAGATGGAGAGAGGAGGAGCAAGAGGAGGATGAGGGGAACAATGGAGAGGAGGAGGAGGAGAGACAGAGTTGCAGGAGGAGAAGGAGAAGGAGAGACAGATGGCGAGAGGAGGAAGACAAGAGAGAGAGACGGAGGGAGAGAGGAGGAGAGAGAGATTAGAGAGGAAGACGAGGAGGAAAGAGATGGAGAGAGGGGGAGAAAGAGAGATGAGAAAGAGATGGAGAGAGGAGGACGAGGAGGAGAGAGAGATGGAAAGAGGAGGATGAGGAAGAGCAGAAAAAGAGGAAGATGGAGAGAGAATGAGGAGAGAGAAAGATGGAGAGAAGAAGGAAGAGAGAGAGACCTGGACAGAGGAGGATGAGGGAAACAATGGAGAAAGGAGGAGGAGGAGAGACAGAGTTGGAGAAGGAGAAGGAGGAGAAGGAGAGACAGATGGCGAGAGGAGGAAGACAAGAGAGAGAAACAGATGGAGAGAGGAGGAGGAGAGAGAGAGAACTGGAGGGAGGAGGACGAGGAGGAGGAAAGAGAGAGTGACGGAGGGAGGAGGACGAGGAAGGGGAAAGAGATGGCGAGGCGGAGCAGCAGTTTAGCAAAAAACAGTTGTGCGATAAGGAGAGAGTGTCAGAGGAGATGGGCTCAGTGATGGAGAGACAGAGGAACAGATGCTGCTTTCAAGTGTCACCACAAAACAAGGAAACGACACAGAGACAGAAGGAGAGGTACAACTAAACCAGCGGGACGCACTTATCCAAGCTCTGCCATTGTGTCCTGAGGCAAGACACTTCATCCTTGCCTAGAGTATGGAAGGGTCTGAAGGTGCAGACAAACCAGGAACTCACCAACAACTGTGAAGAGAATGAATAAATGACTTCTGTTGTGTTCAGGAACAGTTTGATTAATGCCTCGTGTGTTGTGTTCAGGAGCAGTGTGATAAATGCATTCTTGTGTGTGTTGTGTTCAGGTACTATGCGATCTGCTGCCAGCCGCTGGTCTACAGGAATAAGATGACTCCGATGAGAGTGGCTCTGATGATCGGGGGCTGCTGGTCCATCCCCACCTTCATCTCCTTCCTGCCCATCATGCAGGGCTGGAACAGCATCGGCATCGACCACCTGGTGAGAAGATAGAAATATACACACAAATGTACAGATAAAACACACAAATGTACAGATAAAACACAAATCTACAGATAAAACATGCAGATCTACAGATAAAACACGCAGATCTACAGATAAAACACACAAATCTACAGATAAAACACATAGATCTACAGATAAAACACACAAATCTACAGATAAAACATCCAAATCTGCAGATAAAACACACAGATCGACAGATAAAACACATACATCTACAGATAAATCACACAAATCTACAGATAAATCACACAAATCTACAGATAAATCACACAAATCTACAGATAAAACACACAAATCTACAGATAAAACACAGAAATCTACAGATAAAATGCACAAATGTACAGATAAAACACAAATGTACATACAAATCACATAAATGTACAGATAAATCACATAAATCTACAAATAAAACACACAAATCTACAGATAAAACATCCAAATCTACAGATAAAACACACAAATCAAATTGTGCCCCTCCACTCTCCGGAGCGTTTAAAAATAGTATCATTTGTCTATAAAGTTGTTATAAGACTTATGTCAATGGTATTAGGTGTACTGCAGAACACTGTATCCTTAGTAACATTAAAGAAAACAGCTCCTCTGCTGGTGTGGGTTTTTTTTTGCACTGAGCAGTTTGGAACTCCACCTTATATGATGCTAACAGTGCTCCCTGCTTTACTGAAGTAGCATTCACAAAGCGGGATGATTGTTGGCAATATCCGGCATGTTTTCGCTGAAAAAACTCAAGCGGCTTATCAGCGTGATTGGAGTGTCATGTCTTTAAGTGACATTGTAATTTATTTGGCTTCATGCTGTCTGCTGCCAACATTTTTAGACACAGTAAACACACCGGTTTTTCCTCATTTCCCACCATAGTCACAGTGAAGCCAAGCACAACATAAGCTCATATTTCCTCATCTTAGGTTTCGGGAGACTGCTGTTTTTTGGGAGACTGCCGTTTGTTTCATTACCTCCGTCTTTCTTCACCTTTCTTTTCATCCCTGTTAAATATTTTTTCATGGTGTCTCAAAAGACACCATGAAAAATATCTCACTAAATAAAAAAAAGGTCACTGGATTAGCGTAAAAAAGTTATGGAAAGCAGTTGCACCTAATAAAGTCATGTTTTGGTTTCAAAACAAATTCACATAACAGATTAATTATTGATGTGTGCTATTTGAGCATAACTTTTATTTAAAAAACTATATATTATGTAGCTTTTTGACATTTGAATTATGTAACTGAGTCATTATTAATGTATATGATTTGAACATGATTTTTCACACTGAAAAGTTTAAATAAAATGATGCTACCATTTTATATTTAACTTATGATATGCAGGTATTATTAGCATGTACTAAATGTATGCAAAATGTTATGTCTTTACCACTGAATTGGTTTATATCTAGACTACATGATTAAATCTTATCTACATTACAATATTGCAACCTAAATTACAAACTTGCAATGTTGCAATCCAATTGGCTGCAAAAGTGGTAAAAAACACATTACTCGATCACTTTCAGATATAATTAGCTTGAGGGTTTGTTCACTGCACTTCATATCTCCTGCTCTGTGCTGTGTGTATATGCTCGGTGCAAAAGAGCGAGAGCGCCACTGCCAACTGCTGTAGTGAATGTGCAATTACACTTTATTCTAGTACAGCAAAAAAAGCACGTTACCCCAGATCACACGCACATCCTCCCTGGCATCGCACCGCCGCACTATTTGAGGACTGGTTTAGTGGGACCATAGATGGCGAAAAATCTCGTTCAAACTCAAATGCATCAACTTCTCTTGAAAACTCTCATATCATTCAGAACAGACTATATAACTTATTTGACCTGAGATAAGTACGAGTTCTCCTCTGTCTTGTTTTCTTTTTTCCTCTTAAACCTCCATGTTTTTTTTTGTTTTTTTTTAACTCTCTGCCTCTCTCTGATTGGTTAATCTGCCTGTCAATCACGCCCTCTGATCAGGGAGACAGGACATGGCTCCAGATCCACTCGTCTTTGTAAAGTTTTGTCAAAGCCTGTGGCTCCGGCTGGACAAGCAAATGGAAAATGCTTGTCAGATTTGTTTGTCAGACAGAAATGAATTACAAAACAGAACGTTTTACCAGAACGTTATAATTCCTCATCACAAACATACCTGGAGTTGTGTTTTGTTTCATTCACACATGTTTAACACACAAACGCTGCAGATTTAGGCTGAGTTCTTCTCTCAAATAGAAAACACTCAGTTCTACCTTTTGATGTCATGTGTTAATTTAATAGAAGAATAGCTCCACTGTGTTTCTGAAGTCCATAGACATGGCCCTGGGACAGCCCCTCTCTCCTACTGAACTAAAGGTAAAAGAAGCTGTTAAATGGAAAACATCCACTTCATGACATCACAGTGGAGCAAAGCAGTTTGAGCTCTGGAGATGTAGACAGACTAATAATAAAGGGTTACTCAAACATGGGTGAATGAAACAAAACACTCCAGGCCTGTTTTTGATGAGGCAACATTATAACATGGCTTAAAGCTCAGAGTCCATTTTGTGTGATATAAGACAGTAGAGTGAAGCCATGAATCAAAAAAATATGCAAAATAAGCAAACTCCTCCATCTAAAATGCATTTTATATACACTATATTGCCAAAAACTCTCATATGCGAGTCAAGGCAGGTCAGTGAATACTTTTGGTAATCCAGTGTACTCATATTATTGTTGGACTAACATCAGTACCGTACATTACAATACAGTAGATCTGAATAGAGTTTGAGCTGTGGCCACTCCAAAAACCTTTTAGAATTAGAAGAATTATTTCCCACTCAAATGTGGTCATGAATGCAGAGTTTACAAAGAGTGAACTTTTTCATGTTTTTCATGTTCCCTGGCTGGACTAAAGGACGGGTCAAATAAAGACGACATTTCCATTGTTATTAGCTTAGACCTGAGGTCTCCAACTCTTTTCCTCTGGTGAGCTACCTTTATAAAATGAAAATGTCAGAGAGCTACTCTTTTTAGCCATTGCAAGCTTTAGAGTGTTTTAGAAGCTTATAAAACTAAGTGCCTAACGTATGCATCAAAATGACATTTACAATGGTAATTCATCAGATTTTACTCATTAAGCGCAATACACATAATTCTGAAATCCTTTGGCAAGCTACTTGGAAGGGGTGGAGATCTACTGGTAACTCCTCAGCTACAGGTTGGCGACCCCGACATAGACTGTAAAATGGACATAGTTAACCTCCTATACGCTGTGTTCCAAATAGGACGTGAGCATGGATCTGCGTCTGGCTCCATCAACTCTGGCACTTATTCACTTTGTATGGCATAAACATCACCCCTCTCTCTGGAACAGCTGCTGTGAGACTTGCCATTTTGATGGATGGATCAGTTTTAGATAACAATTTTCTGGACACGCAAGACACTTTACAGATCATTCTTCATTCACTCCACACTCTGTGATAGTAAGATTCTACTGTAGCCACAGCTGCCCTGGGACAGACTAACAGAAATGATGCCGCCAATCTGCACCATGAACCCCTTCGACCACCACCACGACTCACCCCCGCACACACCACTTTCATACTAGGCAATGTGGGTGAAGTGTCTTGCCTAAGGACACAACAACACCTTTTGAGACTGCAGCCCTACTGTGGCACCTGATTCTCCCAACAGTCTCCCATCCAAGTACAAACCAGGCCCGGCCTTGCTTTAGGTCTTAAAATGTGCTTTAGGTGTTAAAATGTATTAACCCACTCTACATGATCCTCATTTGACTGGAGCTGAATGCTATGGGTGAGGTCACTCTTCTTTAGTTCACTTCTCGTTGCTTCTGACATGCCACAGCAAGCACAGATTAAACTGCCACATGTATCCCCACACATTCCTGGTCAATAGTACTTCAAGTGGTCAGCATAATAATATCAGTACAATACAATACAATAGATGTGAGTTTGAGCTGTGGCCACTCCAAACATTTTTTATCCAACACAGCAAACAATTATTTCCCACACGAATGCGGTCATGAATGCAGCGTTTACAAAGAGCAACCTTTTTCATGTTTTTCTATGGGAACTACTTCAACATGTCAGCAGTGAGACAGAGGCAGGCCACTGACACCAAACACACCACTCTACTCAGCTGTGATGCTTTCAGGGGCTTACAAAAGGATCAGACAAAAGAGTATTAGGTTTCTAAACAGTGAAAACAATGACTACATGTTTAATACAATACAGGGGAATTCAGCTGTTGTGAGTCAGTGTGGCTGTAGTTTTTATTCGATATGATGGAAGATCTGAATTGTTTTTACGGATCGCTGGATGTTTAGTCTGATATTTTGTAATTGTAACTAAATATGTGAGGTCTTCCTTGAGGTAACAGAATTAAAATGCAATTTGAATGATCAGAAACAGTGATTTTAAAATTTTTTTTATGAACGATACTCAAATGCCAAGTTTTCACGAGAGCTTTAATTATGAATAAAAATGAATTCCGCTTTAAAAAGACCATGTGTCACTGTTCTATAAGACGTTCATGGAATCAGTTTTAACTTTTTCACTGGTCTCATGGTTTGGAAGCATCTCTGCTAAAAACAAGAACTCCCTGAATCAGTTGATTAAATGGGCAAGTAAGGTGATTGGCCATCCTCAGAACAGCCTGGACTCACTGTACTCAAGACAGTTACAGCGGATGTCCCAGAATATTCTTCATGATACGCAACATCCTCTAAATTCAGAGTTTAAGCTACTTCCCTCTGGTCAGAGGTTTTCAGTTCCAAGATCAAGAACAAATCACTTTAAAATGAGTTTCGTTCCAGCTGCTATTGTATTTATGAATAAATTGTAATTTATTTATTTATCATGTTTTTGATATAGTCCATATGTATTGCAATTTTTAGCTCAGTCAGATGAATTCTTTTATTTATGGAACAACCACTCTGCACTGGAGAACTGCAACACTTTATTTATATTTATATTTGTATTTTTATTGGTGTTTATTGTGCAGAATGTGGATGAATGAAATGTGGGACCAGCCTCTCAAATCTGCAAAGCAAATTTACCTATGGGTACAAATAAAGCAACCTAACCTAACCTATGTAAACACTTAATTCCTTATGAAAATGATAATTCAAATTAAACTAAACTAAACTAAGTGGGTGGTTTATTCTGATTTTAAAACCCGATGAATTTATTCCTTCATCATGTAATGTTTATTCTTCTTAAAAATAATTGCCGGTCGTTCAGCACACGCTCGTTCGGTGGCCCTTTGGTCGCGATCCATACAAACAGTCGTCTCTTCGGACTTTCCTCCACTGCTCTTTGGATTTGTGAGCGGGATGTGGGAGTGGGCTGAGGTGTGGCAGCCTCAGACTCATTTTGTCTTCTTCCTCCTTCTCCGACACTCTTCCCTTCTCCTCTTCAGCTCACAGACGTACGGGAGGAGAGAATTCTCCTGCTGCTGCTTCATTAATTTCGGAACAACTGCGAAAAAAGTTTGGATCATGTGTGTGTCCGTGGCGTAACGACAAACCAAGATGACAGAAAAGCTGGTAGCAGCTGAAGTTTGTGTTTTTTTCCTAAAGATGTAAATACGTTTGTGTCGCTGTCCAATTAGAACTCTTCCCCACCCCAGACATTGAGCGGGATTAAATAAAGGCGACATGTTTTCCATGTAAACCTCAATTCAAATTACCGTAAATTCCGGACGACAGAGCGCACCCTATTAAGAGCCGCATGCTCAGATTTATGAAGAAAAATCAATTTTGTAATTATATGAGCCGCACCATATTATAAACCGCTGGCCAAAGACTAGGCGGGGGGTTCGCTTCTGCGTCCCCGCCGCCTGGAGCGCCTCTGGGATGGGCGGACGCGTCCCCGCTGAACTCTGGGGACGGACTCGCTCACTGGTGACACTTGGGACACACACGCGCCACAGGCACTTACACACCTTCACACACTTGGGACACACACACGCGACATGCACATACACACCTTGGCGCTCTGGGAATAAACCACGGTAGCGATCGCTTTAGCCTTCAGTCTGATTTGTACAGCGGAAACACGGGCGACGCGTGCTCTTTGCGTGTTAACCCAGTCCTGCAGAAAGTTTTTAAGCTCAGGCCATCTGCTATGGTTACCTCTGAAAGCTTTGGTTGTCTTTTTACACTGGCTCAGTTCTTCTTGCTGGAGCCTCCACCTTCGCACTATCTACTCGTTTATGCCAATTTTACGGGCAGCAGCTCGATTTCCTTCTTTAACTGCCAGAGTGATCGCTTTTAGTTTAAAAGCTGCATCATATGCTTTTTGTCTGGTATTCTCCATGTTGATGAGGGTTAGCAGAAAGACTGAAATAAGGAAGTTGTGATTAATCATACAATTTCATTGGACCTCAGTGAACTACTTATTCATTTTATTGGTCCATGTTTTTCCCGCGATGAAAAAAAAAAATAAAAAAGCCGCTTCATATTACACGCCGCAGTGTTGAAAGTGTAGAAAAAAAGTAGCGGCTTGTGATCCGGAATTTACGGTATTATTTCCATGTAAATGCAAAGGAGAATACTTTAATTCCAAACTATTTAATTAGCTTTTTTTTTAATCATGTAAATGTGGCCATTGTCTCTGTGGATTCCTTTTCTGCGTAAAAGCTGCTGACCATGTAGTTTAGACCTCTACAAACCTGTTCTGAAATGCTATTCTTATATTAGTTTAGCTCATCAGATTTCAGTCTTCTCTTAAATGTTAATGCTGAACGCTTAGCCCATGTTCTAATGTTGTTACTTCCTCAAAAACAGACCTGAAGCTGTGTTTTGTTTCATTCACACGTTTGAGTAATCCTGGATCATTAGGCCGTCTGCATACCTAAAGCTCAAAATGCTCTGTTCCACCTTGTGACGTCATGAAGTCATAGTTTTCGAGTAAACTGCTACTTTTGGCCTTTTGATCAGTAGAGATGGTCAAATCCAGGGCTGAAATGATGTGAATGATTCCAGTGAAGGTGTTTGGAGTTTAAAAGCACACTGGAGCACTTCCTGTATTATCACATGACATCACAAGATTTTAGAGAAGAACTCTGCCTAAATATACAAAATTTGTGTGTTAAACATGTGTGAATGAAACAAAACACAACTCCAGGTCTGTGATGAGGAAACATTAGAACAGATTGGAAAATAAACCAAAGATGTTCATTTTGTCTTCTTATATCTTATTGTCATATGCTTTAAGTTATTGGGTTCTTTTTCAAAGACAGTACACTAAAGTGTATTTACACCTCAAAGAGAAATTCCCACAAGAACAAAAATGCCACGCCATTGTCACGTTGAAACAGAGAGAGGACCCAAAATGCAGGACTGTTGTAAAAGTTCTTTAATAATAACAAAAAAAGCATCCAAAACACACACACATACAACAGGAAGTCAAACTCAAAAACACCAACAGATAGGACAAATGTCAAAATAAAACATGAATCATGAAAACAAATGTCAAAATAAAACAGACAGCCACCTACGAAATCCAGTGCAAATCACGCAGTAAATCATACATAGGGAAAACGGCCCGATCATTTCACATCCGAAAAAAGGAACACTAAAAGGAATGTGAAAAGGCAACATCAGTGAGACTCACCAGAACATAAAAAGAGAAAGCAGAGCAGGAAAACCTAAAATCCACTATATCAGAGCACTGTAAAAGAAATAACCACATTGTGGATTGGGACGGGGCGCGGGTCATGGGATCGGAGAAGTTCAAACGCTGGATCAGGGAGGACAGTGAAATCAGGAACTGAGACACGGAGAGCATTAACCGTGATGATGGAGCGTTCCTCTTTTCACACACCCTCCTCCAGAGAGCCACGGGCGATGGTGGCGTGGTCCGTCTGAGTGACCAAAGAGAGATAAAATAGTGTAATATGAGCCCTTTAAGAATTGTATATAACCTACTTCCTCATAGCCAAATTTCTCCTCTGCATTAGCTGTCTTCTATTTCCATGTCTTGCTTTATAACTTTCTATATTCTACTGGACCTTGTTCTAATTAACCCTCAGCAAACTTGAGCAGCTTCTAACTGCTGCTTTGACAACTTCTCCACAGCTACTTACAGGCTTTAATTAAAACAAAAGCATCAAAGTCCTTTCATGTTTACCCTCTCTCTCTTGATCTTTGACCTCAGACAGCTTTAACACCCCCGATCCGACAGCCAGCGCTAGGTAGAGGGGCTAATTAACTCCATTGAGAATCACATCAACTCTGTCTGCCTGCCTGCGCTGCCAAAATGAACCGACCAACCGGAGTGCTCCAAAGTTCTCACCGCGTCCACTCATCGGCCAATAAGGGGCAAGAGGTTAGCGTCAGCGAGGGGGGCTTTGTTTGTTGCTATTTTTGTTCAGAACTGGGATGTTGTCTCAATGCTTTCTTTATAAATTTGCGTAACTGACAGCTGTGAGTGCGCCATGGGGCTTTTATTTCATTCTAATGAGTCCCTGGTTATGGCTCATTTTGTGTTTCATTTTTATTTAACCTCGAACATGTAAATACTGGTCAGTCAGGAGGTGCTGTTTAGATGCATTATTTATAACACAGAGGTGCCGAAGCAGATGGAAGTCTGTGACAAAGACAATGGCCGTGTTCTGCCCTCGCTGTAAGTGCTAAATACAACTAGACAGACAGATAAACTCCTTCTGGACAGCAAGACTCTGAATATGTTATCTTGTTGTCCACAGGTTTATTGACGTGGCAAGAAAAGGAGAAACTGAAAGATAAAACATGAAAGTGCACCTTTAACACGTACAATGGGCTCTATTCACGTTACGTCACCAATCAGGAAGACGTTTGGAAACAAGCAATGACAACTTCCGGAGGGATCTGTTTGTGGTAGTAAGTCTGACAAAGTCTAGGAAAAATGAGAAAATGTCTCAGTTTTTCTTCATCTACATGTCACTGTAGCAGTCCGTTATGTTCGGCTCATCAACAATTACATCACAACTCCGAGCGCACTGGGTACATGCGATTAGAAGAGACGAGGGCACCAAATTCCAGATGATTCCAAACAGCACATTCGTCTGCAGTCTTCATTTTACCAATGATCACATTTACTTCAGTGGGTTTGATCACAGTCGGTCGAGCCCAGTGTCGGGAACTACAACAGAAGCTGTCATCAACGTTTCCTAACGTCTTCCTGGTTTGTGACATAAGCGTGAATAGAGTCTAAAAGCTTGTCTCAATCACAAATTGGCATTTAAAATCACTTTATAAAATGGCTACCGAGCAGTTCACATGGTAGTAATAGCAATGCGGTATCATCAATTTGTGGTTTCCTTTTCAAACTTTTTCCATATAATAATAACTATTAAGATATTGTAACAAACAATCAGTACTTACCCATGATGTGACCAGAGAAATAAGATATATGCAGATGTGTCTGGATAAACTTGGATGAAACCGACTCTTCTTCTTGATTTCTTTAGAATTAACTCCAAATGAAAACAAAGACTTAAAAGCAAAAGAGGTCAGACCCAAATCAGCCAGCTCCCTAAACAAAAGCTGCCTTTCTCTGCTGTATTTGCTGCATGACAACAACATGTGAATAACGGTTTCAGGGCTCCCACATTCACACAGCCCATCCGCATGCTTGTGCACCCTGAGCAAGCAAGCAGCAAGACCACAATGCCCCAGTCTCATCCTTGTGATAACCACCTCATCCCTATGACAAGAGGCCAAAGGCTGCCTCCTTACCTGAAATGATGACTGACATGAAAAATACAGCCTGCCCCTATGCTCCCCTTCCCATTCTTGCTGCCACTGATTTTGACAATACTTTTTACCAATACTGTAACACTCTTGCTCCCCAGAGGAAAGTGAAAGTCAATGGCATCTCTGCGGAGTGATTCTTTAGCCAATGAATCAGCTATTTCATTCCCCTCAATACAAGCGTGCCCAGGAATCCAGACAAACAGCACACTACAACCCATTTGTTCAACCTTTTGAAGACAGCACAAAATCTTAAAAAGTAAGTCAGGGCAGGCCTCAGATGCTCTGCGACTAAGGGCCACCAGTGCAGCTGCAGAGTCAGAACAAATAATAGACTGCAGCGGCCTATGCTCTTCTACCCACCACATTGCCCACAATACAGCAAGAAGTTCAGCAGAGAAAACAGAAAGGCTATCTGTCACAAATACTTTGCCTAACTTCGGGCTCCACAATATACATCCCAAAACCTGTTTTTTGTTTTTGTCCCTCTTTAGATCCATCAGTGAAAATTTGGACAGCGTCCTTCTGCTCCCTTAAATACCCTTCAAGCTGCCTAGAAGCAGCCCTTTTGTCCATACCAAGCAGCTCTACAGCCACCTTAGGCTCAGGAAGCTTTCACACCAATCCCAAAACTGTCTCCTTCTGCAGCTCCATATTTACCACTAACTCAGCAATGCGACTAATAAAACATGCCTTCTCTGGTCTTCTGCTGAACTCCCAGCACCCGTCTAAGAGACATTTAGCTGCCAGACTGCTGCCAAACCCAGCCACCCTGGTCCAATAATGAACGGCCAGTTTTTCCCTTCTTAATCGTAAAGGGCTCTCTCCCATTTTCACAAGCAACACTGGAATAGAGGTAGTCCTAAAGGCCCCACAACAGACTCTTAAGGCTTTGGCCTGGACACAATCCAGACGACACAACACAGTTTTAGACGCACCCCCAAAGACTACACACCCATAGTCTAAAATAGGCCTAATCATGGCCCTATAGATTAGTTGCAAAGTATACCTTTCTGCTCCCCAGCCACTGCCTGATAGGCACCTTATATTTATTACCCTCTTACTCTTGTATACAACCTTATCTATATGGGTTTTCCAAACCGGCCTCTCATCAAACAACACTCCATGAAAACAACACCATACTTTTACTGAACTTCCTGACTTTTAGTATCGCATGACCAACTTATAAAACTCTTCACCTTCTTAAAGGGGCCACAACACAAGGAGCATGAACATAGGAACCAGTGGTAACTAGCGCCATTAATTGGACAGAAGTACAACAGCACAGGCCGCTCTCATCAACAGAAGAGTTTTGTTTGAGTTTATTTCTAAGTCTCAAAAGAAGCGGATTATTTTATCTATTAGAAACTGCATAGCTTTTGTTTTTAGGGAGCGGCTTTTATGCAAAATTCCATGGTATAATGTTGTTCCCTCATTGAGCTTCGGAGATGTAGACAGACTAATAACACAGGGTTACTCAAACGTGTGTGAACGTTTTTCAGGAGGTAACAACATTATTACATGGCTAAAAGTCCACAAGAGTCCATTTTATGCAATACAGGATTTTAATGGGCCTTTTTTATGGACTTTTTAACTTCTATCTCATTTTTAGTTATTTATGCTTCAGCTTTGACATGGGAACTGTCATCACTTCATACTCAATCAATTACTCAATCTACAGTCACCAGCTATAGGCCCATCCATCCTTATATTTACCCCCAAAAAGCATATAAAGCATTCTTATTTTGTCCCACAAAAACATTAGTATTTGTGTTCTTATAATATTTTATTTCCTAGAAGTGAAGATGAAAGATGATAAGAATGAAGGAGATGATGAGATGAAGAAGGGAGTGAAGGGGATGATGAAAGGATGAGGAGAGTAAAAGGGACAATAAAAGGATGAGGAGAGTGAAGGGGATGATGAGATGACGAGAAGCAGAGATGGATGGGAGCCAAGCTAAATCTTTCAGGCTGAAGTTACGCCAGCTCTATATTTACTCCAAAAAGCGCGTAAAGCATGTTCTTTATTATTATTTGGTCTCACAAGAACTAACAGTCTTTAGAGCCACTTTATCTCCTTACAGTACGTCGCTGTTGCTGTAATAATCCCACAGGTCCCTCAGTGTGAGCCTGTCTTTAGATGGATCTGGTTTTCACTGTTCATTCTCAAAGTGCAGCTCTGTGGACTCGGGGGAGCGGAGCATTGATCTTTCCGGTCAGGCCTCACGCAGTTCAGATATGAGGGGAATATAAAGGGTCAAGACCACGGTGCACTCGGGCCAGGAGGAGAGGGACTGAGAGGGGGGCTTGGCAGCGGTCTGGTTGTCTTTGGTGGTGATGAAATTTGTAGTAAGTAGTAGCTAAACAGCACAGGGGGTTAAAGGTCCTATATTACACAAAGTTGACTCTTGTGAGCTTTGAACCATGTTAAAATGTTATCTCATCACAAACATACCCAGAGTTGAGAAGAATTCACCCTAAATCTGCTGCATTTACTCATTGTACATACTGTGCATGTTGTAGCCTTTTAGCTTTACTCTGATGACATAGTTTTTGTCCATTTTTAAGTCCATTACTTGTTATTTATTTTGATTGCGTGCTCTTATTCTCCTGTTGTTCTTGAACTTTGTGTTTCAACACTGTAACAGTGATGGCAGAAGTACACAATTTTGTTACTTAAGGAAAAGGACAGATACAGGAGCAAAAAATACTCAAGTAAAAGTATTACATAAATTCATACTTTAGTAAAAGTATTAAAGCACATGTTTAAAAATGTACCCACAAGTAAAAAGTATTTTGTGCAGATTTACAGATGTAATAAAGCTTCAGATGTGTTGATTTTGATGCAGATTTGTGCTGAATTTTGTTCAGTGGAAACAGTTGAATCAGTATTTCCTGTTTATTTGTGTATTTTTGATTTCTCAAACTATGAGCATGTTAAAAATAAACCCTCAGGATTTTCAGCATCTCTCAAACAAAAATAAAAAATACATTTACTTTTCAGTCTTGTTCAAAAATGCAGTGTAGAAAGTATAGATACCTGCTCTCAAATGCAGTGAAATAAAAGTAAAAAGTATTCAGATGTACTTAAAGTACAGATACCTACATTTTATACTTAATTACAGTACTTTACTACTTATACTTTCTTATGTTCCACCACTGCAAATAAAGATTTATCTTATCTACAAATCGGAACTTAAAGAGAGAGTGTGTAACTTTCTGGAGGTGGAGAGTCACCTGTATGTTTCCATGGAAATACAAAGTTAAACCCATCATCATAAGTCATACGTACAGACGCAAATACTCACCCTGGAGATTGATCATCATATACCTTACTCTGGTAGACCACAGTCAAAGTAACATCTCCATGGAAACAGGCAGGAGCCCCTCCTCCAGGCCAAACAAGTCTATTTTGTAGAGGTAAAAGCCTGAGTAAGGACATATGTTTTTTTTTTGTTTTTTTTTCTGTTTTTCAGTGTAATAAAAACATCCAATTATTTTATTCTCTGTTTCGGACAAAAAATCCAAACGGCTTTAAAGTTTTGAACTTGTTTTTTTGTTCTATTTTAAATAAAGGTATCTTATCTAATTGTATGACTAAAGTAAAACAAGACAAAGCCGTTGTCTTGTCTTGTCTTTAGTTCAGGAAACATTTAGGACACAGTCAGTCTTTTTATTTGCTCTTCTCAAACCATCCCTCAAGACAGAGCCTTGAAGGGCCTATTTTACACATTTTTTCTCTAAAACTGAAAACATTGTGTCCCAGCCTGTGATGTGGTAATACCAGTTGCCAATTTTTACTGAACTAAAGGTAAAATATAGCTGTTAGCTACCACTACCACTTCATGCGGAGTATTTTAAGCTTTGGAGATGCAGACAGACTAATAATGCAGAGTTACTCAAACGTGTGAATGAAACAAAAACCCAACAGGTCTGTTTATTATAACATTATAACAGCTAAAAGTTCACAAGTCACATTTTGTGCAATATAAGACATTTAAAAGAACTTTCAATAAAGCAAATTTTACATACGATAATTACTTCATACCATTATAATATTCTACTTCTCCATATTTCTTACCTCTGTCTTCTCCAGATCGAGGAGCGCAGACACAGCGAGGGCTCCAACTCCACCTCCTGCGTCTTCATGGTGAACAAACCTTACGCTCTGACCTGCTCTGTGGTGGCCTTCTACATCCCTCTGGTCCTCATGGTTCTGGCCTATCAGAGGATATACGTCACCGCCCGGGCCCACGCGCTCCAGATCTCCATGCTCCAGAGAGCCGGGGGAGCCAGCCTTGCCGTGGACTCCGCCGACCACCAACGAAACCACCGAATGAGGACTGAGACGAAAGCCGCTAAGACTCTGTGCATCATTATGGGCTGTTTCTGTTTATGCTGGGCGCCTTTTTTCGTGACAAACGTGGTGGACCCCTTCATTGGGTATACAGTCCCGGAGCAGTTATGGGCGGCCTGTCTCTGGTTGGGGTACATAAACTCCATGTTGAACCCCATTCTCTACGCCTTCCTGAATAAGTCTTTTCGCCGTGCCTTCCTCATCATCCTGTGCTGTGGGAGGAAGAGGTACAGAAGGCCCTCCATTCTGGGGAACCCGCAGTGTACAACCACGCAGATCAACGGCTCCACGCATGTGCTCAAGTAAGGCCTGATTTGACGTTTCTATCGTAATGTTCTGGCGTATTCATCGTGCTCACTGGGGTGTTTGTACAGTCGGTACAAATCAGACTTTATTCAGGAAGTTGCCACAGGAAGCGTTGTCTTTTTATGATTTAGTGATTTTGCACAGAGCGGTCTCCAACCTTTTTCCTCCGGTGAGCTACTTTCACAAAACGAAAATGCCAGAGAGCTACTATTTTTAGCGGTCGCAAGAAATTGATATAAGAGGGAAAGGCTTGGGGTACAGTTAGATGCCTCTACAACATAGACCATTAAGCATTTATTAGTGCACCACTGAAGTTAGACACCAGTGGTAAAAGTCATGTAATTAATCACTTTTGCGTTATTCAGCGGAATACGTATAATTCAGAAATCGCTTGGTGAGCTACTTGGAAGGAGCTGGAGAGCTACAGGTTGGAGACCCCTGCTCTAGAGCAAAGAAATTAGACTACAAAGCTATTTTCAAACCTCCAAGAAAAAGGGTGCGTTGTTGACTTGTTGGGGCACATGGACACTGAACATTTTCTGCAAATCAACCATCTTTATATGGTACATTAGAGGTGAGGCTTTTCTCTAGTTCTCCACTGAAATGAGTGGGATTCAATGACTAAACTAGGACTAAGGTTAAAAAAATCATCTTGTTTTTCAGCTTGCCACGTATCTGGTCAAACAAGTAATGTATACAGTATATTTGGAATAATATCTGTGTAGACTCACCTGACTGGACGACAGGTGCATTGGAGGAGAGGCACTGTTTTCAAGAAAACTCTCGCACATTCTCACTTCTGGTTTTCTTTTATTGATACAACGTTTTGGTCCCTTAGACCTTCCTCAGGTACGAGGACAGATCCTTCTGCTCCCCTTTTATAAGTTCAGGGACTGCCCCCTCAAGAGTAATGATCCAATCACAGCAGCGAAAAATAATACATTCACAATTACACCCCAATATTATAGCTATACATCAATCTTTTGTGGATTAAAACACATGGATAAATAGAAAAATATAACAATTATATTCCATTATACAAACAAAACTAATTTTAGCAAGTCACATCGAAGAGTTTAACATGAACCTCCCTCATGGTTCAGAGGGGGGGCTCTTTATTCACTTTTTTTTTAAAATAAAATGATAACATTACATTAAACAACAATTCACCATTTAAGCCTTTAGGACTAAGAGTTTGTAGAGTGAAAATCCAATAGGCTTCGCGTTTTTTTAGTGCCCGATCATGGTCAGCCCCTCCGCAGGCACCTGCTCAATCCCACAGAAACACAAAGACGACATTTCATGTTTCAGTTTGTTAAAGCAAACAGTGACTGGAGACTCAAGGTCTTGGCGTTTTATTGTGCTTTTGTGCTCACTTATGCGGGTTTTGAGTTTTCACATGGTCTTTCCAACATAAGCGAGACCACACGGGCAGCGCAGCAGGTAGACACACATGTATGTATGTTGTATGTATGTATGTGAGTAGACCCTGTAAGCTTCTGGTTCTTTAAGGCACCTCGTAACAAAAACGTAGAAGACGTGGAGCAGTTTCAAAAGGTTCTTTATTCGGGCTACAACAGGATACAGGCCTTTATGGTGGGTCTTCCCTCCTCGTCTCTGAAGGGCCTCCTTCTGCGAGACCTCTTTTATAGTTAAACTCAAACATTATCCCACCTGTTGATGCATGCAGCTGCTATTCTATCCTTGTTGTCTATGTATAGATCCTATATGTTAAGCTTCTAGCTCACCATATAAGGTAACATACAAGTCTGTACAGAGCCATCTCACTTCTTTGAATAGCCCACTTCAAGGGTCACAAGGTCAACAGGTTAAACTCCATTTGTCATAGGGTCCATATGTTCAAGTTAAAATAGAATCAAAGCACCTATGTGTTTCCTTCAAT
This sequence comes from Odontamblyopus lacepedii, assembly GCA_034769755.1. Lineage (NCBI taxonomy): Eukaryota > Metazoa > Chordata > Actinopteri > Gobiiformes > Gobiidae > Odontamblyopus > Odontamblyopus lacepedii. Next base: position 33,056,958 of record CM068355.1, on the reverse strand, counting down.
CATTCCTTAATATTAACACAAGAAAATAATTCACAACCCACATCTATATGTGTTGTATGTATGTGTGTAGACGCACATGTAATGATGCTCCTAATGGGCACCTTTTTTCCAGGTGAAGGGTGACAAAGTGAAAAGTCTTTGTGGTGTTATGGCACTGGGCGCAACTACCTCATCTATACTTGGAATTAGGAATAGAGGCAAGGAGAGTTAGGTAAATAGAGGTGGATCTTTGAATATTTGAGACAATTCTGGGTCAATACAGATCAATATACCATCCATCCATCTTCTTCCGCTTAATCCGGCCAGGTCGCGGGGGCAGCTTGCTGCCCAATACTCATAGCACCTGAACCCCCTATGAACCCCTCTGCAGGTGGTGAGCCCACAGGAGGGTAGATCAATATACCTAAAGTCAAAAATGAGAGCAACCACTTCTTTTCAAATAGTCATATTGTTTTGTGGTATTCTGTCTCATTTGCTCATTCATGATTCTCTCTTCTTAATATGAATTTTTGCCACTCTGACGAGTTGGTAGAAATGCATCGGCGCTCCTCATTATGCAGTAAACTATTTTTCGTAAGATCTGTCAGTGCGGCTCGGGTTTGTGGTTCGCCCGCTGGTGGTTTTCCACAACGTATCATACTCTCAGACGGGATCAAGAGCCAGTTTTTCCTCTTGATACCATTGTACTTTGCCATGAATTATCCAAAACGTAAATTCACGAATGTCGAATCTGATCATTTCTATTAATGACTAAACCCAAGAACTCACTTAATTACAACACAAATCTGCATTTTAAGTATTTTAATATGAGTTGCCCCCATCTGGATTAAATATTATTGGTTTATAGAATGTTCTGACGTCATCTGAAACAAAGAAAACTGACATAAATAAGTAAGATTTTAGCATAACATTCGAAGAACACCTTAATTTATGACTCAGCAAAGCACTCTATCACCCTTCTCAGTCTGATCTCATCTGTAAAGCAAGTATTTTTTTTCATTTCTGACATATATATATATATATATATATATATGTCAGATATATATATATATATATATATATATATATATATATATATATATATATATATATATATATATATATATATATAAAGTCTTGTCACTTATCCATTTTGTAGAAACAAAAGCTTATAACCTGACTTTAAATTAATCGATTGGTTTTAGAAATGTCTCATATGAAAGCTAAAGCCCTCCCAAATTATGCTCAATATACTAAAATAAATTTGCTTCACTGAAGAAAGATTGATCATTTAATGAACACGGAAAGGTCAGATTTTGCCCTCGTGAGCGGGTGTGGGTGAGGAGGCGGACGGCAGAGTTTTGAACATACTGTACAAGTTTTTGAAGGTCAGTGGAGGGAAGTCCTTTGAGGAGGCTGTTGCAATAGAGTCTGGAGGTGATGAATGAGAGTTTCGACAGCGGGAGAGGGAGAGGCGAAGGCGGGCGATGTTTCGGAGGTGGAAAAAGGCAGTCTTGGTGACGTGGCGGATGTGTGGTCTGAAGGAGAAGGTGGGATCAAAGATTAATCCAAGGTTCCTATGGTGAGAGTAAAGTTCTGTGCAGAGGGGACAAGAGATTTAGGACTGATGATGAGGATTTCAGACTTGTTACAGCTGAGTTTGAGGAAGTTGGTGGTCATCCATGATTTTATGGCAGAGAGGCCATTTGAGATGGCGGAGGTGGTAGCAGAGGTGATGGTTTTGGTAGAGAGATAAAGCTGAGTGTCATCGGCATAGCAGTGAAGTAATTGAGATTAGGGTGACCAGATTTTCAAAATTTTACACTGCGACACAAAGAGCGTGGAAAATTCTGCATTCTCGTGTCTTCTGTTGCTGCATTTTTATGCTTTATGGTATTTTTAAACACGGTTTTCTGTATTTTGGCAAATCAAATGACAATTTATGCTCCTCTTTACTATTGGCGAAGATCAGATTAGTCAAAAATTGTCATAGTCCTGTTTTAGTCCTGGTTTGGACCTGATGTAGTCCTGGTTAAGTCTTAGTTTAGTCGTGATTTAGGTCAAATTGGTCAAAAATAGGGACATTTCCTGTATAAAACTGGGACAAATCACTGGTTTTATGTAAATCTGATGGGACAGGGGACACAGGGCTCAAAACTGGCATTGTCCTGGGTAAATAGGGACGTCTGGTCACCCTATTTGAGACTTGATTGACAGCACAAATCAGCTCGCCTGTTGTAGCTCCAGCTAAGCCAACTCTTTCTGGTCAGATAGCGCTAAAATAAAGCCCAGATTAAAGTTTAATTTGAGTCACAGGGCAGTGCTTTCGGTTAGCATCACACCCCAGGGAATGTTGATAACATCAGCTGCAAAGTGTCAATAATACTCCCTACAACAATACCACAATGCGTGCTGTAAATACTGCTCCTGTACTGATAAAACCTGCTTCTCTTTATGCACGAAATACCCATATTATCAGTTTTCTTTTTTCGATTTGCAAACCTCCATCCTTCTGTATCTTGTCTCATTATTTGGTTGCGTTTCACAGCAGAGCGGCGTCGCGTTCAGGGCCCGTCTGTATGAAAGAGTCTTTAAACGGCGCCTCTCGGTGGGAGCTGAGCGTGGGGCGTTTGTGGACTTGTTTGTCACTTTATGGATTCTGCCTCCCTCCGAGTCTCTGCCTCAACCTTCACTGCAGGAAAAGGGATAATAAATACATACCGCAGGAAAGGAGAGATGAGAGAGGGAGAGAATGAGAGGGGGAGACAGAAGACAAGAGGGGTGAGATACAGGGGGGGAAGATAGAGATGAGGGGGGTGAAAAGAATGAGAGAGGGCTGAGAGAGAGTGAGAGAAAAGAGGGAGGGAGGAGTAAGACAAAGGGGAAAGAGAGAGCTGAGAGGGGGATGAAAAGAAAAAGAAAGGGATGAGAGAGAGTGAGGGAAAAGTTAGACAGTGGAAATGAGAGGGGAGAGAGGAGGAAAGAGAGGAGAGAGATGGATGGAAGAGGGAAAGGAGGGTGAGAAAGAGGGAAAAGGAAGGGGAGAGAGAGGGATGAAAGAGACAGAGAGAAGAAGGAGAGAAGGGAGGGAGAAGTGAGAGAGAGAAAAGGGAGTGAGAGTTGAGAAGAGAGGAAAAGAGGGAGAGAGGTAAGAGGAAAGGGATAGAGAGAGGGATGGCAGGAAGGGGAGAGAGATGAATGGAAGAGAGAGGGTTGAAGAGGGAGAGGAGGGTGAGAGAGAGAGGGAAAGGGACGACAGAGAAGGGTGAAAGAGCGGGGAGAAACAGAAAAGAGGGAAAGAGTGATGAAAGAGAGTAAAATCCCCCCGATCCTGATCCGCAGAGTTTAGAGGCATTTCTCTTCTTCATTAAACGTGGGCTCGTGTGTAAAATAAAAGTCGTGAATCTTTGAACTTTAATAACTCAGTTACATTATAACTTTATTAAAAATGTTGCTGTGTTTAAATGTATCCTTGGCTCCTGGACTGTCCATAGCAACAAACACCAGAGCCACAAGGAGGAGGATGTCTCCGAGCTCACACACACACATACACACACACATACACACACACACATATGGAGTACGCACACACAAATATAAAGCACACAAACATACTTAATCACGGACATGATGCACGCACACACAAATATGGAGTACGCACACATACACACACAAATATGAAGCACACACACAAAGAACACACATACATGCACACACACAAACATAAGGGGAGAGAAGAAGAGCGAGAGAAAGAAGATAAAAATGTGAGGATCAGAGAGAGAAGGAGAGTGGGAGAGGAAAGAGAAGGAAAAGAGGAGAAAGGGACACAGAAAGAGAGACCAGATGAAAAGGAGGAGGAGAGCGAGGGCATGTAGACGGAGAGGGAAAGAAGGAGGGAGAAAAGAAGACGGGAGCCACATGTGGTCATTTTAACAACCAAACTTGCTCTGATCAGTGCAGTACAAGTTTGAATACACAGGACACACACACACGTAGGCACACACCTATACACACTCACACACACACGCACGCACTCACACACACACACACACACACACATATACACTGTTAATGAGAGGAGTTTTGTCCTGTCACCTCCATCTGAAACCCCACTGCACTGTGCTGCTGCCTTTAAAGCAGACACATGCAGTAGATTGTGTGCTGTAGAATTTTACTCTATAACACCGTGAATCACTGTGTTATTTGGACATTTAAATGTAATAATATGGATCTGGTTGGGAGCTGACATCGCCCTAAACGTCATGACAACAAAGAGCTGGTGTCTCCTGTGGAGAGCTGCACATCACCATAGCTAAGTTTTTTTTTTTCATTTGTACCAAAATGAGAACTGCACTGCTGCAGTATGACACATACAGTTTCTAAAGCGATAGCTCTGTTGTGTGACATGTAAACAGACAGTGATGTGTGAAGATGCTATGAGGTTGTGGCTCAGGTTGTGCGTGAGTGTGGGACACAGAACCTTCAGCAGTCGAGCTGAAGCACGGCACAAGAGAGCGCCCTTAGAAAAGTGACATTGGAGGAATTAAGTGTGTCACAGTGGGTGTGTACTGGTGGCAGTGAAAACAATGACGTCTTGAATACAGGAGCAGAAGAATCACTGCCCACTGTACAGGCAGCTCTGGACACCCTTTTTTTTTATTTACGTGATTATTTTCATTGTAGACTCTCACTGAAGGCATCATAACTATGAATGAACACATATGGATTGTAGTAAACAAAAATAAACTCAGATTTAATCCAAACTTGTTTCATATAAAAAAGAGTAGCCTTCACTCTTTGCTTGCGTTGCGTCTAATTATAAAGTGGTTTATTGTCTGATAATCAGGAAGTGCACTGTGAGCATGTTAGTTGTTGTTAGTTTTACCTTGATGACAAACCTCCACTCTGGTCTGGTTGTAAAAAGTGTTTATAAACTCATCGCAGTGAATAGACTGTTAGAGAAGTGGAGAATAAGTTTGGACCACTAAAAACGAGTTCTGTTTTTCAGGTCTAAGACAGTAAATAATCGGGCACAGCGTCTTTGCATATTTTGACTAAAGTACATTACATCCCACCCCGAGTGAATATAAAGTGAATATAAAGTCTTGTAAATGACACATGACATGCACTGTGTTTGTGACAGCTGTGAGCGGCGGATGGATACGTCCTGAGTGATGAGTGTGTCAGTAAAATGGATGAGTGTCACTGTTCTCCTTTGCACTGCTGATGGTATCACTGCTCTTATTCAAGTCACATGTTATTGACAGTGTTAAAGGTGCACAGTGTAACTTTTATGGTGGAGGGTTCGTCAAATGCTTGTCTCCATAAGGAATGTTTCACAGTATGGCATTAAACCTTTCTATCTTCATGGAGACCAAACCAGGCCAAGTTACAGGTCAGATCTATGGAGAGGCGACCCCGCTCACAGTCAGTCTGTTTTTCTATGTATTTTTTCAGCTATACACAGCAAAACTGGAGGGTTAAAATTTCAGGGTAAAGTTAAACGGGGGTTTGATTTGGGGTTATTTGCCAGAGTTGATATGGTTGAAGTAAATTCAACTTCCCTTAGTGTTAATTTGGCACCTCCCACCCACCACTTCAAACTCCCGTGAAAGAACACCAGTTTGAACCAGTTTTGTTCATAATTTCATCTTTCACGATGTTTTAAAGAAAATAAAGGCTTTACATGCACCGAATGTGTTTTGCATGTGTACAGTGTACCTTAATTTACATTTTACCGTGTGTAGTTACTACTCCCCAAAATGTTAAATTAACTCAAATTAACTGTGTGTTGTTTAAATCGGGGTAACCCTAAACAGTGTTATCCGTTTACTCTCAAAACATTATTATAACTATAAAACTTAATTTCTTGGTTAAACAAGAACTTTGGACCAGTGTTAACATTTCCAAAAATATTAAATTAACTCAGAACAGATTGGACTCATTTAAACACATTTATTCTGTGAGTCAGTGTTAACACTCCACTTCTTGCCGTGTAAAAACCACCTGTCATTGAATAAATATAAAGGAGAGCTGTTTAATGTCACACTGTGGAATATTCCAGCAGAGCAATGACATCTCCATAGAAACGAGCAGGTGACGGATCCTCTACCAAAAAGAAACACAGTGCACCTTTAAACAGAGGGGAGTAGTACTCATACATTTACTTCAGTAACTTATTAAATGAATTGCACTTTTCAAGGTACTTTTCTAGGAGCATACTTTTACTCCTACTTGAGTAATACTTTTATTGACGCAGCAATACTCAAGCAAAAGTTGTAAAAGTTGTAGTTCCTCTTCCCACTGTGAGTAAATCTAAAGTGACAAATGCTTTATGTGGACCACTCATTTTTGTGTCTATCTTTTGCATTATAGTTTTGTCCCCCTGATACATTTTTATTGATACGTGAGTAATTTCTAGCACTACTGTGTACTTCTACTTGAGTACTACTATTCTGAAGTAACATTGAACTTAATTGAGAACCATTTTTAGCACCTCTGATGTTAAAGGTGTAAATGATGTATAGAGGAACTTTAAACCAATATGAAGATGTAAACTGTTTTTATAAGAGTAACAGTAGCGTCAATATTTGTAGTAGTAGCAGCAGCAATAGTAGCAGTCGTAGTAATAGAAGTTGTAATAGTAGTACTTGTAGTAGCAGGAGTAGTTGTAGTTTAGTAGTAGTAGTTTTAGTTGGAGTAACGTTCTAATGTTCTAATTCTGACATTGAGCTAACAAAACCAAAAATCCAAAACCAAAATGGAGTATCAAAATATTCAGAGATTAAATGTGCACTGTGTAACATTTCTATCTGCCACTTGTTTGTCTCCGTGGAAATGTTATTGCTTTGTCTAGAATGTTCCACAGTACAGATTAACCCTATATATAAGAAGGAAGACAGGCATCTTACACTACATTACAGTTCAGATCTGTGGAGAGAAGGAATTATGTTTTTTTTTTAAGCAATAGAAACACCATAATGAATAAATGCTAGATGGATATATTCAATGCAATAACATCTCCATGGAGACAAGCAGGTAGCGCAGTGCACCTTTAAAGATGTTTCCTGTTTCATATATATCGTTTTTAGCTCTCATTGTGGAATAGATTCTTACAGATTTCAATGAAACGGTGATTCTGACGGCGTCGTTTCAAAATGAGTTGGTGTTTTTTGCACTCAGCTCTTTGTTTTTTTTCCCTGTCGGCTGCACACGGCTCGCTCTGGGGTCATTCACTGTAAACAAATCAAACGATCAGATTCTCTTCCTCATGTTTACACAACACTTTCACTGTAGCTCTGTTTCACTGATGGAGACAAATGAGCACGACTGGCCTTTTGACTCCAGGTATCTCCAGTGTAAACAAATGCAACGGTAAAGGTCCCATATTATGAGAATTGATTCATTTGAGCTTTAACCTGTGTTATAAATCATCATCAAAAACATACCTGGAGCTGTGTTTTGTTTCATTCACACACGTTTGAGTAGACTTGCATTCACTAGCAAGGACCACACCACAGCAATGGAACACGATAAAGAGGTTTCACTAGCAAGGACCAGTCCTACAACACATGTGCGAAGCGAAAAGCGTTTATTATATTGAGAAGAGGCGGGTCGGCTGGGTCGAGACTCAGGGTGGGGGTTCAGTCTCAGTCTTCACACGGCCCAGCAAGAACGGGATCCCCCTCGTAGGCGTCTCTTATGTCTGGAAGAGACAGATATGGGTTGGGAGGGTGGTGTCGAGTTATTCGGGACAAACTAGGTTGCCGGGATAGGCTGCTAGAAATAGGCTTCTGGGAAATTGAGGTGTGGTAGAAGTGAGCTGTGATTCGCTGGAGAGGAGGCAAGGGTGGTTGAGGGGTGGTCCTGTTCCTGAACATAAGTTAATCATATTAACTGAATCTGTGATGGTGGATAGATGTGATGCTGGGGGGAGACTCGGACCAGGGGCTCCGTCTGCAATCCAAAATGGTCACCCAGCTGAGTCGGACAACAGCTCTGCTTTGACAACATCCCAGAGGTGTAAAGGAATGTTGGGGTAGAGTAGAGATACATCTATTTCATAATGTAAAGACAAGGACAGAGACAGAGGGAGGTGTCTGCTGAGGTGGGGAGGTGTTCATGTCCCACCAGGACGAGGCCCCAGGGACGACACAGGACACACAGGATGGATGAAGAACTGTCCACAACACACAACACAGCTCAGTATAAAGGTGATATAACATGTCAACAATTTGTTTTTTTTTTCTCTTTTTAATACATTTCATTTTCATTCTACTCATAGTGGACATTTTATTAAAGCTCTTTACTTTCACCCCACCCAGTCTGAGTCTAAAGTTCTGTGCAGAGGATCTAAAACATGGAACAGCCAGTCTTCCAGCCACCTTTATAAAACTTTTAAATGTCCACTTCTGAATAACTGCACTTTTCCATATGGCATCTCCTGTTAAACCTGATGCGTAACTGTTTGTATTGATGTGTTTCACTTTGCTCTGTTTTATTAGAGCCACTTTTTTTTTTTTTTTTTTTTTTTACCAAGTGATAATAAATACAATTAAAACTAATAAAAGTGTCAGGAGAAGAATGACAGATTTAAGTCCTCACTGGGTTTCATCTTTTAACCCCCTGTGACATAAACAGGGTTAAACACCAGACGACAGATGTGGCCTGTATTTATGGAATTACCATAATTACACTTTGGGGTTCAAGGCTATTTCCATCTTATTAGCATGAACTGATTTTAGTGTAGAATTCAGATCAGACTCCTCACCATCTTACATTGTTTTTTTGTTTTGTTTTTTTATTGATTATTATTTTTTTTTTAAGTTTTAAGAAACCACATAGTGACAAAAACAAAACATATACTGACAGAGAATATAAGTAAATAAGTACAGAGAGAGACACATGTATTTGTGTACACATATACAGTATACGATAAAAAAAAATAGGGCCCGAGCGATATGGATTTTTTTGCGGCCGATATGATACCTATAAAATTGGAGTTGGAGCTGCCAATAGAATTGCTGATATATTTATGACGTAAAAATTCACTGTAAATCTTCAATTGTTTATAAAACTTAGGTTTGGCTCTATTGGATTTTCAGTTGGGTTTATTTAGACGACATTTATTGTTATTCTGCCTCTTTACGCCATATTTAAAGTCAGTAGGCCTAACCTGTAAAAAAAATTCTGTAAGTAAACTACCCCTATTAGCTTTTAGCGGTAAGTGCGTATGTGCTACGATAATTAATGATCTGCTAAATGCCAATTACTCACACTTCTATTCACATCTCATTTACATATCAGTGCGTGTCCAGTAACATATATACGGCCACTATAGTCACTTCACAGTCGCTAATAGAAGAGAAAACAGCCTGTTTATGTGTGCGAGCTACAGCAGCTAATCGCTAACCAATGAGAAAGAACCAAAACGAGCTTCAAAACCAACACATTTCCAACACTCACACAGGCTCCTCTCAGATCACAAGTCTGCACTAAGAACTGTCCTTTTAATCCAGACTCAAACTGAGCGTCCGGAAAAAGAAAATAATCTCAGTGTTGCGCACATGGATCTACGGCTGCACTTGTGCACATGGTGATACTGATGTGGACCCACATATTAGGACATTTATCTGTCTGTAAATTGAATTAAATAATGTCAAGAGCATAATGTAAAGAGTCTAAGCTTTATAACAAGATAAAACGTCCACGTGTAATATCGGCAACATTTTGCCCAATAGCCGATATGTTTCCAAGAGCCCATATTGGCCGATATATCGGTCAGGCCCTAAAAAAAGTATTCATTTGTTATGTTATTTTTCAGTTAATTTAGAGGTTTTAAAGGTGTGTAACTTTTCCGGTATGGCATTAAACGTATCCATCTTGCGTTTACTCAATAACGTGGGTTTTTATTGACTTAACATTTTTACTGTGAGTTTAGGACATACACTACCATTCAAAAGTTTGGGGTCACCCAGACAATTTTGTGTTTTCCATGAAAAGTCACACTTTTATTTACCACAATGAGTTATAAAATGAATAAACTATAGTCAAGACATTGATAAGGTTAGAAATAATGATTTGTATTTGAAATAATATTTTTTTTCTTTAAACTTTCCCAAGAATCCAAAAAATCCTCTATTTGCAGCAGTTACAGCATGGCAGACCTTTGGCCTCTAGCTGTTAATTTGTTAAAGGATCTGGAGAAATTTCACCCCACGCTTCAAGAAGCCTCTCCCACAAGTTGGATTGGCTGAATGGGCACTTTTTACGTACCGGACAGTCAAGCTGCTCCCACAGCAGCTCAGTGGGATCTGTCCATAACGCTTCTTTCCAGTCTTCATTTGTCCAATGTCTGTGTTCTTTTGCCCATATTAATCTTGTTCTTTTATTGGCCAGTCTCAGATTTGGCTTTTCCTTTGCCACTCTGCCCTGAAGCTGCATCCCGGAGTCACCTCTTCACTGTAGATGTTGACACTGGCGTTTTTCGGGTACTTTTTAGTGAAGCTGGCAGTTGAGGACCTGTGAGGCGTCTATTTCTCAAACTAGAGACTCTAATGTACGTATCTTCTTACTCAGTTGTGCAGCGGGGCCTCCCACTTCTCTTTCTACTCCTTACTTCTCCTGTTTGTGCACTTCTCTGAAGGGAGTAGTACACATCGAACCAGCTAAACTGTTTTCAGCTGTGCTAACATGACTGCACAGGGGTTTTCTAATCATCCATTAGCCTTCTGATGCAATGAGCAAACACATTGTACCATTAGAACACTGGAGTGAAATGGGCCTCTGTACACCTATGTAGATATTGCACCAAAAACCAGACATTTGCAGCCAGAATAGTCATTTACCACATTAGGAATGTATTGTGTGTATTCCTGATTAGTTTAAAGTTATCTTCATTGAAAAACACAGTGCTTTTCTTTCAAAAATAAGGTAATTTCTAAGTGACCCCAAACTTTTGAACGGTAGTGTATTTTGGCTCAGTTTCACTTCAGAAACTTTCAGCTTGCAGCGCCTGTGCTTTCTGAAGTGTTCTTGTTTCCAGAGTTGTACAATCAGTGTCCTACATCACAGAAATGAGATCTCCCTCCTCTCCCCTTGTATTAGGCTCACGCTGTCTCCCGCTGGGTCCTTTTGGGTTCAGAGCAGGAGATCTGACCCCCATCACGCGCTCCATTACCTGCACAGTGTAAAGTCTGAGAAGGCCAGAAGAGATGTGAACTTCTAATGAGCCCGAAACAGAAGAGAAAACCCCACAGAGGAACAAATCAAACTAGGCTAGCTACAGTAATTATGAACAGGTCTGCAAATGTGGCAAGTGGGAAACTGGGGAAAAATGAATGTTTTGTAGCAATTAAAACACATGAGGTTGAATACATGCAAGGCCGAGGAAAAGCCTCACCTGATCTGTGACAAAAGTGCAACTGCATCAGATTATGGGATGTTTGTATTTCTTATTTGGATTTTACAAATATAGTGGACATGTGCACTGTTATGGCGTTTTCTGATCTGTGTTAAAATGTTTCCTCATCACAAACAGACCTGGAGTTGTGTTTCATTCACACATCTTTAACACACAAACCCTGCAGATTTAGGATGAGTTCTTCTCTAAACAGAAAACACTCTGGATTATTTGGATAATTTAAAGACACCTATCATGCAAAGTGGACTTTTCAGAGCTTTTAATCATGTTGTAGCAGTTCCTCCTTCTCACTGACTCTCTGGAAGTTGTATTTGGAGTGATTCGTGCATGTTTGAGTCAGTCTTTAATCACTTGATTTCAAGAAGCCATATTGCCCAATCATGCTGTGTTCACTGCTGTTCATACGCCCACTGTGACGTACTAACTTCATTCTGCAATTTTATTTTCTCAATCAGTGATACGCGTAACATTCAGCAGTGTAGTGTAGTCATTTTGGTACAAACTCTGCTGCTCTCTAGCGTGATGTGCTGATAACCACAGGAGTTCCCGGTGTTCTGGATCTGTAGGTAGTGATACGTGGCAGGGGCAAAGGTGGGCGTGGATTTAATTAACCTAATATTTTGTTTTAAACGCTGTATCCATGTTTCTTTTGAGTCTGTTCACTTTATTAAATCATCCCGGAGGTATATAGTCAAAGCGGGCGTGTCAGAGTGTTTGAGCGTGAATGTAGTGATAAGTGCGCTGCTCCAGACTGACACGGCCCGTTTGCATTGATTCCACTGGAGATACGAAATACTAAATAATATGTGGCCTTTAAGACCTCACATTCCCAATCTGAACTGAACTAAAGGTAAAAAGTGGCTGTAACATGAAAACTACCACTTCGTCACAAGGTGGAATAGAGAATTTTGAGCTTTGGAAGAAGAAGAAGAAGAAGAAGAAGAAGAAGAATCATAAAAATAATAATAAAAATAGTAAAACCTTATTCATAAAGCACATTTAAAAACAAGGTTTACAAAGTGCTTAATAAGCCACAAAGAACAATACAAAAAGGATATAAATAGCTCACTGAAGGCATACAAAAACAGACAATGATGCAAACAATTCAAGCAATTATAATAAAATAAATAAAAAGAGTAGAATAAAAAGAAATAAGGAATAAAATGTAGCTAAAACCAGTTAATGGAAGTCCAACCGATAAAAATTAGTTTTAAGAAGTGGTTTAAAACATGATACTGATGGTGCAGCCTTATCTCCTCAGGCAGGTCGTTTCAAAGCCGAGGCCCCGGACTGAAAAAGCTCCACTGACCCTTCGTCCGGAGCCTGGACTTTGGAACAGCCACAGGGAGGCTTGTACGGGGTTAAAAGTTCTGAAATGTAACTTGGTGCAAGACAAGTTTTAAAAATGATCAGTAAAATTTTAACATCAGTTCTGAAACACACAGGAGCCAGTGAAGGGAAGATAACACAGGGGAATGTGCTGATGAGCAGTGAAGAGCTGCGTTCTGAACCAGTTGGAGGCGGGAGACACACTCGACAGATTATTAGTCTGCAGGATTACTCAAACATGTGCGAATGAGAAAAACACAACTTCAGGTCTGTTTTTGAGGAGGTAACAGCATTAGAACATGATTTAAAGCTCTCAAGAGTTTACGTAATACGACCTTTAAAGAAAAGTCCCCACGATAAATATTGACCCTCCAAAATCATTCTATCTATCACAGTCTGAGCAATAAATCAATTTAGTAATTCTAGTGACAGACCTATGCCACAATCCCAGGTTCACCTCTGTCTGTGGAGCTGCAGTGAGACAGACTCAGACATGATTGCTGATATTGTGGTGTTATTACAGTGAGAATGGTTCTGAAATGGCCCCAGAGATGAAAAAAGTCACAGGTCAGAGGAGGAGACGAGGAAACACAACTTTGAGACACGGGTCAGAGGAGATTTGGGGAAAGGAAAAACAAACCATTACGTGTTTTTTTCCCATTTCAAAGTTGCTAGAGATTATTTTTTTTTTAGAATTCTGGGGCTGAAAGATAAATTAAATCAGAATAAGTAGATCATAAAGGCTATGGTAAAAAGTACCATAGCGTACTATGGTACTTTTTACCATAGTACGCTATAAAACCTTGCGTGTGGACTGCTAAAAAAATCTATTTACATAAAAAATGAGTATAAAAGATGCTGTTTTTGAGTTAACAAACTGAGAGAATATCTACAAGACAAGGCATGACATGAGAATCAGCTCACGAGAATGAGACAAGACAAGATTTTGGCTCAAATCTAACCAACACTGCTCCCATTAGAGCTGTTCAGACCTCATGTTACATGACACATACATATGTGGCATGTACCATGTTTGTCTGAACAGACTCATTTTACTGTTGTTGTTGACATGCGTACATATATGTATGTAGGCACCGCATACATTTAACCTGCAATATATGGATTTTATGCTATTTGCATGTGTCTTGTTGCTGTCTTGGTTTTGTGTTTTAAGGTTGCCTTTTTACAACTGGCAAAGGGACTACCAATGAAATTTTGCCTAATTGTGCTAACTCGGGTGCATTTACATTGTACATTGTCCCTTTCAAATAAATAAATGAGTGAATTAGTATAAGATTTTGATATCACTTTTAATGATTTAATTTGAAATGAATATTGCCATTCAGTTCATAATTTTGACTTCACAATTTTTTGGTTTAATTAATATTTTATAATTTTGCAGTCATTGTGGCACTGCTTTTTGCAATTACACCTCAGGGAGATAATCTGTAAAGTTAACCCACTTTTAATCCAAGTCAAATGTAAACATATGAGGAAAAATATATCATGAGATCATTTTCAGCATGTTTCAGCATTTTCAGCACCTGTAGATCTTATAATATCGTAATTTACAGTAGAATACAGTAATATACAGTGCAATACAGTAAAACAGAGGGAACTACTGAGAACATGATCCTTCCATTTCAGTGCAACTGTTATTTAGCACTTTTAAATCAGAATTTTTTTTTTCTTCTGACTGTAATGATTCACACTAAGATCTTGTCGAGACATTTAAAAAGGAAAAATGAGTAATAGTCCAATGATAACTTAACAGAACACTATAGGTGCGTGAAAGAGATACTAAAATTCCATGACTTTTCCAAAACGTTCATTGAATTTACAAAATGTCATGACTTTTCCAGGCCTGGAAATTTACATTTTCAATTTCCATGACTTTTCCAGGATTTCCATGACCATGGGAACCCTGGTCTTCTGTTTGATTGAAGGACACAGCCTAAATTTGCAGAGTTTGTGAGTTAAAAATGTGTGAATGAAACAAAACACAACTTCAGGTCTGTTTGTGATAAGGAAATGACATTAGAACATTGGGAAATAGTGTGATACATGCTCTTTAAATGGACTTCTCTCTGGTATGTGTGTGTGTGTGTGTGTGCATAAGCTGCAGCTGTGGGTGAGTGGATGTCAAAGCACTTAAGAGCAAAGTAAACGGACAAACACAAGTGTGCCGTGGACGCTCCCTCTCTGTTGGTCTTGGAGTCATTTTTGGACCCTCTGTAGACTTCTGTTATAGACTTTTAACAACCACACTCCTTCCAGTTTTCCATCACGACCGCTGCATTTTAGTAGCGAGCACATCCCACCTGCGGAGAGCTGGAGAGGGGGCTCGAGCAAATGTTAGGACAATAAAACTATGCACAAGATTTATAGAGATACTTTTATTACAGCAACTCAGAGGGAGGAAGACGCATTAAAGAGCCAGTATGAAGTGACATGTTTTCATGTTTTACTCATTATAACTTGGTTTAGTGGATAGTATCTGTGGTAAATATTTATCATAGTTTTACATCGGTTAAGTGGCAGTTTGTGGGAAAAAAAGTTGAGAAGAAAAGTAAAAAAATGCGAGAAGTAGGGTCGAGATCCAAAACGGAATAACTGCAACATGCAGAGACAATGAAGACATTTTAATTACATTTTTCTGATCTATGTTATAACGTTGTTTCCTGAAGTTGTGTTTTTTCATTCACACAAACCCTGCGTCTTTAGGCTGTGTTCAAACAGAAAACACTCAGTTCCACTTTGTGATGTCATATGGTAATACAGGAAGTGCTCCGCTATGTTTTTTAAACTCCACACACCTTCACTAGAATCATTTGGAATTGCCAATCTGTGCTGAACTAAAAGTAAAAGGTCATGGTTTAACTTGAAAATTACCACTTCATGACATCACAAGGTGGAACAGAGCATTTTGAGCTTTGGAGATGTAATGCAAGATTACTCAAACACGTGTGAATGAAACAAAACACAACTCCAGGTCTGTTTTTGGAGGTACAGGGTGACCAGACATCCCTATTTACCCAGGACAGTCCAAGTTTTGAGCCCTGTGTCCCCTGTCCCAGCGGGTTTATCCAAAACCAGTGATTTGTCCCAGCTTTATACAAGAAATATCCCAGGTGTCCCAATTTTTGACCAATTCGATCGAAACCAGGACTAAACTAAGAATAAACCAGGACTAATCAGGTCTAAAACAGTTTTGTTTTTGTTTTGTTTTTTGACAATTTTTGACTAATCTGATCTCCGCCAACAGTAAAGAGGAGCATAAATTGTCATTTGTTTTGCTAAAATACAACAAAACGTATGAGCAAATGATCATAAAGCAAAAAAAAGCAGCGTCTGAAGTCCCTCAGATTATGACTGACACGAGAATACACAACGTTGCACGCTCTTTTCACGATTTTATTTATACTAACCATCTCAATCCGGAAGTTTAGAAATGTGAAAATCTGGTCACGCTCAGGAGGTAACAACATTATAACATGACTTAAAGCTCACAAGATCAGATTTGTGTAATATACGAGGTTTAACGTAAGCTCTATAATAAAACTTGTAATTTGTCGTTTGAACTATAAAAAGGAGCTATCCTGTATTTCTCATCACAGCCTCACATCACCGCAGTTCTAAATCACATTGAGTATCGTGAATAAATCAGCCTCTGTGCAAACTCTGGTCTGGACTGGTGCTGTCTGGTCTTATGTGAAGTCCTTTAGAAACGCGCACTCGTATTAAAGTCATGCACATGTTTTTGTATTCAGCCTCTGTAAATGATTCAGGACATAACAGCAGATTTATGGGGGATAATAGAGCTATTGCTGTCGCCACACTGTGAGTTACACAAGAAAGACTCATATAAGAGGAATGCTCGTGTTTAAAAGGCCCCGTATTACGCAAAATGGACTCTTGTGCGCTTTTGATGTTATAATCTTGTTCCCTCCTCGAAAACAGGCCTGGAGTTGTGTTTTGTTTCATTCATACGTGTTTGAGTAACGCTGTGTTCCACCTTGTGATGTCATGAAGCGGTAGTTTTTAAGTGAACAGCTCCTTTTGCTTTTAGTTCAGTGGAGATCGGCAATTCTTGGGCTGAAATGATCCAAATGATTTTAGTGAAGGTGTGTGGAGTTTAAAAACACAGTGGAGCACTTCCTGTATTACCACATGACATCACAAGGTGGAACAGAGTGTTTTCGGTTTGAAGGAAGAAAAAGTCCTTTGAGAGAAGGATTACAACTGGACAAGTCCAATTGTAGTCTTGGTCCAGTTGTAGTCCTGGTTCAGTTCGAGTCCTGGTCCAGTTGTGGCCCTGGTCCAGTTCTAGTCCTGGTCCAGTTGTAGATCTGGCCCAGTTCTAATTTTAGTCCAGTTGTGGCCCTGGACTAGTTCTAGTCCAGGTCCAGGAAGAAAAAGTCCTTTGAGAGAAGGATTACAACTGGACAAGTCCAATTGTAGTCTTGGTCCAGTTCTAGTCCTAATCCAGTTGTTGTCCTGTCCAGTCCTAGTCCAGGTCAACCTAAAACATGTTGGACACCCAACATCTGTCCTGGGACTACAGATGAAAAATAGCCGTCTGGCTAATTCTGGCATATTTACATGTAAATGTTGATTAATGTGCACTGTCCCATAAATAAATAAATAAATAAATAAATAGGTTAAATTTTAGTAATGATCCAGATTTAGTCCTGGTCCAGTAGTAGTTCTGGTCCAGTTCTAGTCCTAGTCCAGTTGTGGCCCTGGTCCAGTTCTAGTCCAGGTCCTGTTCTATCAATGGTACAGATCTAGTCCTGGTCCAGTTGTAGTCCTGGTCCAGTTCTAGTCCTAATCCAGTTGTTGTCCTGCTTCAGTTCTAGTCCTGGTCCATCTTGGGTCCTGGTCCAGTTCTAGTTCTGGTTCAGTCCTGGTTTAGTTGCAGATTCGAACCCGTTTGATCCACTTTTTTGCTGAAGTATGACGTGGCCTAAATAAACCCAAAAGCATGTTCGTCTTCGTCGTCTTCTTCTTCTTCTCTAGTTTATTTATTTACATTTCTTTGGTTCTTGTTGCACTTCAGTAGTGACAGATGAAGGTGACAGTTCACACCAGATGTTTATGAATCGTGACGCAAAAACAAGTCTGAAAAGCTCCCATCTGGACACAAGAGTTCCGTCTGCTCCAAACTGTTCTACCCATGTGAATCTGTCACTGTATAATTGACTAGAAATTCAGTCAAACTGTGGACGACTTCACACTTTTGCCTTTTCATTCCTGAAATAGGCTAAAAGAAAATTAACCCAAACCCCACAGTGACCGTGTTATTACAGCACATAACCCGAACCCCACAGTGACCATGTTATTACAGAACATAACCTGAGCCCCACAGTGACCGTGTTATTACAGCACAGCAGCAGCAGCTCGCCCCGTAAACACCTGTGGAGTGTCCCCTAAACCCCCACACTCAGCTCCACAGTCACAGCACAAACTCCACAGGACACACGGACAGTCTCACATTACACCTGACACTTACACCTGACAGCCTCATGTTACACCTGACACCAGGTAAAGGAATATGTGCACAAGAACAGGTTTGATTCAGAATAAGAAGAGTTTTATTCTACACTTTTACTGTAAGAGGCAGAAGCTGGTGGAGTTTAGCATTGCTGTTGTAGCATCACTTACTGCATATGATTCCTGCTTATTAAACACACCAGGACAATCGGCTCTGGCTTTAAAATGAACTGGGACATGAATTTAAGACAGAGAAAATGAGGATTACACACAGATGCGTTTGGACCACAGCATGAAACTAATTCTGCATGGACTCCATTCATTCACTGCAACACCCCAAACTCCAGAGGAACAATCCAGGGAGTAAATCAGCAAAAACAATGGTAAATAGAGCTGTGCTATACACAGCTGGAAACTTAAAGTGTGATTCTGTACAAAACACACACTTAGTTCATAAGAGTGATGCTCTGTTTAAAGAGCGTTAATCCAAGAGTAAACAAACCGATAACGCACACGTCTTTCCTCTGGTCCAGTTTTGTTGCTCCAAAACAGACTCTTTCAGTCTTTATCAGTCAAAGTAATAGTATATCCAAAAGTACATCCCAAACATATTGATAATAACCCGTTCCCTGTTGTGTAAATAAACCCATAGTCATCATATAGGTTACTGCAGAACTTGTGACAAACACTGTGGCCTTCAGATTCCTTTCAGTCTTGCCTCAGTGAGCACTTCTTGTTACAATATCTTACTAGTTAATATTAGTAGTTGCCTGCAAACATCTTTTTTGTTATTATTATATTTATTTTACAAATGAGTCCTCCCTAGTGTTAACATCACAACTGTAGTAGCTGTAAATGTGCTGCTAAAATAAGAAAAGAAAACTGTCAACAATAATTGAAACCTATATGAGCTGTTTAGCATATTGTACAAGACACATATTAAATCACATCTCAATTGCAAATCACATTAAGCAGAAAGCAAACATGGCGCATAATACAAAATAACTTTATGAAAAATGTGAGAACAGAAGTGGCATTAGAAACTGTAAACATCTGTTC
The DNA here is from genome assembly GCA_034769755.1 of Odontamblyopus lacepedii. Taxonomy (NCBI): domain Eukaryota; kingdom Metazoa; phylum Chordata; class Actinopteri; order Gobiiformes; family Gobiidae; genus Odontamblyopus; species Odontamblyopus lacepedii. The sequence continues at coordinate 33,037,676 of CM068355.1, read as the reverse complement.
CCACAGGCCTGTGTAGTTCTACCACCAACACAGTCTCTCCAGAAGGACTGCATGAGCCGAGTTAGCAGTTTAGATTAAGCAGAAAATGAGGAACGCTGACGGACGACATTTTATTTTACGGGACAATTTAGGAAGTGCAATTTATGTAGTACTCAATATGCCAACACCAGAGAAATGAGGATTTGACTAGCGATAGTGCTTTGTAAAATGAGCTGTTATGAATGAAGGGCGAAATAAAATGTTAGACTAAAGACTTTAAGAGGATATATTGTGCGTTTGTGTGCTATACGGTTAGAATCTATGGCACATCCCTGAAGCCTTTTTGTCATATTTGTGATTCTGTGATATTTTGGACATTTTAAATCACAATATTGATTCCAAATGACTCATTAATAAAAGAAACAAGTCTGCTGACTGAAAACGGTGCTTTGTGAGTTGTTGTACAGTTGTAGGGAGTATTATAGTCTGAATGTAGATCTGTATCTCTCACTGTTTGAGTGGAGTTGTAGGGGCCTGTTGGATAATGAGCTCCTATGTCGTTCTGTAGTCTGGTGCAGTGGGTGAGTTGTTGTACAGTTGTAGGGAGTATTATCTGTCCCTCTATAGTCTGGTGCAGTGGGTGAGCATGATGGAGAGCAGTGTCCAGTGTCCTTATGTCTCTCACTGTGACAGATGTCTCCAGCTCACAGCCGATCATGTGACCAGCTTTATGAATCAGTTTGTTAGTCCTCCCAATGTCCCTTTTACTGGTGCTGCTCCCCCAGGAGACCACAGCGAAGTCCAGGGCGTTGGCCACCATAGACTAGGAGAAGATCTCCAGTAACTTGCTGCACACATTGAAAGACCTCAGAAAGTAGAGTCTATTCATGCTCTTCTTGTACACAGCATTATTGTTGTCCCTCCAATCCAGCTTGCTGTTTACGTGAATGCCAAGGTGCTTGTATCCAGCTCCTTTGACTCTGTTTCTCTCTCCACTCTACATGATCCTGCTGTTTTTATTTAGCTATTTTGTACAGAAATCAATTCCTATTCTTAATTTGGAACTCTACTACTTCACTCCTATAACTGCGAGCCTCAGTGAGCTTCATTTGACTGGCCTGAACACTGTGGGTGATGCCACACTCCCTTTTGTCCACTTCTTTATACAGTCTGTGGGCGGACAATAGGAGCTGACTTTGCCATAATTGTCATCACAACAATGCAGCGTTCTGTGGGAGTGTTCTGTCTACATATCACTGCAGATCAGGCTAGCGGTGGCATTATTTATTTATTTTTCATGTGAGAAATAAAGGCTGACACTGCCAAGATCCTGTATCACCGATTTAAGATGGTTTATGGTCTTAAAAACCTGTGCATTTTTATTGAATTTTTGAGTTCTCAGAGAAGCCGCTTTGGATTAATGGATTAACAAAACAAGCATTTCAAGTCAGTTTTGCTTGTCTCCTTTGTCTTTGTGATTATTTGTGAGTATTTGAGCTGTTCCTAGTCTCGGTTGGACTGCAGTGTCCTGTGGAGGATTAGACAAATTAAGCAGAGACACTTTGAAGAAGAAGAAGTCAGTAGAAAAGAGAAGAAAAGTAGAAATGATACAGAAAGGACAGAGCTCCAGAAATGTCAGGCTGTGAAGGCACTTCTTATGGAGCCAGTGGTTTTCAGGTCCAGGTGTTGTTCAGCCTTAAAGAGTGGGTATTATGTACTTTTTGGAGCTTTCTACAGTGTTATAACGGTGTTCCCTCATCAAACGTGTACCTGGAGTTGTATTTTTCTTTATTCATGTTTGAATTTCCCAGTTTTGTGATGTTACAGGTTAAAGTCCGGAAGTTTTTTGTGCTGTTTTTAAATCCATAAATCAAAATCTGAACATTTCTGACGTCAAATTGCATACATAACATATCTGAACAAGGCGCTTTTGATCATTCCTCAGCAATTCTGTATTTTAAATGTACTATAAACTCACCCACGGCCCTTTTTTTAACCACAAACCTTTAATAGAGCTGTGTACTGATGTTTTGTGAAGTTATCTCGCTTTATGTGGAATTTTTAAGCAGCACGTCGACCATCTCCTCTTAAAAGGGAGTTTGGTTGTTTTGGACGACATGAAATGACAAATTATACATAAGTGTTAAGTGATGACTGAGCGCACAGGCCATAAATCTGCAGACGCTTGAATTCAATGGTGTTTTTCGCTTTTCATTTGCGGTTTTTACGAGGTTATCCTCCCTGTGGTCGCTTTTCAGTGTGCTCACAAAGAACAGCCTTATCCCATATTCCACAGAGGGGTCTCCAGCCGAGTCTGCAGCTCTGCACATTTAGACGCGCTTCCATTTAACAGAATCAAACCGCATTCCCGAAGGTTTATTCACTTAAACTATTCTAAAAATGGGAAAAATGGGCCGTGGTATTCTCAGTGGGTCTGGGCAAACTGCGGTGGGCTGAATGACAGTTTAAAGGTGGTGAAAGAAGCAGATGTGTTCCACAGAAACACTCAAGACAGATTTAAGAACATTATTATTTGAAACTACAGCTACGACTTTTGTATTATCTTTTTAAGTGCACTTGACATCTTAAACTTTTCTGAAACATTGTTCACATCATCATATTTAAGAATTTACTGAAAACCTTGGCTTGTTTTTGTCTAGTTTTGTAATTTTGGTGAACTGTAGCTAGAATTTTACTTCCTGGTTGGGCACAGGCAACAGATGTGACTTACGGAGACCTGAGTCCATAACTGTCAAGGGTCAAAATATGTGTAAATATTACGCAATACTTATGATTATAAGAATTAAAATAAATGACACCAGCTTTATTTTGTTAGGTAAATGTTTAAAGTAGAAAAATGTTTCTTTTATACAAATTGTCTCTGCGTTTTGGATGGAATTTTCAGTATTAAAGGCCTTCGGTTTTAGAACTCAGCGCTACTTCCTGTAATTTTGGACTCCTCTTCTCAACTTTTTTCTACAAACTGACACTAGGCTCTATTCATGCTTACTGGAAGACGTTTGGAAACATGTGGACGATGACTTCTGGTGTAGTTACCGACAATGGGCCTGTGATAAAAGAATAAGACTGGGGATTCAGCAGCAGCGTCTTCACAACCTGCCAGAGCTTTTCTTGGAGGCTGGAACTCTAATCGTGTCTTCAGTGTCACTTGTTGGAACTGTTGATCTGACGAACATAACGAAACGCTATAATGCCATGTTTTTCATGTTTTCTTATTAAATTAGACAAATTATAATACACAAATTAAAGCCGCAAGCGGTATCGAACGGCCCTCGCGGGCCGCGCTTCGCACTGGGCCGACCCGGCGCTCCCGCGGGTGGCGCTGACGCTCCCCCGGGTGGCGCTGATGAGCCTCTTGTCTCTGTGTGTTTGTGGCTTTGGGCTGAACTTGCCACCAAACACATAAAGTCCACACACACTGGAGATGCTGATGTGTTAACATTGACGAATATGGGCATTTTGGGACATCGCCATGGCAACACCGTGCAAAATACAACTTTGGCCCCCAAGACTTTTTTGTTTGGACTGACCTGAAGAATCACTGTGCCAAATTTCACATTCGTGAATGAAACTAATAAGACGCTATATCACTTTGAAAAGTAAGAAATTGTTGAAATTTTCCCATAAGAATAACATGGAGATTTGGCACATCGCCATGGCAACCCAGTGAAATATACCATATGGTTGTCATTGACTTTTTTGATCGGGATGACATGAAGAGTCATTGTGCCAAATTTGAGAATATTCTGTGAAAGTAAAATATTTGTCATGAATGGGAATTTATCTGATATTTCCCATTAGGATAACATTGGAGATTTTGGGCATCACCATGGCAACACGGTTCAAAATACCATACGGTTTACATTGGCTTTTTTGATTGAGATGACCCAAAGCAATTTTGGGCCAAATTTTGTATATTTTAGAGAAACTAAAATTTGGCCCTCCATGCAAAATTTTGTTGTGTCCTGCAGGGGGCGCTATCACACCATTTTTGCTCGTGTCACAATTATTCGGCTTTGGCACGAAAGTTTTACAAGTGATTAAAATTTGAGCCAAATCGGACTTTGTATGGCCGAACAATGCGTAACTTTTTTAATGGAGCGTCCCTCACCTGCTAGTTTCTATGAATATGCCATAACTTTGCCTGGAATGTTCCACAGTATGACATTAAACAGCTCTACCTTACATTTATTCAATTCCAGGTGGTTTTATAGCTCAGAAATATGTAGAAAAACAGACATTTTAACTGTGAGCGGGGTCGCCTCTCCACAGATCTGACCCGTAACTTGGTCCGGTTTGGTCTCCATGAAGATGGAAAGGTTTAACACCACACTACTGTGGAACATTCCAGACAAAGCAATAACATCTACATGGAGAAAAGCATTTGACGGACCTTCCACCAGAAAAGTTACCCAAACTGTGAAATAAAAAAGGAACTATTTCTGTTTTCCACGTTTTTTAACAGGAGGTGCCGCTGTGTATGTCTTTAAGCTTATAAGCATTTATTTATTTTATTTTGCTTTTAAGAAACTAAGTTATCTGCTCCTTCTTTTTGTTTCCGAGGCGACTGCTGTCCGATCCGCGCTGTACTTTTTAATTTGTTTCGTGTCTCTGCGGTAACCGGGGGCGACTAGTTATAATGTCCACCACGTCTGAGCTCTCTGCCCTCGTCAAAAAACATGCCACAACCGCAACCAAGCTCGGCATTAAAAAAAAAAGAAAGGAAATATATATAAATAAATAAAAGCAGCAGCCACCAAACCACAGGAAGAATTTCAATGTTTCCTGATGCTTTCGGATGAGTGTCTCCAGAATAATGGTGTGTGCCATGGGGGACGAAAGAATAAAGTTAGTTTCCCTGCGCTATTTTTGAACCACATTTAAAGCTGTATTGTGTAACTTCTCCGTCAAAGGCTTTTCCTCCGACAACGTTACAGGTCAGATCTGTGGAGAGGTGACCCCGCTCACAGTCAGAATGCTGGTTTTCAATTTATTTTTGAGCTGTAAAACCACCTTTAACTGAATAAATGTAAAATAGAGCTGTTTAATGTCATTCTGTGGAACTTTCCAGGCAGAGCGATGACATCTCCATAGAAACTGAAACTGAAACTAGGGACTGTTTGTAGTCTGTGTTTTTACAGTTTACTGATAGTGAGGAGAGGCATAAACTGTCATTTGTTTAGGTAAAATACAGAAAAGCTGCTTAAAAATGACCAAAACACAAAGAAAATGTGGCTATACTGACTCACATGCTCGTCGTGAATGTGCCAAATACAGACTAATTCTTAATTACGCACTTGTTTTACAATTTTATTATTACCAACCGCCCCAAACTGAGAGTGTCACAGTTTTTTTATTTTAAAATTCTGGTCACCCTATATTTAAATTAGGACTGTCAGCGTTAACGCATTAATCGCGACTAGATTAATACAATCCATAACACGATAAAAAAAAAGAATCATGATTAGAGTTTGCCAGCCTTTTGTCCCTTCTAAAAACGCAATGATTTTATTTCATTTTTTTACTCGTAGTTAGAGTTCGCCGACTTTTCGTCCCTTCTACACATCCGTAGGCAGCTCCTCTGGCTGTTTCGCTTTCGAACTTCAGAGCTCCCTGCATCAATAATCTTATTGATGGAGAAACAGACGCTTCTGGACTTTTGAACTGTTTATTCGACTTTAAAACTTCCAGACGCTACAATTTTCAAGTCAAGAGTTAAATGCAGCCTGTGTCAAGCAGAGTTTCAGTATCATTGAAGTACGTCTAGTTTAAGTTAGCACCTCCGAGCTAAACCCCCGGGTGCAGCGACCGGAGCGTCACAGCCAAGTGAGCCTCAGATCAGACAAACAACCGTTTGGCAGAGTCGCCTCAGACCTGTGGATAATCACACGCCAAAGAAAATAACTACAGCAACTGCTAAATGGGTAAGAATTGCTTTACATTATGGCTTTAAAACTGTATTGAAATGCAAAATAACACAATTCTAAACATGCAATTCAATATGCAATTAATCATGATTAACTATGGAATTTCTGATCTTAATCGAGATTTTAAAATGAATCATTTGACAGCCCTAATTTAAATCCATTTAGTTTTTTAGTTTTCAGACAATTTAAAAACTGGCTTTGTTTGCCTCACCATGGTAACTGCCGACCACTCCACCATACAGATATATGCAGAAGACCCCCGTAGTATCTGCTGTGCATATTTTGGGTCCTGTTTTAGACCTGGTTTCGATCTGGACTTGTCTTTGTTGGTACTTTGTGTGAAATGTTTGAGAACCATTGCTTTATTTAATGACAAACGCACAAACAGCATTGAGAGAATACGCAGACTTGAAATTACATGGAATTTGTCTATCTCAGCTCAGAACATCTATTATCCTTTAAATTATAGTATTTTTTATGTTTTTTCTAATTAATATGTGGTTTGGAAGTTTCTGTGGTGAACATTTATCATAATTTTATGTCCGTTAAGTGGCAGTTAGTGGAAAAAGTTGAGAAGAAAAGTTAAAAAAAACATACAGAGATTCAAAACAAAATCTGTATTTACCTTTATCATCAATTCAGAAAACTCCACAAAACAAAACAGAGACAATTTACACAAAAGACAGAAGGCATTTTTTCTGACAGTTTAAACCTTCATTTTACCAAATAAAGGTATTTTTTTATCCGTCTCATCCTATTACAACTATTGTACAATTTTGACCCCTGATAATATTATGGTTGCTAGGTAACAGACTGGAAACTGGAATTACTTCTGTATGTCACCCGAATTGAAAATAAAAATATGAAAAAACAAGGCAAGATTTTTAGTAAAACCACAAAGGTCCCATATTACACTATTTTCTGTTATAATGTTGTCATCCCAAACAGACCTGGAGTTGTGTTTTGTTTCATTCGCACACGTTTAACACACAAACCCTGTTCTTCTCTCAAACAGTAAACACTCTGTTCCACCTTGTGATGCCATGTGGTAATACAAGAAGTGCTCCACTGTGTTTTTAAACTCCACACACCTTCACTAGAATCATTTGGATAATTTCACCTCTGGATTTACCAACCCAAACATGTGTGAATGAAACAAAACAACTCCAGGTCTGTTTCTGATGCAGTAACATTATAACATGACTTAAAGCTCACAAGAGTCCATTTTGTGTCAAATAGGATCTTCAAATATAATTATGTGAACTTTTTCATTGCACTTTTTCATTTTTGTGGCCGTACCTCCTTGTCAAAGCCTGATTCCGTCAGATCTCAGAAGCTCAGCAGGGCCGGGCCTGGGTAGGACCTTGATGGGAGACCACTGGGAAAATCAAGTGTCATAGGGGGGCGCCAGCTACAAAAACTGTCGTTGTTTCTTTAGGCAAGGCACATCATCTACATTGCTTAGTATGAAAGTGGTGTGTGCATGAGTGATGGTGGTGGTCGGAGCGGCCTAAAGTTCTGTAAAGTGTCTTTGAGTGTCCAGAAAAGCGCTATATAAAACTGATGCATTATTATTATTATTATTATTATTATTATTATTATTATTATTATTATTATTATTATTATTATTCATTGCAAAAAACTAAATCTAGTCAAGATAAATTGACTTGGATTAAGAAAGTTTTACCATGATTTGAGTAAATTTCACTTGACAAGTAAAATGATCTGCCGGTGCAGTAAGATTTTTGTACTTAAAATTTGAAATAAAATCAAATGTTGCTTGAATTAAGAAAATACACTTATTCCACTGGCAGATCATTTTACTTGTCAAGATGAATCTACTCAAATAAAGTAAAATATTCTTAAGTTAAGTAATTTTAATTTATCTACTGTAGATATAGTTTTTTGGGGTTTTTTTTCCCCCAGTGTTATTACTTTAAAGCTGCACTGCATAACTTTTCTGGTAGGGGGTCCGCCGCCTGCTTGTCTCCATGTAGATGTCTTTGTTTTTGTTTTTTTTCCTGGAATGTTCTGCAGTATGGCATTCAATTTACTTATCTCCATGGAGACAAGCAGCCACACCACCTGGACCCAAATACATGCGTTTGCTGCAGTATTGAGAAATAAAATAGCCTGTAAATGAATTAATACAAGATAGATTTTTGTTCAGTGCTGCACTGTGGAACATCCGATGCAAAGCAGTGACATCTCATGGCAGACCCTCCAGCAGAAAAGTTACACAGTGCAGCTGTTCTTTTGCATTTACAGCTCCATACATACATAAACCTTACAGCAGAGTGCTTTGAGGTTTGTCTTGGTCCAAAACTAACCTTGTTTTTCCTTCTCTCTCTCCCCCTCTCCCTCTTTTCTCCTCGTCCCCTCCCAAATGCACAATTATATCGTTTTTACTTCCACATCTGATTTTCACCATCATGCCCTCTTTCATTTTCACTCCACATTTGCACGCCCACGTTCAAAATCATCTCTCTGTGTATCTTTTGGATCTCTGCACGGCTTCACTGCATGGTTTACCCCTCGACAAAAACATTCCAACTCCATCAAAACTTTTGTATTTTATCCATGCTGTTTCACTTCACATTTTGGTGTCACCCTTCCCTGGTTCTCCCCCTCTCCGTACCCCCTCCGCCCTGCGCTCCTGCCCGCTCTCGGCTGCTCCTCCCTGGGTGTCCAGTGGCTGCTCCTCTGCCTCCAAGCTCCTGCTCTGGTTCTGCAACACAAGGCCCGTGCCTGTGTGACTGAAGGGGGCAGTGTAGAGCTGCTCTGAGCTCCGTACAAGTGAGTCCACCTCATTTAAACTTCATCTTAAAAACACATGTATTTCTTCATTTATTTGACAGCAGAGTGCAAATGATGTATGTTATTTAAAGGGCCGATATTACACTATTTTCTCATCTATGTTATAATAGTTTCCTCATCACAAACAGACCTGGAGTTGTGTTTTGTTTCATTCGCACATGTTTAACACACAAATCCTGCATATTTATTATTATTTGAGTTCTTCTCTAATAGAAAACACTCTGCTCCACCTTGTGATGTCATGTGATAATGCAGGAAGTTTCCACTGTGCTTGTAAAATCCACACATCTTCACTGGAATCATTTGGATAATTTCAGCCCTGGAATTGCCAAACAATACTCTAAACTCTAAACTACCACTTCATGACATCATAAGGTGCAACAGAGGATTTTGAGCTTTGGAGATGTAGACGGACTAATAATAAAGGGTTATTCAAACATGTGTGAATGGAACAAAACACCTCCTAGTACGGTATTTTTCAGACTATAACGCTCACTTAAAATCCTTTCATTTCCTCAAAAATCAACACTGCGCCTTGTATTGTATTAATTCTGGTTGTGCTTACTGACCTCGAATCAATTTTATGCAGTCCACAGCACTCACAAATCTGTCAAAATGTTTTTATACGACTTTGGTAAACTATGAAGCCGCACCGCTTCATGGATTTTCTGAGCATTACGGCGGCCGTAGTCAGGAGCCTCGGGGAGTAATACGTACTGTGCTTCACCATAATATTATGGTGTGTGTATAAGGACCAAAATTGCACCTGTTAAGAGACCTGCTGACTTACAGGCCCAAGTGAAGCAAACTAATTCAGTGCTGCCATCATTCTGGGTGGATTATCCAAATAACTCCAACGCTAGATATTGGTGTCAACAAGTTGTTCAAAGTTAAATTTCGAAAAATACGTAGAAGATAATGCACAAAGGAGCCGCACCTAACACTTCCCATGTATTTGAGCAAAACATGTCCTGCCCCAGTACAGATCTATCATATAAGCAGCTCTTGAGGTCAAAATACATCTGCTCTACTGTCTGCAGCTAAATATAAAGTGTTTTATTTATTCAGAGGACTTAACTCCATTCTGGTGAAATGCACTTATAAACTCTTCATGGTGAATAATGATGATGCTCTGAATGCATGAGGTAAGTGAGGAAGAATTTTGGATCACTGCAAAAGGTCGAAAATAAACTGTCTTTGTTTTTCACGCTTTAAGACAGTAAAAATCTGATACAGCGTCTTTAATCTTATGGCAAAGTTAAGTAAAATATTTTCACTTTTGTTGATCTACACTGACAGAGAAGATGTTGTGCCAGTTTTTGTTTCATGTGGCAAAACCCAGTGATTACAGAGATATGAACCACAAACTAGACCAACAACTCTGCAATCTGACTGCAAAGGCGCAATTTTCTGGTGAAGGGTCTGTCAAATACTTTTCTCCATGGAGATGTCATTGCTTTGTCTGGAATGTTTCACAGTGGCCACGTTTACATGATGTCTTTTAATTCCAAATTAATTGTTCTGAATTAAATCGTTTCGAATTAAAATATTCTCCTACAAATTCACATGGAAATAATTCCAAATTAAGGTATTCGTGGAAAACACATTAAATCTGCACCGCTTGATGGATTGTCGGAGCATTACGGTTCCCGAAGTCAGGAGCCCCGCGGAGTAATACGTACAACATAATATTATCGTGTGTGTATATAGACCTCAAAATGGTCCCTGTTAAGAGACATACTTACTCACATGCCCAAGTGAAGCAAACTAATTTGGTGCTTGGGATCATTAAATTACTTTTATTTAATTCCACTCAATGTCTGTGGGTCGGGAAGGGTTCTGATTGGACAGAGACAATAACATACAGTATTTAAGAAAACTCACACTTCAGCTGCTCCCGGCTTTTCTGTCATCTCGGTTTGTCATTACACCACGGACACAAACATGATCCAAACTTTTTCCGCAGTCATTCCGATGATAATGAAGCAGCAGCTGGAGAATTCTCTCCTCACACTTTAAGTCTGTGAGCTGAGGAGGAGAAGGGAAGAGTGTTGGAGAAGGAGAAAGAAGACAAACTGAGTCTGAGGCTGCGACACCTCAGCCCACTCCCACATCCCGCTCACAAATCAAAGAGCAGTGGAGGAAAGTCTGAAGAGACGACTGGTGGAGCCGGATCGCCCGGATCACGTCAGAAGGTCAACCCAACAAACATCGGCCGAACAACCGCAATTATTTTTAAGAAGAATAAATGTTTACATGATCAGGGAATAAATTCATCGGGCTGTAAAATCGGAATAAACCACCAACTTACTTCGGAATTAAGTTTAATTCTGAATAATCATTTTAATTAGGAATTAAGTGTGTACATGGTGTTTTTAAAGCGGAATTCATTTTTATTCAGAATTAAATTATTTTTGTTCATAATTAAAGCGCTCATGTAAACGTGGCAAGTGGTATTACACCTGTCTATCTTGGAGACCAAACCAGACCAAGTTACAGGTCAGATCTGTGGAGAGGTGACCCCACTCACAGAGTTTTTCTATGTATTTTCAAACTATAAAACCATCTGTAATTGAATACATGTAAAGTGGAGCTGATTAATGTCATACCGTGGAACATTCCAGGCAGATCAATGACATCTCCACAGAAACACAACGCTCCTTTAAACAGCAAATTCCACCAAATAATCCTGACCTGTCCTCCAGCTCATCTTAAACTACTGGGATTAGAGACTTTATACATGCATTCTTACTCTGAACTGGCTCGCCTTTCTATAGATCTGACCCGTAACTTGGCCTGGCGTCTCTGTCTGCTTGTCTCCATGGCGATAGACAGGTATGATGTCATATTGTGAAGCATACTCACAATAAATGGACTATCTACACCTCGACCCAAATGACAAAATAGACCTAAACTCAAATGACCTTTTCTGGCTTTACAAAACAGTGTGGTTGAGTCTGTCTGCTGGAGGAGACAGTTAATGCAGGATTTAAAGTAGCAAATGACTGCGTTTGACAATAAATCCGGGGACATTTTAAACCGGAGCCCGGGCTACACGTCTGCTGCCAGCGTGCGGTTCAGAAACAATATCACAGCCTTTCACATTTCCAAACAAAAGTGATTTTTTTTCTGGGTTTTGTCTCACAGAAAATGTCCAAATATTTGAAAACCTGTCGCTAGCTCTGCCCACAGACACTGGGCTTTCCCTTTGTCATGTCCAGACTTGATTCGGTCCAGATTGGGATCTTGGACCACCTCGGGACCAGAGCAGAACCAGACCCGGACCAGACCAGGAAAAACTCATAACGGACGAGACTGAGATGAAAGACTTAAATTAAAGAAAAGGTTTTATGCAGGTTTTAAGTAGATTTTGAGACTTTCTAGATGTCCTCCATGCACATTTGCGTCATTTAGTGATCTCTCCCAGACCCTGTCCAAACCCTCCTTAGGTTTAGCAGTAAGATTCTGTACAAGGCTCCGCCTACAAGCCTAATAATTCTCCATAAATATACAAAAACATGAAACAAAACTGTACACTACAACGTTTTAGTTTCATTGCAATGAGTTTCAACTAGTTTCATTGCACATTGTGTTATGATCGCGCTCTGAAGGGGGAGGGACTTAGTGCAGAGAGCAATGGGAGGGGAGACTCAGAGCATCAAAAATGAAAGAGAAACTTATAAAATGAGCAAATATTCCGTTTTGGTTATGTGTTATTTGCAATAAATACCCCAAAGAAGTAAAAAAAAAAAAAAAACTTTAAGAATAGGGAAAGGTTAGACCAGGACTAGGATGAGTCCAGGATTAGACCAGGACCAGACCAGAATGTCAGGACTTGATTTAGATCAGAGTTAGATCTTGGACCACCTCAGAACTAGATCAGGACAAACCCAGGACTAAGACTAGACTGGAGTTAGACCGGACTAGACCTGAACTAAACCAGGACTGTTCCAGAAGGAGACCAGGATTACATCAGTAGACCAGGACTAAAGTAGAACTGGACCAGGTCTAGAGTAGGAACCATACACTGCAAATTTCACTGATCTTGTGAAGATTTTCAAACTTATATCAGGTTATTCATCTTGTTTTCAAATTTATTATTGACGTACCAGTTCTGAGACTGCTTCATTCTAATCTAGAGGTCGTTTATTTTAAGAGAACTTGTCAAGTAAAAGTGTCTGTCCATTCAGCAAGATAATTTCACTACGTTTGAGTTATTTTCTGATAGATTTAAGTGTTTTATCTTAAGCTTTTTTGCCATGTACTAGGACTAGACCAGGACTAGATAAGGGCTGGACCAGGTCTATTCCAAGACAAACGTATAGCACACTCAGAAGGCCGATATCCAGCAGCTTTTTAAATTTTTCAACGTTTCAGCAAAAAAGCCTTCATCGGATCATTTTTCTTGCTTTGGACCATAGTATAGTACTGTATACTGTGGTCCAAAACAAGAAAAATGATCTTTTTTATTGAAAGTTTTGTTTTTTTAAAGCTTTTGGACATTGGCTTTCTGAGTGTGCTATGCTTTTTTTTTTTTTTCACTTTTAATTGCTGTTCTTTGCATTTGCATCTCTACAAGAACTTTGGTGTGCGTTTTTTGTTCCACTCTATTCCAAGACAAAGCTAGTTCTAGTCCTAAACTAAACCAGGAGTACACAAGAAAGGCCTACCAGGTCTAAATCAGGGTTTGACCAGAACTAGACTAAAACTAGACCATGGACCTAAAGCTGTGGGTGCCTTATTTGTGAAGAAGAGATTTTGTTGTAGACCATAGCGCCATTTTCAGAGCTATAATGGAGTAAGATGTCATAGCTCTTTAAATGGTACTGCGGTATGCACTCAACCAACATCTGCATTTAAAGGGTTAAATATGGTTTCAGATAGATTCAGTGGCCTTTGTGTCGCAGTCAAAGGTCTCAATGCACTTTAACCCATCCAGACCTAAGTTTTAGTACATTTTTGTACATTTGTCCTCGCCTGGACTTTTTCTTAATTTTGCTATTAAAACTCCCACTTTTACCCCAAATGAAGTGTTATCCGTATTACTTCAAAGCTAAATAAAGGGCAATGGCTCCATTACTTCACTGGTGCCAGTCTTATAAAACAGCTGTAAAGTCCAGGGCCAGAGCCACATCACTTCCTGCATTTCCATGGTGTAGATTACATTGCATTTATACATTTTGACTGAAATAAAACTTTCAAATTAAAATAGCAAGGGATGCACAATTATGCAGACAAAGATGCATAATTTGCTATTTATTTGAGAAATAACTGCACTTAGAACAGCTTTTTTGATTGTTACGAACACAGACACTCGGAGCAGTCAACCATTTTGACTCACTTCACTCTTTGTCAAAGTTTGGGCCAATTAAAATGGATGGAGCGCATTAGTTTGGTGGAGAACAAAGTTCCTGGACACTGGTTTTCCCTTCGTCATCACACAGCATGCATGTGACGTAGGATAATGCTGGAAAAATGCTTGAAAAGCCACAACTTTGCTTTTTATGGGAAAAAAGTTATGTTCAGTTATATAAAACATATTCCCCGGTATCGTATACGACACCATCATCTGGAAGGGTTAACAGGAGGACTGGTCAGGGAGGGTCAGCAGATCTGTGTCAGGGCAGCTTGAGGAGAGGAAGAGCCAAAAGTGTCTCTCCTCTGTGAAAGGCCTCACTCTCACCCAGCGCTGAGGTGTCAGTCCTCTGGTATTTCCTCCAGAAGGTCTTCTGCCACATATGGTGGAAAAAGCTTGTAGCATCTCAAATGTCCACAGCTCTCTCCTTCTACTGCAAATTTCTCTGATCTGGCCAAGATTTTCAAACTTTTTTCAGGTTATTCATCTTGTTTTCAGGTTTATTATCTTCTTACTAGTTCAGAGACTGTGCACGGACAGATAATTTCACTACTTTTAAGTCATTTTCTGATAGATTTAAATGTTTATATCTTGAGCTTTTTGTAGTGCTGCTAGAATCTTGCTCGGAATATGTGAAAAACAAACTGTTCCTTTCAACACAATCCACCAGTTCATTATTTTTCTCCTCTGAACTGCACATTCTGTTCTTAAAGTGTTAAAATCCCATGATATGATGTTAAAAAGTGAGCTCACAAAAGCAAAACGTTTCAAAGGCTGATTTTAAATACTGCTGACAGCCTTCAGGTGGATATGTCACTTGTTCTGAGCCGTCGCTAAACTGAAGCTGTGGTTTGTGTCTCTGTCTCTCCTCTGGTTTGTGTGTCTCTCCTCTGGTTTGTGTCTCTCTCTCAGATTTGTGTGTCTCTCCTCTGGTTTGTGTCTCTCTCTCAGATTTGTGTGTCTCTCCTCAGGTTTGTGTCTCTCTCTCAGATTTGTGTGTCTTTCCTCAGGTTTGTGTCTCTCTCTCAGATTTGTGTGTCTTTCCTCAGGTTTGTGTCTCTCTCTCAGATTTGTGTGTCTTTCCTCAGGTTTGTGTCTCTCTCTCAGATTTGTGTGTCTCTCCTCAGGTTTGTGTCTCTCTCTCAGATTTGTGTGTCTCTTCTCAGGTTTGTGTGTCTTTCCTCAGGTTTGTGTGTCTCTCTCCTCTCTCTGCTCTGTTAGTTGATTCTTTCCTGGTTTACACAGACCTGTCCTGACTTTAACCTCATTACTGCTCCAGTCTGAACCCTTCCACTTCCTGATTCAATTGTCTGCTCGTGTGGACCATTCTGTCGCTCCGGGACAATTCTCTCTCCTGTCTCTCCTTCTTTTTCTCTCTCTGCCTCCCTCTCTCTCTCTCTCTCGCTCTGTATCTCCATCTCTCTGCCTCTCTCTCTCTTTTTGTCTCTTTTTCTCTGTCTCTCCATCTCTCTCTCTGCCTCCCTCTCTCCTTCTGTCTCTCCCTCTCTCTCTTTGCCCCTCCCTCTCTGTCTCTCTCCCCCTCTCTCTGTCTCTCCCTCTCTCTCTCTGTCTCTCCCTCTCTCTCTCTGTCCCCTCTCTTCTCTCTCACTGTCTCTCCCTGTCTCTCTTTCTCTTTCTGTCTCTCTCCCTCTGTCTCTCTATTTCTCTCTCTGTCTCTCTCTCCCTCTCTCTCTCTCCCTCTCTCTCTGTCTCATCTCCATCTCTTGCACTTTCTCTCTCTCTCTCTCTTGTTCTCTACCATCTCTCTTTCCCGGTCTCTTTGCCTTTGCTCTCTTCGTCTCACTCTGTACGTCTCACTCTTTTCTACTCTCTGTTTGTTTCTCTCTCTGTCTGTGTCTCTCTCTTTTGTGTCTGTCTTTATCTTTACCTCCTTACCCTTTCCTCTTCCTGCCTCGTTGCCTCTTTTTCTTCCCTTCTTTCTTCTCTATGTGTGTCCTTTTTCTTCTCTCTCTTTGCATCTGTCTTTCTCAGTCTATAAAACCAGGCATGATTTTAACCTTTATCTGTCATGTTTAATAGACACTTATTTTGTACTTTCTGAGTCCCTCGGCTTTTCCAACTTTGTATTTACGTTTTGGTCCTTGTTGACATTATGGTTGCTAGGTAACAGTTATGGCTTACATAAGTCGCATCTGCTGCCCATGTACAACCAAGAGGTCATTAAACTCCACCAAAATACATCAAATCAAATTAAAAAAATGACTAGACTAGAAGATTGTTATTAATATTTCAAATGTTTCGTTATGCCAACTATGTTTAGTCTGTCACTTTAGCCTTAGTACCCATGTAGTAGTAATGGTTCTCAAGTGGAGTACTGTTACTGTAATAAAATATTACTTAAGTAGAAGCGCAAAGTATTCCAAATCTAAGACATACATTTAAAGCCTCATTATGTAACTTTTGGCTGAAAAGTAGACTAAAATAAAAGCATGTTCATGTTCATTATGGATGGATATGGTCATTTTTAACAATAAAAACACGTCATTAAGTAAATGGAAGATAATTATGATGCCATACTGTGGAACTTTCCAGGCTAACCAATAACATCCCCATGGAGACAAGGTGGCGGGCCCCTCACCTGAAAAGTCACACACTGCACTTTTGAAACAAAGTGAAATTCTCTTGGCTTATAGTTTTATTTTTCATGTTTTATGGTTTTATTTGTGTATTTTCATCTCGATTTGAAAGTCAGATTTACTGCATGGAAGTTGGAAAAGTGAATTTCTCTTCCACGTTTGTGTCGCTGAGCGCGGCTCCTCGGGGCCCGTCCTCGTGTTTGTTTAGTGCGTCTTTAGTTCACATAAATACAGAGATACTCTGCCCCAGCGCCAGCACCAGCCACACGCCAGTACTGCACTTTTTCCACTGTCACAGCACAGCCCAGGGATGGACAGAGGAAGAGAGGGAGAGGGAGAGAGAAACAAGAGGGAGAGGAAAGAGAGGGAGAGGAAAGAGAGGGAGAGGGAGGAGAGAAAGAAGAGGGAGAGGAAAGAGAGGGACAGAGAGAGAGACGGGGAGAGGGGTTGAGAGAAACAAGAGAGGGAGATGAAAGAAAGGGAGAGGGAGAAATAAGAGAGGAAGAGAGGAAAGAGAGGGATGGAGAGAAACTAGACAGGGGGGAGTAAAGAGAGAGATAGGGGAGGAAATATAGAGAGAGGAAAGAGAGGGAGGGAGAGAAAAAGAGGGAGGGAGAAAGAAAGGGAGGAGAGAAAAGGGGAGGAAAGAGAGGGAGGGAGAGAGAAAAGGACAGGAAATATAGAGAGAGGAAAGAGAGGGAGGGAGAGAAAAAGAGGGAGGGAGAGAGAAAGGGAGGAGAGAAAAGGGGAGGAAAGAGAGGGAGGGAGAGAGAAAAGGAGAGGAAATATAGAGAGAGGAAAGAGAGGGAGGGAGAGAAAAAGAGGGAGGGAGAGAGAAAGGGAGGAGAGAAAAGGGGAGGAAAGAGAGGGAGGGAGAGACAGAGGGGGAGGAAACAGAAAAGATGAAGGGAGTTGTGAGAGGAAGAAGAGCAATCATGGAATGTTACAAAGTAAAAGTCATAAAGTACTGTCCTGAAGTAAAAACACTATCTACACTTTCAATCAGTCAAACTTTATAGAGCACCTTTCATACAAAAAATGCACCACAAAACGCTTACTCAAGTAGTTTATAGTATGTTTATAGTACATTTATAGTACTTTTATAGTACTTTACTCCATCTATCAAGCTTTATGTCAGACTCCAGTGGGTCCATATAGAATAATTAAAAACAGACAGACGACAAACAAAGCAATAAGAACATTCTGTCGTCCATATGAGCGGTTCCTCCAGAGGTGAACCTGACACTGCTCTGCTCAGGCATTATTAAAACATTTAGAATTTCATTTTGTGAGTCCTCGGGGCGCATCATAAACTTACACACATAAACATACAGCATTCAGTGTCGGGAGATTTTTCTGCACAAACAGCAAAGTGGCACTAGTCCATCGAGGGACTTTCATCAGGATACGAAGTGAGAATTATTCTTTATTTCAGATACAAATATTATTCACTCCTTAGTTTAAAAGAAACACTGGATACAAAAACATAGAAAGCCGTGAAAGTACTCACATTAGTCCATAAAGTTCATTCAAAATTGTGGTGTTTCTTTGACCTCAGAGCAGAGGTGAAGTGGCATAAGCTCATTTGAATCATTATGGAGTTTTCAGAGTTTGTTTTTACTTCACTACATTTGAGAGCAGGTGAATGTACTTTCTACTCCACTGCACTTCTGAATTGGACTGAAAAGTAATTTTTTATGATTGTTTGGGCCCTGCTGAAAAGACTGAAGGAAAAAACATTTAATTTGCTTCTGTTGATCAAAATTCAGCGCAAATCTTTATCATAATCACTACATTTGAAGCTTTATTTGATTTCAAAATGAAATACTTTTACTTTTTACTCTACTAAAAAGTAGATTTTTAACAGAAAACACTGAGGGGAGGGCAAGAGTGAAAGACGAAAGAGAGCGAGGGACAGAAGAGAAAGAATGGCGATGAGAGAGGAGAGGAAATGGAATGGTGACGAAGAGTAGAAGAGTAAAGAGTAAAAAGGAAAGTAAAAAGGTGGGGATAAAGAGGGTTATAGACAGATAAGATAAGGAAAGAGCGAGAGAAAGAAGGAAGGGGAGGAAAGAGTGAGAGATAATGTCATGGTATGAGTGTGGTTGAGGACCCCAAAACAGAGACAGAGGCGCAGGTAGATGTTTAACAGGTTTATTGCCGGGAATGAAGGATGTGGTGATGGAAACTGGCTTGAGACAGACAGAGGGAAGACACTGGGGTAGACTCACAGGTAGACAGACTGGACGACGAGGGCAGGCAGGGCGACGTGGACAAGCAGGACGAGGACGTGGACAAGCAGGACGAGGACGTAGACAAGGGATAGAGGAGGAATGAACTGACACTGAACAAAGGAAAAGGACAGAACTAAGTAGTGGGGCTGATTAGACAATGAGCTGCAGGTGAACCACCGAGCAGGTGATCCACACTGCAGCATTAGCCCAGCCACACCCCCAGAGGAGCAGACAGACACAGAAGGGAGGGGGAACACACAACAAACACCAAACCCTGACAGTACCCCCCCCCCTCAAGGGACAGCTCTCAGATGTCTCAAACAACAACACAAACACGGGAGGGTGGAGGGGGGCCTGGACGGAGGGATACAGATAAACTGGCACCCAGGATGGAGAGGAGCGACCAGCAGCAGCCCAGGAAGGGACACAGCCACCCCAGACGGAACGAGTGTCCAGCAGCGGCCGAAGAAGGGATACGGCCACCCCAGACGGAGAACGGTGTCCAGCGGTGGTCCAAGAAGGGAATCTACCACCCTGGACGGAGAACAATGTCCAGCGGTGGTCCAGGAAGGGATTCTGCCACCCCAGACGGAGAACAGTGTCCAGCGGCGGCCCAGGAAGGGAGTTGACCACCCCAGACGGAGAACAGTGTCCAGCGATGGTCCAAGAAGGGGATCTACCACCCTGGACGGAGAATAATGTCCAGCGATGGTCCAGGAAGGGAGTTGACCACCCCAGACGGAGAACAGTGTCCAGCGGTGGTCCAAGACGGGAATCTACCACCCTGGACGGAGAACAATGTCCAGCGGTGGTCCAGGAAGGGAATCGACCGCCCCAGACGGAGAACAGTGTCCAGCGGCGGTCCACAAAGTCCAAGGGACATGGAGGCAGAGAAAACAGGAGCTGGGACAGGAGCAGGGCTAGCGACTGCTGCAGAACGCTCCAGAGGAACAGGTGAGGACAAACGAGGCAGCTGGGAATTGGAGCCTGCCGACGCTCAACACTCTGCGGGGTCCAAGTGGTCAGTTCATTCTGTCATGGTATGAGTGTGGTTGAGGACCCCAAAACAGAGACAGAGGCGCAGGTAGATGTTTAACAGGTTTATTGCCGGGAATGAAGGATGTGGTGATGGAAACTGACTGGAGACATAAACGGAGGGAAGACACTGGGGTAGACTCACGGGTAGACTCACAGGTAGACAGACTGGACGACAAGGGCAGGCAGGACGACGTGGACAAGCAGGATGAGGACGAGGATGTGGACAAGCAGGACGACGACGTAGACAAGGGATAGAGGAGGAATGAACTGACAAAGAACAAAGGATAAGGACAGAACTAAGTAGTGGAGCTGATTAGACAATTAGCTGCAGGTGAACCACCGAGCAGGTGATCCACACTGCAGCATTAGCCCAGCCACACCCCCAGAGGAGCAGACAGACACAGAAGAGAGGGGGAACACACAACAAACACCAAACCCTGACAGGGTTGCCATTTGGGTTGCCAGTTTCAACGCTGAAATCCAGTTGGTTTAAACCTAAATGTCTCTCTCTGGTCTGAACGGCCACTCCCTAAACCCCAGAACCTGCACCAGACATGGATCAGTGCTTGTGCAGCCTCTGCAGCTCAGGGAGGGAATTCTGGAGGTTCTGAGCTTTCACATGAGGCCTGTCCATAAACTGTGAATGAGACACACTTGGATGCGTCCTCTCTGCAGGTGAAGGCTCTGGAGACACAGGTCCATGTGGGATTGTAGGTTATTTTATTAAACCTGTAAACGCACAGGCTACATACAGTCCTTTAAAACTAATGAAATGAACAAAAATGCACAGAAATCATGTTCCACTGGGAGGGACTCTGTCTCTGAGGCCTGATAACGCCTCAGGATCCCCCTGGAGGAGCTGGAGGAAGTGTCTGGGGTGAGACGTCCAGCCTCTGTGCTCAGACTGTTGCCTGCACAAGGAAATGGACAGATGTACTAATATTAGTGTTTGTCTTGACGACTGCCAGAAAGAATCACGTTTGTTCAAAAAATATTTAAACTCACAAAATATTGATTCATTTGAATCCTCTACAGTCTATTGTCCCTCCTCCTTAGCCCAAAATGTGTTCTCTGAGCGCCCACAGTATTTGCCAGAGTGATTCTGAGTCTGAACTAACATTAAACCCACACAGTCACATCAGGATAATGGCGTCCAGGTTAGTGCAGATCAGCTCAGTTATACTGCTCTCGTGTTCTTGGGCAAGACAGTTTAGCCACATTTGGGGCTGGGTACCTTTACTTTTTTCCACATATCCTGCAAAAGGATTGTCTTTTAAACAAAGACTAGCTTCCTGTTTCTAAGACAATAAAACGCTTAGATGAAATGCAGACACAGCTGACTTATACAATTTATCATCACTGGGGCAATTTGCTCAAATTCATGGGAAAAACTAGTACAGCCAGTTTGACTATTTTACATTTTGCCTCTTATGTTTTTAAACTCTGATGATTTGACTTTTTAAAGCCCATATTATATTATTTTCTCATCTGTGTTCTAATGTTTCCTCAGCACAAACGTACCTGGAGTTGTGTTTTGTTTCAGTCACATGTTTAACTCACAAACCTTCAGATTTAGGCTGAGTTCTTCTCTTAAACACAAAACACTCTGTTCCACCTTGTGATGCCATGTGGTAACACAGGAAGTGCTCCACTGTGTTTTTAAACTCCATACGCCTTCACTAGAATAATATAATGAAACATGTGGATCATGTGAGCCCTGAAACTGCCTCTCTTTACTGATCTAAAGGTAAGAGGAGCTGTTCACTTGAAAATGATCAGTCATGCCGCTTCTCAACAGAAGACAGTAACCAGATAACGTTAATGTGTGTTTAGACAATACAAAGACATTTCCCCATTCAAAGCCCATGAAAGGCCAAATGGTGCATTTAAAGTTCATTTGAGGTAAATTTGTACAAACTTTTCGCCGATGGAAAGAGCCTGTTTACTCTGCCACTGCGGCGTGTCCTCAGATTGGCAGCTCGGAGTCTGTAAACTGAGACTCAAACCATAATGAGTTTACAATGGACCAACTAACCAACAACGCAACTGTAGCCAGGCGCACAATCAATGGAAAACTGTGTATTTTTGTTTTCGTTTTCACCGAAATACTGGCCGGGGCTTTTGAATTCAGACAGTAGCAGATGTTTGGGCAGTAATCAAAAAAAGCATGAAAATATGGCGCTGTTTTGACTAGCTGTTGGGGACGTTGCACATTTTCATTTTGTTATAAGAATTGCTGAAATATCTGTAACTGAATTTGAGAGTTTGTCCCACACTAACCTCAAATCATTTCCACAACAAAATTATTATTATTATTTTTTATTTGCAACATACAATAAGCACCAAATACAAATACACAAATACAATACAAGTGCATACAACACCAGAACAGACGAGGTGTAAAGTGTGTGTGCACTTGTTTTTCTATCCTGGTGGGGTCCATAATGTGAGAAATGACTCACTTTGTGGGGACCACTTTTATCTAAATTACTGTAAAATATCATTCTGATATGCCTAGGTTCACTTTTGTGGCCATACCGGCTCGTCAAAGCCGGATCTCGTCAGATCTCAGAAGCTAAGCAGGGCCGGGCCTGGTCAGTACTTGGATGGGAGACCACTGGGAATTCCAGGTGCCACAGTGGGGCGCCAGTCACAGAAACTGTTGTTGTGTCCTTAGGCAAGACACTTCACCCACATTGCCTAGTGTGAAAGTGATGTGTGCATGGCAGGACTCCCTTGAAAAAGAGATTAGTAATCTCAATGGGACTTTCCTGGGTAAATAAAGGTTAAAAAAAAAAAAAATTGGATCTATGTGTAGAATCCCTCATTCGTCCAGGTAGAATCCATGAATCCATGGCAACAGGTAGAGTTCAATTGGTCAACTGGACAGCAGTTTTGATAGAAGACGTTTCGCCGCTCATCCGAGCTGCTTCTTCAGTTTATTGGATCTATACGACTGGAAACGGACAAACGTGAGGTAGCTTATTTTGACGCTGCAGCGTGAATCGATAGACTTCATTGTCGATTTAGGCTGTGAGGAGCTCATTTCGACGGGGCAGACCCTTTCCACATAATAATAATAATAATAAAATATATAAATATATAATAAAATATATAAAAATAGTATTTCTTGTTTTAGTACATTTTAGTATTTAGAACAAGGGGCTGTAGCGGACACAGTCTGTGTTTGCTCTGTTGCTCTATGACTCCAGCTTCCTGCTTCCTCCCCTCAGCTTCAGTCTGTCAGTGTCTAAGGGATTAAAGCCGTATCAGCAAGTGTCACTCGCCAGATAAAACCTCCTGTGCTGATAACATCTGCAATTTGTAAAACAGGATATTTATTTATTTTATGTCCAGGTTAAATGAGTTTTTAACGCCATTTGTCTTGTATTGAAGCACTGATTTTGTTAGAGTTGCATGGCCCATATTACGGTATTTTATGACCTGGAGTTGTGTTTTGTTTCATTCACACAAGTTTAACACACAAACCCTGCAGATTTAAGATGAGTTCTTCTCTCAAACAAAAACACTCTGTTCCATCTTGTGATGTCATGAGGTAATACAGGAAGTGCTCCACTGTGTTTTTAAACTCCACACACCTTCACTAGAATCATTTGGATAATCTTAGTTCTGGAATCGCTAATCTTGACTGAAAAAAGGTAAAAAAAAAAAAAAAAAGTGGTGGTTAATGTGAAAATTACCACTTCATGACATCACAAGGTGGGACAGATCATTTTGAGCTTTAGAGATGTAGACAGACTCATAATAAAGCGTTACTCAAACATGTGTGAATGAAACAAATCACAACTCCAGGTCTGTTTTGACAACAACATTATAATATGACTTAAAGCTCACACGAGTCAATTTGGTGAAATATAGGACCTAGAAACATTTATTACATTATTTCTTTATGTAATCCCTTGCATTTGTTTAATCCTAATGTCAGATGTATTACGGACTAAAAAGGCTATAACATTTTTGATCATCGATAAGGCTAAAGTCTGCTCAACATAACTTAAGTTGCCATAACTGGTAATTTTTTTAACATCAAGTCTGCGTTTGGTGAGAAATCATAATGCTCTACTACATCTGCTTTTTTTGGAAGGGAAGTCTGCACCTCCCAGCGCTACACTAAAATCAAAATGAACACGTTTTAAAAATGTACATTTACTCGTTGTTTACGTGTTTCTTGCTTTTTTCTTCTGATATGATTTTGTTTTCTCATTCTTGTCTCTATCCTTTGAAAACACCAGATTTTTGGCATGATTTAAAAAAAAAAATTATAATATTTTTCAATTATACTACTTATAATCTTCAGGTATTAACTGCTAACACATATTTAAATCACCATGTTTTATTGTTTCCAAAAAGTCACTCCCACTTTACAGCTTTATCACATTACAATCAATTTATGGAGAATTGTGTTGGAGCATGCGTGACATTGGCTTGTGGGCGGAGCTTTGTATAGAATCTTAGAGCTAAACATAAAGAAGGTTGAATAGGGCCTGAGAGAGATCGCTAAATTACTCAAACATGCATGGATGACATATAGAACCTCTTCAGGCATGTTTTTGACAAAGGAACGTTATAACATGGTAGAAAGCTCCAAATAGTCGATCTTGCACAGTCTGTCTTTAAGCTAAAAAAAAGTCTGTGTATTTAAATATACCCCAAGACAGAATAATAGATCTATCACATTTTAAAAGTATTCAGTCCTCTATTGGCTATTCATGATTTTATTCCAAGGACAAAAAAGGCTTTAGAAAAATCCCCAGAGGAAAAACACAAACTGTATTTTTATGGTAATGTTTAACCCTCTTTGGGTGTGACCCTGAGTGACTCTGAGTAGAGTTAGATTGTGCAGAGAGTGAATATGCAGAGGTAAACACTGGTCCTGACCCAAAAGGAAAAAAAGGAGGGGAAAAAGGTGAAAGGGACAGAGCGAGAGTCCTCAGCTCAATTACATAAAGAGTTAGATTGGATACAGAGAAGCTCACTGCAAAAAGGAAATATCTGAGTAAGTTCCAGTTACTCAAATTTAGAAAATTTTACTTGATTTGAGCAGATTTCTCTGGACAAGTATAATTATCTACCGATGGATTAAGTGTTTTTTTCTTAATTCAAACAACATATGTTTTAGTGTCTTATTTTAAGTACAAAGAGTTGTTGTATTTCTTATCTTCAGTGTAACTAGGTGTATTTTCCTATTTCAATTACAAAAAGGCTGGTTCCACTGGCAGAACTCCTTTCTTGTCATATGAAATGCACTGAAATCAATGTAACATTTTCTTCATTCAAGTAATTTTAACTTGGCAAGATTATAGTTTTGGTAGTGTTTGTGAACAAGTGTAATGGAGGAGGAAGAAAATACAATGTGAAGTAGAGGCTTCATGGACCAAAAATTGATAATAATAATAATAATAATAATAATAATAATAATAATAATAATAATAATAATAATAATAATAATAATAATAATAATAATAATGTGTTTTAGAGAACAAAAACAAAATTAAGACCTTTTTTTTTGTTTTGTTTTGACCTTTTTTTTCCAGTTTTGATCAACAAATTTACTCCAGCAGATACAGTGAATTTACCTTTCTACTTTGCATATAAAACATACTGCCTTAAGGGTTGTATGGAGGATTTTTCTTAGTTTCAAATTGTCAGTGACAATAGAGATGCAGCCTTGTAACAACCAAAATATAGTGTAAAGAAAGAGTGAAAATCCAACAGCTTTGGACGTGATGGAGCCAGCTAAACGAGGATAAGATAATGAGGCTCTCGAAGCCAAACGAAGCAGATGAAGGGTCTAAAGCAGGGGTGTCCAAACTTTTTTCATCAAGGGCCACGTATTAAAACACAGACCAGTGTGAGGGCCGATCGAGGGTCATAGACTGGTGGTCAAAACAGTGACTAACTCAAATCTGTGCATTTATAACAGGTTTGAATGACCCTCCAGACCTTTGTTCAGGCTTAAACCCTCAAAAGGACACACACAATTTGCTTAATCAAAGTAGATTTCAAAAACATGCAGTGAAAAGTATGACTTGAGGTAGTATGGGCCAATTTACCTGGAAGCCTGAGGGCCAAAACAATTGGTCTGAGGGCCACATTTGGCCCCCGGGCCATAGTTTGGACATCCCTGGTCTAAAGACTGACGTGTTGGTCGCTAAATGACTTATGGACAGGAAACTTCAACAGCAATTCTGAACGCACTGGCGGTAAACAGTCATGATTTTTAGTGTCAGGAGGAGGCGTTTCTACTTAGGGGGTGTCATGCATGTGCAACATTTGAAAAAGGACAAACAGTCTCTGCATTTTACTTTCCTTGGAAAATCCTTTATACAACCTTTAACTAGACTTACTACACTTAGAGAAGGTACATGTTCAAATCTTACAGTAATGTCATATATTTTATTTTATTCTGCAGATTCACAACAACAGATTTACACACCTTACATATTATTCTGTTCTATTTTGGATAATGATGTTTTCTTGAAAATCTAATGAAATGTGTCTCAAATTCAGCTCTTGATCTTTGCCTTCTTTTTTAAAGTCTCTATGGGGGAAATACTGCAAGTCATAAAAATCTAAAACAAAAATAAACATAATGATAATAATAATAAACTACACTTTGACAGGTGTAAGTATTAGAGGAGCAGAATTGTTGCCTTTGACATTATTACAAGGACCAAACAGTGGAAGGATGTTCTCATTGAATCTGCAGTCAGTGATGGACTGAATCAGAGCAGAAGTTTCTGCATCAAAAAAACAGATCAGACCCTCGTCATAATCCACAAACACTCCGACCTTCTCCACAGCAGACCACAGAGGATCTTTACTTCCTCTATGAACTTTCCAGTATCCATTTTCAGGGGTTAATTTCACAGACATTCTTCTGTCCGCTGACTCCTTCATCACTCCTAAGGACCAGGAAATCTTTCCTTTGACCTGAACTTCAAAATAAAACTTTGAAGAAGAAAACTTTTGTTTTCCTAAAACAAACAACTTTTTCAAAAATCTGTCCGGGGTGTCTGGAAGATTTGCTCTTTGATATATATTTTGCACCTGTTTACAATCCTGAGACAGGGCTAAGTTTGGATGAGCTGTATCTGGATCTAGAGTCACCTCGACTGCATGTTTCTTTGCTTGTTTCAAGAGACTCTCAAAAAGATTCTTTAGTTTTGGCCTGAGTCTTGGGTGTTGTAGCTCAGACACAGCTTTGGAGACTCTTCCCTTGTACGATGGAGCCCTCACAGACTTCTGTGTCCAGTCCTGCAGCTCTGGAGCAGGTTTGACTGAAGTGAAGGTTTGGACAAACTGAAAATGATCGTCAGAGCTCCAGATCTCCTCCATCTCAGCTCGTCTCTGCTCCAGTTCAGAGATTTCAGACTCTAAATCTTGTATTAACTCTTCTGCTTTTTTCTTTATTTCCTCATGTTTCTGTTCGATGCTCAGTTTAAACTGATCCAGACTTTGTTGAACACACTTCATCAGCTCACTGAATAACAACATCCCTTCCCCCATTTCTCTGTGTGCGTTCTCTTGACTCATCTGCACAGACTTCTGTATTTCCTGGACTTTGTCTCTTCTCTGCTGTATCTCCTGCTGCAGATGTTTCTGCTGCTCCTCACACTGCTCCTTCAGGGGGACTGTGCTGTGGTCTCTGTGCTCTGTGTAACTGCACTCAACACAAATAATCTGACAGTGGTCTTTGCAGTAAAACTCCATAGGCCGATCATGCTCAGTACAGACTCGCTCCTCCAGGTCGGTCACCGCAGCGATGAGCTGGTGTTTCTGTAGGCGGGACACTGTGAGGTGGGGCTGCAGGTGGAGGGGGCAGTAGGAGATCTGACACATGAGGCAGGACTTCAGCGCCTGCAGCTTTGGGTCAGGACACACGTCACACAGGACTCCTGACTCTGGCTCTGAGCTCTCACACTGTAGAAACAGAACAGGCTTGTTTAACTGACCTGACATCATCCTGATGTTACTAGATAAACTTACTGTACATTGTTTTGTGACATTACAGTACTTTCAAATAGAAATATTAGCCAATTTATTCTTTTGACCAATAATATCAATTATCATGCACTAAGGTAGAAATGCCATAAAACAAGGAAAAAAGTCTGTGTCTTTTAAGCAATTCCATTAAACCAAGTCAGACCTAACAAAGCCACATAAAGTCTCACATGTACCTGTTCCTTTAAGCCTTTTTGCAGTTCAGTGTCTCCACCTTGACGTTTAAACTCAGACAACATCTCTAACATAAAAGTGTTGGTCTTTAACACTGGTCTGCAGCTGAACTCCTCTTTACAGAGTGGGCAGTAGCAGTGCTCAGAGTTGTCCCAGTGTTTGTTGATGCAGGTGCAGCAGAAGCTGTGACCACAGGAAATGGCCACTGGGTGAGTGAAGACCTCCAGACAGATGGAGCAGAGGAACTGGTCCTCAGACAGCACACAGCTCACAGTCGCCATCCTGCAGACACACAGGAAATACTTAATGATTACCTTAAAAGCATTCATCTGCGCTCTGTCTCAGGGAGGAAACTAAGCAGCCTTTTGAGCTCCGCTTTGAGTCTTTAATAATAATAATAATGCATCAGTTTTATATAGCGCTTTTCTGGACACTCAAAGACGCTTTACAGAGCATTATTCATTCACTCCAGATCTGGTGGTGGTAAACTACTATTGTAGCCACAGCTGCCCTGGGACAGACTGACAGAAGCAAGGCTGCCAATGTGCGCCATCGGCCCCTCCGACCACCACCATCACTCACACACACCACTTTCATACTAGGCAACGTGGGTGATGTGCCTTGCCTAAGGACACAATGACAGTTTTTGCCACTGGCACCCCCCTGTGGCACCTGGAATTCCTAGTGTCTCCCATCCAAGTACTAACCAGGCCCGGCCCTGCTGAGCTTCTGAGATCTGACGGGATCAGGCTTTGACAAGCCGGTATGGCTTTAACTTTACTTTTCACTTTCTCCAGATCCCAGAGTTCTCCACCTGTATTGTCCATGTGACAGTTCACAGATGCTCTTTGGAGAAACATAACTCAACTAAAACATTTGATTCAGATGTGGAACACTGGACCTGCTGCATTTATTGCAACTAGAAAGTGAAAAAAGCAGGTCCATGGTTCTTACTAAGGCATGGAGCTCTATCCCTGCTCCTGAGCTCAAGTGTCTCTGGGTCCAAAGCCAAAGCTCTCCATTTACTGCTCAGTCCACTTTATACTCTCACCTATGGTCTTGAGCTTTGACATAGAGGTCGCCGCACCTGCATTGTGCAGTCCTGCTCCTGCCTGCGCCGCAAAGAATTGTAATTTTCATTCCCGCTCCCACTCGCAAATCCTGCAAGATGTGGACGTTCACTTTCTTTCTCACAAAAGGTTTTGATTTCTTCATATTCTTCGTCAGATTTCTTGATTTTTTTCATGGTAAATGTACTTCTCGTTAAAGAACTTCTGAAGTGTGAAATTTACTAGAGCAGTGCCCACACTTTTTCAGCATGCGAGCTACTTATTAAATACCAAGTCAAAGTGATCGACCTACTACAAAAATGCATATCACTGTGGTGGTGTGTTTGTGATGTGCGATGCACAGTGTCCGCGGGCTGAGTGGGCTCTACTGTAGTCTAGTGACAAGAGGGCCCTTTCTTCTGCCATGTCTTCGAAGCTCTATCAAACACAGAGAAGCGGAAATGAATTGTCTAAAATGTGAGCAAGATTAGACCACATCTGTAAGTTTAGGCTGCTTAAAATGTTTTTATTACTGCCAAATAAAATATCCAGCACACATTCTGTATGATAGGCATACATTCATCATTTGTATATTTTACTCGTGGATGTATAATAAGAGCTGGATAAGGGACGCCTCCTCTATCTGTGACCCCAGTTTAATGTGTGGTCGAGCGACGTACTGCAGCTGCAGCCATATGCCCGCAGCCCAGGAAAAAATCTCCCACAGAAGCACAATGCATTTTTTGTGAAATCAACCTGCCCTTGTTCGGCTGACAGGGCATCCACTGCTTTTATAAAGGTCAGATTTTGTAGGGATTTTTCTGTATTTTTACAATATGGGCTTTATTTTTTTTAAATCATCAAAGCACCTAAAAATCAGCTTTGTAAGAGTTATCCTAGCCCCGCTCTAGCCCCGCTCTAGCCCCGCTCTAGCTCCACACTAGCAGCTCACGCTTTGGTTGGTCAGAACTGCATTTCTGATGTCACACGTTGGGCTGCGTTGGGAAGTAAACATTTTGGATTGCATTGTGCAATACTGCTCCTGCCTGTGCCCGTTTGAAGTTGTTCAAACATGCATGATAAGTATGAAGTATATTGTTTCAGATTAGGCATTTGAATGTGGCTCAGCTAATTTGAATCAGACACACCGAGGCTCTCCTCTTTTTGTTTGTGCAACAACAGTTATCAGCAATTCTCAAATTCGAATATGCTTCAATGAGATCATATTTTTATTTTAATTAATGTTTTGTTTCCATAAAAAAATAATACACTATTTTGTGTTGTTCCACAGTGTGGAATTAAATGCATCTATTTTGCTGTTGGGTTCGTCAATAAAGTGTTTTTATTGCTCAAACATACCAAGAAAAATATGCATTATACTGTGAACGAGATCACCTCCCCACAGATCTGACCTGTAACTTGGTCTAATCATTGTACTTGCTTGTCTCAGTGGGGTTAGTATGTTTAATGCCATTCTTTGGAACATTTCACGGCAAGTGATAACATCTCTATGGACACAACCATGACAGATGCTCAGAAAAGTTACATAGTTCAATAAACTCTTCACATTATGTTACTTATTATTTTACTTACTCTTTATGTCTCTTGTGATATTTGTAAATCAAAATTGTACTTTAAAACAATAATACTATTGTTCTTTGTTGTTCAAGTACCTTAATATAAGTGTTGCTCACCTGATATTTGACTTGTCCTTTATAGACGTTTAAAGTTGTTGGTTTGATTCTGGTTTGAGCAGACACTCCACACCAGCTCCTCTTTCTTGAGTTTCGTTTCTTGTGAAGCAGCAGAGTTTTGTAATGTTGCTCCGCCTCCAAAACACTTCCTGGTTTTCACGTGACTATGCACTGTGAACTGTGAGCATATGAGCAACTGTGCCTCATAAAGAGGCCAGTCACTGCTATAAACTGAATTAGATATCAGTGTCTGGGTTAAACTGGATCAAAACCAGGACTAAAACATGACTGAACCAGGATTTAGGAGGCTGATCCAGACCTAAAAAAGACCAAAGCAGGACTAAATAGTGACTTAATCCAACAAAACCTGGACAGAACTGGGTCAAGGCCAGAACTAAAATGAGGCTAAACTTAGACTTGTCATGATAACAAATTTGGAAGTAGGATATATTGCTGAAGGAATTTTAGATGATAAACAATCAAACTGAAGCTAAGTTATAACAGACACAACAACCCTAAAGCAGGACAGCCCCACAAGAACTATTCTAAATGTACAATGAGGTTAAAAACACAACACAAACGGCAATAGCAAAATTAAATTAGTTTGTCTCTACAATGAGTCACAGAAGTTATTTATTCAACCCTCTACATCTCAAATCTTAGAGCTATACAGAAATATAACAAAAGGATTCCCCACTCGTAGAAAGACAAAGTATCCACAATAAATACTAAACCCAAAAATTATTCCATTCATAGACTCTATATATCAATGGA
This sequence comes from Odontamblyopus lacepedii, assembly GCA_034769755.1. NCBI lineage: Eukaryota > Metazoa > Chordata > Actinopteri > Gobiiformes > Gobiidae > Odontamblyopus > Odontamblyopus lacepedii. The sequence goes on along the minus strand of CM068355.1, from coordinate 33,005,991 downwards.
CATAGCTAACTTGCTAGCTGCGACATTCCAAACAGGAAATGAGCCTGAGCACACTTCCGACCCCATCAATTCTGGTTCCAACTCACTTTCTATTGAAAATCCATTGTCCTTCTCTCTGTAACTGCTGCTGTCAGGCTTCTCATTTTGTTCTTAAAATGTTAGTATTAACGCACGCTACATGACCCTGGTGTTTTTTGTTCACTATTTTGTCATGATATGAGCATAAATCAGGTGCCTTCTTGCTCTGAGGTCACTCCGGTTAGCATTAGCAACAAGTTTGATGGACAGCGTTATTAAGAGTCAGCTCCCTGTTAAACCAGCGATGCAGGAATCGATTTTACCTTCAAAAGCCTCACTCCTAATTGGCTCTGGTTGATAAGATAAGATAAGATAAGATAGGACTTTATTGATCTCGCAGTGGAGAAATTTAGCAGTCACAGTAGCTCCAGGAAAGTTTAGTGTAAAAAAAAGGAAAAAAGTGTGTATGCAATTGAGATAAACAATAATAATACAAAAATAGAAATAATAATAAAAATAATAATAATATAAAGTGAATAAGTATATGTACAAAATTTACAGAGAGAATGGAATTGCACTGGTGATAAGAAGATAAGAAAATAACAGTAAAGTAAACCGGGTCTCCCTACTGTACAGAATGGAATGCTATGCAAAGTGCAGATGAGTGGATAATAGAATATGAATATAAATACTATATATATTAAATAAAAAGTACAAAAACAGTGCAAGTTATCACAGTACAGTAGTGGCACAGACATGATTATTGCACAGAGGAGTTGTACAATCTGACAGCGGTGGGGATGAATGATCTGTGGTAGTGCTCCTTCCTGCACTGAGGGAGTCATGGTTGCTATGATGTTGCTACGATACTCATGGTCAGAATTCCAAATATGGAACTCTGCTCTAGATTCACTCCTATTTTCACATTTCACAAATAATAATAACAAAGTTTTGTCTTGCATCAAAACTAAAAAGTGCAGAGCTCTGATCTTTGAACACTTGAGAATCTCAAATCGAGTAGTTTTACTGTAGACAGGAAACAGCAGACGGCATGGCGCTCACAGCTTTACCGCCTGGGGTCTGCAGCCATATCCCGCTGCTCTATACCACGTATATATGACATGTTATAATACCGGGTTGTCTAAAGTTTGAGATGTCAGAATAGGTGGCGAAAACCCACTGCACCAGTTGCATACCAATAGAGCCAGGACTTTTCTTCGGCATGATGCTGATTATAAAGTTGCTAGTGCAGTTATGATTTAAATCATCGAGCAGCAGCTTTTTTATAGGCGGCGACACGTGATTGTCGGCGATATGCTCTGTGGGCTGTGCATAAGTCAGACTGTCGTTGGGCATAAGTTATAGACGCCAGCAACACGCTAAGCATTAGTTGGTATGTTATCAAAATGTTCTATATAAGTTACTAATATGTTATGTATATGCCCAAAATAAAAATAAAAAAACATCCCTAGTTCAGCATATGCCAGCGTTTTAGGGAAATTCTGGTACGTTGGCATACGCTGGCTAAATCATCAAGGGGTGACAGGGCCCTAACTGCTACTCTCGATGAGTTTCATATAATTATTGTGACCTTATCAGCCTAGCTAACCCCCAGACCCTCCTGTTCTAAGGTTTGCAACATGTAAGCTGGATTCTTCATACTTGAATTTTAAACTCTTCTCATAACATTGACCTTTTTGGCTAAACTGCCACTTCTCAAGAACAATCAAAAAGACACACGATATAGAAAATCATACATGATAAGGACTTCTCCAAAGTCCTAGGTCTGTTTCAGGCTATGCTTTCTTTTTTCTACCTACCTATTTTAGCTATAATGTAATGCACAACGAAACACAAGGCAGCGATCCCACCATGGCCTTCTCGGGTGCTGTCACTGCTGAAGGTCCAGGCCAGTCCTCCTATTGTATTTCACCTGATATTTTCATAGACTGCAACCAATGTGCATTCACACTTCTTATAAACTCATACTTATCTTAGTTTAGACTTGGATTGGTCCTGTTTTCATCCCAAATTTCATCCTGGTGTCGTTCAGCACAGGTTTACTTCCAGGTTAGTACCAATTTCGATGTGCTGTGTGTGCAGTATGTATTGTTTTTTAATCAGTTTAGCTGAAAATTCTGTTTAATTATTGTAGTTTGGCTATTATAAGCGTGTTTACTTATTAACTATTGTTGAGGATATGCTTTTTAAACTTTAAAATACATTGAGTTATCATTATGAGCTATGCTTTTAAATATAAAACTACAGCATGCATAAATTTGAACTTGCTGCACAACTCGCTGCACATCAGCCTGGAGCAGTGGCAGTCAACAGTGACAAAGAGATGGTAGAGGCACTCACCATGACACACTGTCTCTCCATTCTGAACAGGCTTGGGGATTTGGTCCTCTGGGTCCTTTGGTATCATCTCCGTGCGCAAGTTGTAGGGAAAACAAGACTCTGGTCCAGTTTTTCTGAGCTGCGCTGCTCTGGCCCAGGCACCTAACACCACTCCCACCATTCTGTTTGGAAATGAGACCAGAGATCGCCCTCTGGAGGTGGTCTTGGTACGGCTTGCTAGTCCGCACCAAATAAAACTGGTGCTTTCACACCAGGCCAAACAAATCAAACTCCCAGGTGTTCTGACTCGAGTCCGCTTGAAGCGGATCAAATGGTGTACGTTTGAAAATGCCCTCAGATATCCCGGATGTAGTCCGCATCCACATATCGCGCATTCTTCACATGCATCGCTCATAAACCAAGCTAGTGGACTCTTTGACCACATCACTGTTATACTAATACCAGCATACAGACAAAGGGTGAAAGTCACCAAACCAGTTTTGAAGGAGGTAATAGTGTGGCCAGAAGGGGCCTTGTCGGCTCTTAAAGATTGCTTTGCCACCACAGACTGGGTCATGTATAAGGAAGCTGCCACCCACGACAACATTGTAAACACTGAGTACACGGACACTGTGACCTCTTACATCACCAAATACATTGATAATGTGACCCACACAAAAAGCCTTGTTACTCAAGCCAACCAGAAGCCATGATTGACAGGGGAAGTAGACAGAGTGCTGAGGGCCAGAGATTAAGCCTTCAAAGCTGGGGATGAAGCAGGCCTGAGAACAGTGAGAGCCAACTTGTCCCAGGGTATCAGGAAAGCAAAAAGGAGTACACAAATAAAATAACCTCTCACTTCAATGACAGCAGAGAGGCAAAGAGCCTATGGCAGGGCATCCAGTCCATCACGTACTACAAGCCACAGAGCTGCGAGAGCAACACCTCTGCTCAATGACATGAACAGCTTCTTTGGTTTGAAGTACAAAACAATGGCCACACACAGAAAACCACACCCCCTCTCCACGACAAGACTCTATGGGCCCAATCTTGCCCCCAATCTTAGCAGTAGCACAAATGTGGGGGGTGGAGCTCTAAACAAGAGGTGTGCATTGTCTGCATATCAGGTGGAGTGGAGCAGACTGAGGGCGTGGTGTGGCATTGAGTGAATTGTCAGAATCGTAAAAATAAATATCACACTAGTTCACTGAAAAACAACATGTAATGCTCAAGGCTTTTTTATTTGGATATATATTTGATGATAAATCTTAATTCCTTCATGTTTGTGCGCCTCTGGATGCCCTCCCGCAGTAGCGTACAGCCCTCTCTTTTGCTCAGAAATGCTCTAGAATTCGGTTTGATCTGGATCAGTACAAATGGTGCTCATTCACATAAGGCCGTTTACAGCGCTGTTCTAAAGTGTGTTTTCTTACCCTGTCTATGAATAATCATCATAACACAAGATATTAGAATAAAAAACATTGCCTACTCGGCTTCTGTACTGATTGTTGTGTTGTTTCAGCGTTAATCAGGATAAAAATACATAGAAATTAGAGAGAAAAAGATTTATTTCTTTTAAAAAATTTGACCTGGTGACAACTGTTTATGTTAAAGAACTGTTCAAAATAGCTTGCCGCCTTTTTTTTTTTTTTTTTTTAGAACTATTAAACATGAAAAGACACTAAACCCTGGCAGGTATAAGTATCAGAGGAGCAGAGTTGTTGCCAAAGTTATTGTTGCCAGGACTGAAGAGTGGAATGATGTTTTCAGTGAAGTGACAGTCAGTGAGGGAATCAATGAGAGCTGAAGTTTCTGCATCAAAAAAATAGACCAGACCCTGTCCATAGTCCACAAACACCCCGACCTTCTCCACAGCAGACCACAGAGGCAGATTGTTTTGCCTCCCACACAGGTACCCATATCCATTTTTCAGTGTCATGTCCCCACACCCCACCTTCCTCTTAACTGACTCCTCGGCCACTCCTAAAAACCAGGAAGTCTTTCCTTTGACCTGAACTTCAAAATAAAATCTGCCAGAAGAAAACTTTTCTTTTCCTAAAACATACAACAAAGTTGAAAATCTCTCTGGGTTGTTTGGGAGATTTATTTTTTGATTTATGTATTTGACCTGTTTGTAATCCTGAGATAGAAATAAATTTGGATGAGCTGTGTCTGGATCTAGAGTCACAATGACTGGATACTTCTTCGCTTGTATGAAAACATCATCGGAAAGTTCTTTTATTTTTGGCATAAGCTTTGTGATTTGTAACTCAGACACAGCCTTGGCAACTCTTCCCTTGTACGACGGAGCCCTCACAGACTTCTGTGTCCAGTCCTGCAGCTCTGGAGCAGGTTTGACTGAAGTGAAGGTTTGAACAAACTGAAAATGATCGTCAGATCTCCAGATCTCCTCCATCTCGGCTCGTCTCTGCTCCAGTCCAAAAATATCAGACTCCAAACCTTTTATTAACTCTTCTGCCTCCGTCTTTATTTCTTCATGTTTCTGTTTGATGCTCAGTTTAAACTGATCCAGACTTTGTTGAACACACTTCTTCAGATGCTTGAAGAATTTTACCCCCTCTTCCATTTCTCTGTCTGCGTTCTTCTGACTCATCTGCACAGACTTCTGTATTTCCTGGACTTTGTCTCTTCTCTGCTGTATCTCCTGCTGCAGATGTTTCTGCTGTTCCTCACACTGCTCCTTCAGGGGGACTGTGTTGTGGTCTCTGTGCTCTGTGTAACTGCACTCAACACAAATAAACTGACAGTGGTCTTTGCAGTAAAACTCCATCGGCCGATCATGCTCAGTACAGACTCGCTCCTCCAGGTCGGTCACCGCGGCCATGAGCTGGTGTTTCTGTAGGCGGGACACTGTGAGGTGGGGCTGCAGGTGGAGGGGGCAGTAGGAGATCTGACACATGAGGCAGGACTTCAGCGCCTGCAGCTTTGGATCAGGACACACGTCACACAGGACTCCTGACTCTGCTGCCTTCAGCTCTTCACTTTTTGGTTTGTTTTTAAACTCAGACAACATCTCTAACATAAAAGTGTTGGTCTTTAACACTGGTCTGCACCTGAACTCCTCTTTACAGACTGGACAGCGGCAGTGTCCAGAGTTGTCCCAGTGTTTGTTGATACAGGTGCAGCAGAAGCTGTGACCACAGGATGTGGTCACTGGGTCAGTGAAGACCTCCAGACAGATGGAGCAGAGGAATTGGTCCTCAGACAGCACACAGCTCACACTGGCCATTCTGCAGACACACAGGAAATACTTAAAGACCACCTTAAAAGCATTCATGGGAGCTCTGTGTGTTATCAGGGAGGAAACTACACAGATTTTTGGGACCCTGTTGAGTTTAGCTGTGCCTTTTGTTTTTAGCTGCACTTTTAAGGAGACCTTCTCCCAGATTCTTGGGTTTTCCACCTTGATGGAAGACTGATGGAAGCAAGACTGATGGAAACAAGACTGACTGATGGAAGCAAGACTGACAATCTGCACCATCAGCCTGTTCCACCACCACATTCAGAGACTACAGTACAGTCATACAAGGTGCATGCTTGAACCACTGACTGAGCCATTGTTGCCAAAGTCCTTTTCTGTGGAGGGAGTGGACTCAGAGGAGAATCCCAGAACCGGGAAACTTATTTGACTGTAGCTCAGCAGTTTGATTCAGACACATCCAGACTCTCCTGTTTACTCCATTATCACAGTTATTCTGATTTATTCTGTTCGACAGTTCAAACATGTTTCTACTTGATCACAGTTACATTTTATTATAGTCATAGCTACGTAAAAACATCACTTCGCTTCACTTAACTTTGCATTTTTTATTACTTAACCCTTTAGTTTTGTTAGTATTTCATAATTGTGCTCTATTATTCTTAGCATAATACTATAAAGTGTTGCTCACCTGAGATTTGTGGTTTATAGATGTTTAAAGTTGGTTTGATTCTGGTTTGAGCAGACACTCTACACCAGCTCTTCTCTCTTGAGTTTCATGTCCTGTGAAGCAGCAGAGTTTTATAATGTTACTCCACCTCCACCACACTTCCTGGTTTACACGTGACTATGCACTGTGAACTGTGAGCGTATGAACAACTATGCCTAATAAAGAGGCCAGTCACTGCTCTAACATGAAATCTTGGTAAAAAGGAATTAGATATCAGTAAAACAGGACTGAACCAGTATATAAGAGGCTGACCAAAGCAGAACTAAATAGAGACTTAATCCAACAAAACCTGGACAGAACTGGGTCTAGGCCAGAACTAAAATTAGGCTAAACTTAGACCTATCATGATAACACATTTGGAAGTAGTATGTATTGGTGAAGAAAATATAGACGACAAACAATAAAACTGAAGCTAAGTTATAACAGACACAATAACCCTAAAGCAGGACAGCCCCACAAGAACTACTAAAAAACACAAATGGCAATAAAGAAATAGCAGAATGAAACTATTTATTCATTAGTTTGTCTCTATAATGAGTCAGAGAACTTATTTATTCAACCTTCTACAGCTCAAACCTTAAAGCAGTGCAGAAATATGACAAAAGGTTCCCCAACAGTACCAAAAAAAGTACTTCTGATAAATACTGACCCCCAAACTCACTGTTCCAACCATAGACTGTATGGACAAAACTTCTGGCCACCGTGTTCCAAACATGGTCACCCATGAGCACACCTCCATCAATTATGGCTCCAGTTCATGTTCAACCGAAAAACCACCCCCCCTCTCTATGTAAATCTATTTATTTATTCTTAAAATGTTCGTATTAACCCGCTTTACATGTTTCTCACATTTTTATTTAGCTTTTTTGTCCTTAAATCAAGATATGAACATTAATAACAGAACAATGAGGCATTACTTTCAACAGCCTCACTCCTGATTGGCTCTCTAGTTGCTATGATACTCATGCTCGGAATTCCAAATATGGAACTCTGCCCAGATTCACTCCTATAACGGCTCATCTCGATGACTTAAATCTAATAATTATGGTGACTTTATCGGCTGAGCTAAGCCCCAGATCCTCCTGTTCTAAGGTTTGCAACATGTAAACTGGATTCTTCATACTGACTTGAATTTAAAACTCTTCTCATAATAATGACCACCCTGCATGAAGCTTTCCATCTAAGGCAGTGAAAAAAGCCACAACTGCCACTTCTCAAGAACAATTAAAAAGACACACAATAAAACATTTATTTAATTTGTATTTATTTTATTGGAATGCCCCTTGGGATGATTTTCGAGGGGATCCAAAAAACATTGAATATTAGTAAAACACAGTACAATAGACAGAATACAAAACTTACAGGTTTACATTACAAAACACACACACACAGACTTCCTCCCTCATGCACTCCTCTCAACCCCTACAACAGTACATGAATTATAATGCATATATATACACCCATACATACAATATGGGTACAGCCTCACATTACACCTGACACCAGCTAAAGGAATATGTGCACAAGAACAGGTTTGATTCAGAACAAGAAGAGTTTTATTCTACAATTTTACTGTAAGAAGCAGAAGCTGGTGGAGTTTAGCATTGCTGTTGTAGCATCACTCATAAGCATACGATTCCTGCTTATTAAACACACCAGGACAATCGGCTCTGGCTTTAAAATGAATTAGGACATGAATTTATGACAGAAAAAATAAGGATTACACACACAGATGCGTTTGGACCACAGCATGAAGCTCACCCTGCAGGGACTCGATACATTCAACACCCCAAACTCCAGAGGAACAATCCAGGGAGTAAATCAGCAAAAAGTTACCACATTTTTTATTGGTAAATAGAGCTGTGCTATACACTGTTGGAACCTTAAAGTGTGATTTTAAATATAGTCTATCTGAAAATATGTCCCAAACATATTGTCACCATATAGGCTACTGCAGAACTTGTGACAAACACTGTGGCCTTCACAGATTCCTAATATTATTAATATAATATATACAGCATGTATAGAAACATGTCAAAGTAATTTATGTCTGATTTCTGAACAAAGTAACACTAAATATTGACCGGTGTAAGTATGAGAGGAGCAGAGTTGTTTTTGTTACAGTGCCCAGGACTGAACATAGGAACGATGCTCCCAGTGAAATCACAGTCAGTGATAGAGTGAATCAGAGCTGAAGTTTCTGCATCAAAAAAACAGATCAGACTCTTGTCATAGTCCACAAACACTCCGACCTTTTCCACAGCAGACCACAGAGGATCTTTAATTCCTCCCTGAATTTTCCAGTATCCATTGTCAGGAGTTAAGTCCTTACATCTCACTTTCCTATCTGCAGTTTCCTCTGTCACTCCTAAGTGCCAGTTCGTCTTTTCTTTGACCTGAACTTCAAAATAAAACCTGCCTGAAGAAAACTTTTGTTTACCTAAAACATTAAACATTTTTGAAAATCTCTCAGGTGTGTCTGTAAGGTCATTTTTTTGCTTCGTGCTTTGAACCTCTTTATAATCCAGAGACAGTTGTAAGTTTGAATGAGCTGTATCTGGATCTAGAGTCACCTCGACTGCATGATGCTTTGCCTCTTCCAGATGAATCTCAAAAGATGTATTCATCTCTGTATTTAGCCTTATATTTAACTCAGACACAGCTATGGCAACTCTTCCCTTGTACGATGGAGCCCTCACAGACTTCTGTGTCCAGTCCCACAACTTCAGAGCAGGTTTGACTGAAGTGAAGGTTTGGACAAACCGAAAATGATCGTCAGAGCTCCAGATCTCCTCCATCTCAGCTCGTCTCTGCTCCAGTTCAGAGATTTCAGACTCTAAAGCTTTTATTAACACTTCTGCCTCCGTCGTTATTTCCTCATGTTTCTGTTCGATGCTCAGTTTAAACTGATCCAGGCTTTGTTGAACACACTCCAGCAGATCACTGAACAACTTTACCCCCTCCCTCATTTCTCTGTCTGCGTTCTTCTGACTGAGCTGCACAGACTTCTGTATTGCCTGGACTTTGTCTCTTCTCTGCTGTATCTCCTGCTGCAGATGTTTCTGCTGCTCCTCACACTGCTCCTTCAGGGGGACTGTGTTGTGGTCTCTGTGCTCTGTGTAACTGCAGAGGACACAGATGAGCTCAGAGTGGTCTCTGCAGAGCAGCTCCAGGGGCCGGGCGTGCTCAGTACAGACTCGCTCCTCCAGGTCGGTCACCGCGGCCATGAGCTGGTGTTTCTGTAGGCGGGGCACTGTGAGGTGGGGCTGCAGGTGGAGGGGGCAGTAGGAGATCTGACACATGAGGCAGGACTTCAGCGCCTGCAGCTTTGGGTCAGGACACACGTCACACAGGACTCCTGCCTCTGGCTCTGAGCTCTCACACTGTAGAAACAGAACAGGCTTGTTTAACTGACCTGACATCATCATGATGTTGAGTCCTATAGTTTATTTACTTGGTAGATATACTGTACTTTATTATTGTAATTCTTTTAAGATGTGACTGAATATTGTACTTCAATACATGTTCACCAATGGGGTTAGATGTTCCTTTGACAGATATATTCTAGTTAAATCATAATGAACTAAATTGGAAATGTCACGAAACAAGTGAAACAAGTGCTTTTTATAATCAGTCCAGTTAGTCTGTAGTTATGAGTCAAAACCCACATCAACTCACCTGTCCCTGTTCCTTCAGCTCTTTTTGCACTGCACTGTCTTCTCTTTGACGTTTAAACTCAGAGACCATCTCAGACAGACATGTGTTGGTCTTTAACACTGGTCTGCAGCTGAACTCCTCTTTACAGAGTGGGCAGTAGCAGTGCTCAGAGGTGTCCCAGTGTTTGTTGAGGCAGGTGCAGCAGAAGCTGTGACCACAGGATGTGGTCACTGGGTCAGTGAAGACCTCCAGACAGATGGAGCAGAGGAGCTGGTCCTCGGACAGCAAACTGCTTCCACTTCCCATCCTGCAGACATACAGGAAATACATTTACATGTGATGAGTTTATATCAAAGACCACCTTTAATGACCATGGGAGCTCTGGTGTCACCAGGGAGGAAACTAGACAGATTTTTGTCTTTAGCTGCATTTTTAAGGAGACCTTCTCCCAGATTCTTGGGTTCTCCACATTCATGGTCCTTGCTACAGTTTACTGATGGTGAAGAAGGAGCTCTTTTTTTACCGCTCAATGTTTGTTCCTATTCTCACCTGTTCATGAGCTTTGGGTAATGACTGAAAGGACAAGATCGTGGATACAGGTCAAAATGAGTTTCCTCTGTAGGTGTCTGGGCGCTCCCTGAGAAACAGGGAGAAGAGCTCAGTCTCCAAAGAGCCACACAAAAACTAACACCAGTGAGAAGTAATAAAAATAGTTGTGCTTTGAACTTGTAACGTGCTTCACATCCGTGTCAAAGTCTCTCAATGCTCTGCACTCTAGTCACTGGTCACTCAGTGAGCCACTATAGCCACAGCTGCCCTGGGGCAGACTGATGAACCACTGACTGAGCCATTGTTGCCAAAGTCCTTTTCTGTGGAGGGAGTGGACTCAGAGGAGAATCCCAGAACCGGGAAACTTATTTGACTGTAGCTCAGCAGTTTGATTCAGACACATCCAGACTCTCCTGTTTACTCCATTATCACAGTTATTCTGATTTATACTGTTCACCAGTTCAAACATGTTTCTACTTGATCACAGTTACATTTTATTATAGTCATAGCTACGTAAAAACATCACTTTGCTTTACTTAACTTTGCATTTTTTATTACTTAACCCTTTAGTTTTGTAAGTATTCCATAATTTGTACTCTTGTACTCTGTATTCTTGGCATAATACTGTAAAGTGTTGCTCACCTGAGATTTGTGACGTTTAAAGTTGTTGGTTTGATACTGGTTTGAGCAGACACTCCACACCAGCTCCTCTTTCTTGAGTTGCATTTCTTGTGAAGCAGCAGAGTTTTGTAATGTTGCTCCGCCTCCACCACACTTCCTGGTTTACACGTGACTATGCACTGTGAACTATGAGCGTATGAGCAACTGTGCCTAATAAAGAGGCCAGTCACTGCTCTAACATGAAATCTTGGTAAAAAGGAATTAGATATCAGTATCTGGGTTAAACTGGATCAAAACCAGGACTAAAACAGGACTGAACCAGTATATAAGAGGCTGATCCCGACCTAAAAAAAGACCAAAGACCAAATAGTGACTTAATCCAACAAAACCTAGAAAGAACTAAAATGAGGCTAACTTAGACCTATCATGATAACACATTTGGAAGTAGTATGTATTGGTGAAGAAAATATAGACGACAAACAATAAAACTGAAGCTAAGTTATAACAGACACAATAACCCTAAAGCAGGACAGCCCCACAAGAACTACTAAAAAACACAAATGGCAATAAAGAAATAGCAGAATGAAACTATTTATTCATTAGTTTGTCTCTATAATGAGTCAGAGAACTTATTTATTCAACCTTCTACAGCTCAAACCTTAGAGCAGTGCAGAAATATGACAAAAGGTTCCCCAACAGTACCAAAAAAAGTACTCCTGATAAATACTGACCCCCAAACTCACTGTTCCAACCATAGACTGTATGGACAAAACTTCTGGCCACCGTGTTCCAAACAGGAAGTGACCATGAGCACACTTCCGGCTCCATCAATTATGGCTCCAGTTCATGTTCAACCGAAAAACCATCGCCCCTCTCTCTGTAAATCTATGTATTTATTCTTAAAATGTTCGTATTAACCCGCTTTACATGTTTCTCACATTTTTATTTCACTTTTTTGTCCTTAAATCAAGATATGAACATTAATAACAGAACAGTGAGGCATTACTTTCAACAGCCTCACTCCTGATTGGCTCTCTAGTTGCTATGATACTCATGCTCGGAATTCCAAATATGGAACTCTGCCCAGATTCACTCCTATAAGGGCTCATCTCGATGACTTAAATCTAATAATTATGGTGACTTTATCGGCTGAGCTAAGCCCCAGATCCTCCTGTTCTAAGGTTTGCAACATGTAAACTGGATTCTTCATACTGACTTGAATTTAAAACTCTTCTCATAATAATGACCACCCTGCATGAAGCTTTCCATCTAAGGCAGTGAAAAAAGCCACAACTGCCACTTCTCAAGAACAATTAAAAAGACACACAATAAAACATTTATTTAATTTGTATTTATTTTATTGGAATGCCCCTTGGGATGATTTTCGAGGGGATCCAAAAAACATTGAATATTAGTAAAACACAGTACAATAGACAGAATACAAAACTTACAGGTTTACATTACAAAACACACACACACAGACTTCCTCCCTCATGCACTCCTCTCAACCCCTACAACAGTACATGAATTATAATGCATATATATACACCCATACATACACGCATATACAATATGGGTACAGCCTCACATTACACCTCACACCAGCTAAAGGAATATGTGCACAAGAACAGGTTAAATTCAGAACAAGAAGAGTTTTATTCTACAATTTTACTGTAAGAAGCAGAAGCTGGTGGAGTTTAGCATTGCTGTTGTAGCATCACTCATAAGCATACGATTCCTGCTTATTAAACACACCAGGACAATCGGCTCTGGCTTTAAAATGAATTAGGACATGAATTTATGACAGAAAAAATAAGGATTACACACACAGATGCGTTTGGACCACAGCATGAAGCTCACCCTGCAGGGACTCGATACATTCAACACCCCAAACTCCAGAGGAACAATCCAGGGAGTAAATCAGCAAAAACATAAGTTACCACACTATTTATTGGTAAATAGAGCTGTGCTATACACTGTTGGAACCTTAAAGTGTGATTTTAAATATAGTCTATCTGAAAATATGTCCCAAACATATTGTCACCATATAGGATACTGAAGAACTTGTGACAAACTTCACAGATTCCTAATATTATTAATATACTGTAATATATTTAGTATGTATAGAAACATGTCAAAGTAATTTATGACTGATTTCTGAACAAAATAACACTAAATATCGACAGGTGTAAGTATGAGAGGAGCAGAGTTGTTTTTGTTACAGTGCCCAGGACTGAACATAGGAACGATGCTCCCAGTGAAAAGACAGTCAGTGATAGAGTGAATCAGAGCTGAAGTTTCTGCATCAAAAAAACAGATCAGACCCTCGTCGTAGTCCACAAACACCCCGACCTCTTCCACAGCAGACCACAGAGGATCTGTAATTCCTCCATGAATTTTCCAGTATCCATTGTCAGGAGTTAAGTCCACAGATCTCACTTTCCTATCTGCAGTTTCCTCTGTCACTCCTAAGTGCCAGTTTGTCTTTTCTTTGACCTGAACTTCAAAATAAAACCTGCCTGAAGAAAACTTTTGTTTACCTAAAACATTAAACATTTTTGAAAATCTCTCAGGTGTGTCTCTAAGGTCATTCTTTTGCTTTGTGCTTTGAACCTCTTTATAATCCAGAGACAGTTGTAAGTTTGGATGAGCTGTATCTGGATCTAGAGTCACCTCGACTGCATGATGCTTTGCCTCTTCCAGATGAATCTCAAAAGATGTATTCATCTCTGTATTTAGCCTTATATTTAACTCAGACACAGCTATGGCAACTCTTCCCTTGTACGATGGAGCCCTCACAGACTTTTGTGTCCAGTCCCACAACTTCAGAGCAGGTTTGACTGAAGTGAAGGTTTGGACAAACTGAAAATGATCGTCAGATCTCCAGATCTCCTCCATCTCAGCTCGTCTCTGCTCCAGTTCAGAGATTTCAGACTCTAAAGCTTTTAACACTTCTGCTTCCGTCTTTATTTCCTCATGTTTCTTTTTGATGCTCAGTTTAAACTGATCCAGACATTGTTGAACACACTTCAGCAGATCACTGAACAACTTTACCACCTCCCTCATTTCTCTGTCTGCGTTCTTCTGACTGAGCTGCACAGACTTCTGTATTTCCTGGACTTTGTCTCTTCTCTGCTGTATCTCCTGCTGCAGATGTTTCTGCTGCTCCTCACACTGCTCCTTCAGGGGGACTGTGTTGTGGTCTCTGTGCTCTGTGTAACTGCAGAGGACACAGATGAGCTCAGAGTGGTCTCTGCAGAACAGCTCCAGGGGCCGGGCGTGCTCAGTACAGACTCGCTCCTCCAGGTCGGTCACCGCGGTGATGAGCTGGTGTTTCTGTAGGCGGGGCACTGTGAGGTGGGGCTGCAGGTGGAGGGGGCAGTAGGAGATCTGACACATGAGGCAGGACTTCAGCGCCTGCAGCTTTGGGTCAGGACACACGTCACACAGGACTCCTGACTCTGCTACCTTCAGTTCTTCACCTTTTGGTTTGTTTTTAAACTCAGAGACCATCTCAGACAGACATGTGTTGGTCTTTAACACTGGTCTGCAGCTGAACTCCTCTTTACAGAGTGGGCAGTAGCAGTTCTCAGAGGTGTCCCAGTGTTTGTTGATGCAGGTGCAGCAGAAGCTGTGACCACAGGATGTGGTCACTGGGTCAGTGAAGACCTCCAGACAGATGCAGCAGAGGAACTGGCCCTCAGACAGCACACAGCTCACACTGGCCATCCTGCAGACAGAGGAAATACATTTACATGTGATGAGTTTAGATCAACGACCACCTTTAATGACCATGGGAGCTCTGAGTGTCACCAGGTAGAGCTGGGTACCAAAACTCAGTTCCAAGCAGGAACTGTAATAATAAATCTACATCTATTCATGAACCAAATTGGTCCTGGTAAAAGCGTAATTTCCAAGTCAGTGTGGTAATATCCAGTGTGGAGCATGAGTTGAAGCCAAATAATATGAACCAGAACTCAGCCAAAATCCTCCTACTCTTCGGTCCTGGTAAAATCGTAATTCACAAATTTGGTCTAGTAAATATATCCATTGTGATGTTGTGTGCAGAAAGACGCAACCAAACGAGTCCTTGCAAAGTTCTCTATATTTCTCCTCCTCCGTCCAGGTAACAGAAGCATAAAGTTATTTCTCAAAACAAAGAGCACCTGCTTCGTGTTCTGCCTTTGATATAAGGAGGGGTATACATTCATCCATCCTCTTCCGCTTATCCCGGGCCGGTTCACGGGGCCAGCAGTCTAAGGAGGGGCTCCCAAGCTTCCCTATCCCCAGCCACTTCCTCCAGATGGACCCCGAGGCGTTCCCAGGCCGAGAGACAGTCTCTCCAGCGTGTCCTGAGTCTTCCCCGGGACCTCCTACCGGTAAGACATGCCCAGAACACCTCCTAAGGGAGGCGTCCAGGAGGCATCCGGAACAGATGCCCAAGTCACCTCAGCTGGCTCCTCTCGACGTAGCGGAGCAGTGTCGCTACTCCGAGCTCCTCCCGTGTGACCGAGCTCCTCACCCTATCTATAAGAGTGCGCCCAGCCACTCAGCGGAGGAAACTCATTTTGGCCACTTGTATCAGCGATCTCGTCCTTTCGGTCATTACCCAGAGCTCATGACCATAGGTGAGGGTAGGAACGCAGATTGACCGGTAAATCGAGTCAGTCTTCACCACAATGGTCCGATACAGCGACCGCATCACTGCCGACACTGCACCGATCCGCCTGTCAATCTCACGCTCCATCCTCCCCTCACTCGTGAACAAAACTCTGAGATACTTGAACTCCTCCACTTGAGGCAGAGACTCCCCACCCGGAGAGGGCAATCCACCTTTTTCCGGTCGAGAACCATGGCCTCGGATTTGGAACAGCTGAATCTCATCCCAGCCGCTTCACACTCAGCTGCAAACCGCCCCAGTGCACGCTGCAGGTCCTGGTTTGATAAAGCCAACAGGACAACATAATTTGCAAAAAGCAGCAGTGAGATCCTGTGGTCCCTGAACTGGATCCCCTCCGGCTCCTGGCTGCACCTAGAAATTCTGTCCATAAATCCAATGAACAGAACTGGTGACAAAGGGCAGCCCTGGCGGAATCCAACATGCACCGGGAACAGGTCTGACTTACTGCCAGCAATGCGACCACAGCTTCTGGTCCAGTCATACAGGGACCGGCCAGCCCTTAGCAAAGGGCCCCGGACCCCATACTCATGGCACACCCCCCACAGGGCACCACGTGGGACACGGTCGAATGCCTTCTCCAGGTCCACAAAACAGATGTGGACTGGTTGGGCAAACTCCCATGAACCCTCGAGCATCCGATGGAGGGTGTAGAGCTGGTCCAGTGTTCCACGACCAGGCCGAAAACCACACTGCTCCTCTTGGATCCGAGGTTCGACTGTCGGTCGGACTCTCCTCTCCAGTCCCCTGGCATAGACTTTACCGGGGAGGCTGAAGAGTGTGATTCCCCTGTAGTTGGAACCCTCCGGTTCACCTTCTTATACAGAGGGACCACCACCCCAGTCTGCCAGTCCAGAGGTACTGTTCCCGACCGCCACGCGATGTTGCAGAGGCGTGTCAGCCAAGACAGCCCCACAACATCCAGAGACATAAGGTACTCAGGACAGATCTCATCCACCCCCGGAGCCTTGCCACCAAGGAGCTTTCCAACCACCTCAGTTACTTCAGCCAGGGTGATGGACGAGTCCGCCTCCGGGTCCCCAGTCTCGGTCTCCTCTTTGGAGAACGTGACGGTGGGATTGAGGAGATCCCCAAAGTATTTCTTCCACCGCCCGACAACATCTCCAGTCGAGGTCAGCAGCTCTCGCCCCACACTGTAAACAGTGTTGGTGAAGCACTGCTTCTCCCTCCTGAGGCACCGAACAGTTTGCCAGAATTTCCTTGGGGCCGTCCGATAGTCCTCCTCCATGGCATCCCCGAACTCCTCCCAGACCCGAGTTTCTGCCTCTGCAACCACCCGGGCTGCAGCACGCTTGGCCCACCGGTACCTGTCAGCTGCCTCAGGAGTCCCCTGGGCCAGCAAGGCCCGGTAGGACTCCTTTTTCAGCTTGACGGCATCCCTTAGTTCCGGTGTCCACCACCAGGTTCGGGGATTGCCACTGCGACAGGCACCACAGACCTTACGGCCACAGCTACGAGCGGCCGCATCGACAATGGGGGCCGAGAACGAAGCCCACTCGGACTCAATGTCCCCAGCCTCCCCCGGGATTCGGGAGAAGCTCTCCCGGAGGTGTGAGTTGAAGGCCACACAGACAGAGTGTTCTGCCAAATGTTCCCAACAGACCCTCACGATACGCTTGGGCCTGCCAGGTCTTTCCGGCTTCCTCATCTGCCAGCGGACCCAACTCACCACCAGGCGGTGATCAGTTGACAGCTCTGCCCCTCTCTTCACCCGATTGTCCAAGACACACGGCCGGAGGTCAGATGACACGACAGCAAAGTCGATCATTGACCTCCGGCCTAGGGAGTCCTGGTGCACCGAAGTCCAATAACAGAACACCACTTGGGTTCAGATCAGGGAGGCCGTTCCTCCCAGTCACCCATCTCCAAGTGTCACTGCCGTTGCCCACATGGGCGTTGAAGTCCCCCAGTAGAACAATGGAGTCCCCGGTCAGTGCACTGTCCAGTACCCCTCCCAGAGACTCCAAGAAGGCTGGGTTCTCTGCACTGCTGTTCGGCCCGTAGGCCGACACCACAGTGAGAGACCTGTCCCCGACCCAAAGGTGCAGGGACGCGACCGTCTCGTTCACCGGGGTGAACTCCAACACGCAGCGGCTGAGCTGAGGGGCGATGAGCAGGCCCACACAAGCCCCCCCACCCAGTGAGGTGACATTCCATGTCCCCAGAACTTGTCTCCATGTCCGGAGATCCAGTCACCGAGGCCCCCGCCTTCAACTGCCGCCCAGATCTCTCTGCACCCGGCCCCCATGGCTCCTCCCGTGGATGGTGGGTCCAGGGGAGGTTCGGTCCCACGTTGTCCCTTCCGGCTGTGCCCGGCCGGGCCCCGTGGGAGAAGGCCCGGCCACCAGGCGCTCACCAACGTGCACCCACCCCAGGCCTGGCTCCAGGGTGGGGCCCCGGTGACGCCGATCCGGGCAACATATCTTGCCTCTGAATAGTACTCATCATATGGGGCTTCTGAACCGCTCTTCGTCTGACCCGTCCCCCCGGACCTGTTTGTCTTGGGTGAACCTACCAGGTGCATAAAGCCCCCGACAACATAGCTCCTGGGATTATTCGGGCACTCAAACCCGTCCACCAGTTTAAGGTGGCGGTTCGAGGAGGGGGAGGGGTATACAAAGAAATGAAACTTTAATGAGAGTAAGTCCACACAAGGATCAGCTGTTCACTCTGGTTAATTTGCTTGCACATTTGTTTTGAGTTAGAATTGAACATTGTATAGTATCCTACTCTGTTATAACATATGATTCAACACAGTTATAAACACCAGTGAGAAGTAATAACAATAGTAGTGTTCTAAACTTGTAACGTGCTTCACATCCTTGTCAAAGTCTCTCAATGCTCTGCACTCTAGTCACTGGTCACTCAGTGAGCCACTATAGCCACAGCTGCCCTGGGGCAGACTGATGGAAGCAAGACTGACAATCTGCACCATCAGCCTGTTCCACCACATTCAGACTACAGTCATACTGGGCAGGGTGGGTGAAGTGACTCGCCAAAGGGCATATCAACAGAACAATTATTTGAATGTAGCTCAGCCAGTTTGATTCAGACACGCCCAGGCTTTACTGTTTACACAGCTGCCACTAACTACAGGAGGATTTGCCTGATTTTGACTGTGATTTGTTTCTCCCAAAGTTTGGGGAGGCATTGTTTCTTCCTATGCGAGTGTGTGGTGACAGTGTGATTCTGAGTTGTTTTGTCAGATCATGACCACCAAACATCAGCAACGCTACAGCAACAGCCAATAAAACAGAGCACCAGGGCAGAGGAGTGACAGACACAGAGATACATACAAACTCAGGATATAGCAATAACAATAAGACTTTATTCCTCACCTGTGTAAATTGAAAGTGCAGCATCTCATCCACATTATCCATAGAAAGTGTCCTCCGCAAATAATAACATCCAGTCCACAAAACTGTGCTGGGAATACAGTTTGAAGCTTTCTTTAAAAGTAAAAAGCCGATAGTTCCTCATGTGTCTGTTTACATCCACAGCACACAGATCGAGGTGAAGCTTAACGATAGTAGACTTTATCTCCAATCTTTTATGCTTTAAAAATCCTGTATCTGAAGTATTGCTCCACATTTCACAAATAACAATACAGTTTTGACTTGTGTCTAAACAAGAAGTGCAGAGCTCTGATCTTTGAACACTTCAGGGTCTCAAAGTGAGTGGTTTTACTGTAGACAGGAAACAGCTGACGCGCGGAGCTCTCACAACTTTATATCCTGAGATCGGAGATTTTAAGTCTCATAAGATTCTTGCATCTGTGTTGTGCACTTTTTGTCCCATGTTTAAGACCAAAAAAATCCTGTAGTATGTGATGGCCTTTATTCTGATTTATTCTGTCCAACAGTTCAAACATGTTTCAGTTTTATCACAGTTACTTTTTTATTATAGTCATAGCTACGTAAAAAGATCACTTCTGTTTACTTAACATAACTTGGCATTTTTTCATTACTTAAGGGTGAAGTTTTGATTCGTTAGTGATAAGTAATTCATATTTATACTGTGACATTCTTAGCATAATACGAAAAGTTTTGCTCACCTGAGATTTGTTGTTTATAGATGTTTAAAGTTGTTGGTTTGATTCTGGTTTGAGCAGACACTCCACACCAGCTCCTCTCTCTTTCTTGAGTTTAGTTTCTTGCGAAGCAGCAGAGTTTTGTAATGTTGCTCCGCCTCCACAACACTTGCTGGTTTACCTGTGCTAATGGACTGTGAATGAGCCTATGAGCAGCTGTGCCTAAAATGGGCAAATGGCCAATGCTATAACCTGAAATCATGGTAAAACTGAATTAGATGTACATGTCAGGGGTAAACTGGATCTAAAACAGGACAGAACCAGGATTTAAGAGGCTGATCCAGACCTAAAAAAAAGACCAAAGCAGGACTATCGACTAACTTCGATAAGCATTTTAGAAAGTGTTCGGGTCCATGACTCTGGCTAACATGAATCTCCGCTCCGCTGAGTTACTGGGGTAACAGATGCTTCTGAACTACCCCGGGGCAGGTTAACTCTCACACTTAATGAAGCGGTGTTACAAAGAATACGTACCTGCAGTAGTGTCAAACAAGCAGTTCCACACACTTCCCGCCTGATTATCTGTGTTGTCCGAAAACAAGGGTCAGAATGTTACCAAGAAATAATTTACCTTACGTTCTTGGTCAGTTTTGGTGAAGTTCAAAGTTTAAAAGATCAACAATTGGCATCTTAGAATATTTTGGTGTCATCCGAGCGGTTCCTACCTTGCTGAAGTGACTATTGGCTGTACCAATAATTAACATTAGCATTTACTTTGACATACAATAAATGAAAACTACAACGCCACCTGGGATTTGGCCTAGGACCAGCTAATATAAAAGGCACATAGTTTCATTGTTGATAGACAGAGGCATAATTCCCATATATCAAAAGGATACTGTTTATACATTTGCCACAAATTAGTTCAGTGTGACAGTATGTTTACATGAGTTCGGACAATTAGGTTCACAGTTCACTGCACGACTTTTTTCCAAAGTTTGTTCGTAAATCCAGTCCGAGTGCAGATCTCCGGAAAACACAAGTACACGGTAAAGGCAAGACATGAAAACCAGGCAAGACAAGGTGGCAGCAGTGCACTCAACTTCATGGCTTAAGATCTAGAAAGTAAAATGCACCCTACCCCCAATTGTACATCTAAGCGATTGTTTGGATGTCCGGTATTACGCCCCACACACACACCTGTATTAGTCGCTGGACGAGTGGGGTGAAGGACAGCCAGCTCACCCGCTCGCTGGCATGACGGGTGCTACACAACATCGCAGCTAACATGGACCACAGCAGCAAGCACTAAAGAACAAGTAATCAGCGCTACAGACCTTATTGAATCCTGAACTTAACACTGAACCTGGAATACTACCTGAGAGTGACGAACAAACGATATCAACAACAGGACCCGGAAGTAAGAGCGTGAGGTCAGAGGGCAAGGGGACGGAAAGGGAGCGCTTTTATAGATGGACTGATATCACCGCTAACCAATAATTAGACTGCACCCAAGTGGCAGAGCCTGCCTGCCGGCTGTACTGCCACAATGGGAATTTCCTAGAATCAGGGAAAGTGCTTGGGCCGAGTGGTTTGCATGTCAGACGGCCATTCTGGGTGTGATGCTTATTTCTGATGACATTTATGCTCAAGTGAAGTATTTGTTATATTTTCACTAAGTTACAGTTATCACACATTACACAAATGTGAATGAATGTGATTTCACCTACAATTATTCATATCATCATAGAATTTATCTCAGCAAGACGTTGCTTCATTTGATGCTCTTTATTTTTTTCATTACAACTGGGGGGTTTTGATCAACAAATTGGCCGTAGCAGACACTGAATTTGGCTTTTTAGTTTGAATTTTCATAGAAATACATAGAAAAACAGGCATTCTGACTGTGAGCGATGTTGCCATAGAACTGACCTGTAACTTGGTCTGGTTTGGTCCCCGTGATGATAGAAAGGTTTATTACTATACTGTGAAACAATTCAGACAAAACAATAACATCTCCATGGAGAAAAGCATTGAAAGGACCCTCCACCAGAAAAGTTACATAATGCACCTTTAATTCATGCCATGCAAATTTTTATTTATTATTTTACTTTAAAAAGGAAAAACTAAAAATTGACAGGAGTAGGTATCAGAGGAGGAGAGTTGTTTCCAGGACAGAACAGTGGAAGGATGTTCTAAGGTTTGAGCTGTAGAAGGTTGAATAAATAAGTTCTCTGACTCATTATAGAGACAAACTAATGAATAAATAGTTTCATTCTGCTATTTCTTTATTGCCATTTGTGTTTTTTAGTAGTTCTTGTGGGGCTGTCCTGCTTTAGGGTTATTATGTCTGTTATAACTTAGCTTCAGTTTTATTTAGTTTTATCGTCTATATGTCTTTTATCATCTATATAACTTCTGGCCACCGTGTTCCAAACAGGAAGTGAGCATGAGCACACTTCCGGCTCCATCAATTATGGCTCCAGTTCATGTTCAACCAAAAAACCATCGCCCCTCTCTCTGTAAATCTATTTATTTATTCTTAAAATGTTCGTATTAACCCGCTTTACATGTTTCTCACATTTTTCTTTTTTTGTCCTTAAATCAAGATATGAACATTAATAACAGAACAGTGAGGCATTACTTTCAACAGCCTCACTCCTGATTGGCTCTCTAGTTGCTATGATACTCATGCTCGGAATTCCAAATATGGAACTCTGCCCAGATTCACTCCTATAACGGCTCATCTCAATGACTTAAATCTAATAATTATGGTGACTTTATCGTCTGAGCTAAGCCCCAGATCCTCCTGTTCTAAGGTTTGCAACATGTAAACTGGATTCTTCATACTGACTTGAATTTAAAACTCTTCTCATAATAATGACCACCCTGCATGAAGCTTTCCATCTAAGGCAGTGAAAAAAGCCACAACTGCCACTTCTCAAGAACAATTAAAAAGACACACAATAAAACATTTATTTTATTTGTATTTATTTTATTGGAATGCCCCTTGGGATGATTTTCGAGGGGATCCAAAAAAACATTGAATATTAGTAAAACACAGTACAATAGACAGAATATAAAACTTACAGATTTACATTACAAAACACACACACAGACAGACTTGCTCCCTCATGCACTCCTCTCAACCCCTACAACAGTACATGAATTATAATGCATATATATATATATACACCCATACATACACGCATATACCATATGGCTACAGCCTCACATTACACCTCACACCAGGTAAAGGAATATGTGCAAAAGAACAGGTTAGATTCAGAACAAGAAGAGTTTTATTCTACACTTTTACTGTAAGAAGCAGAAGCTGGTGGAGTATAGCATTGCTGTTGTAGCATCACTCATAAGCATACGATTCCTGCTCATTAAACACACCAGGACAATCGGCTCTGGCTTTAAAATGAATTAGGACATGAATTTATGACAGAAAAAATAAGGATTACACACACAGATGCGTTTGGACCACATCATGAAGCTCACCCTGCAGGGACTCGATTCATTCAACACCCCAAACTCCAGAGGAACAATCCAGGGAGTAAATCAGCAAAAACATAAATTACCACATTGTTTATTGGTAAATAGAGCTGTGCTATACACTGTTGGAACCTTAAAGTGTGATTTTAAATATAGTCTATCTGAAAATATGTCCCAAACATATTGTCACCATATAGGCTACTGCAGAACTTGTGACAAACACTGTGGCCTTCACAGATTCCTAATATTATTAATATAATATATACAGCATGTATAGAAACATGTCAAAGTAATTTATGTCTGATTTCTGAACAAAGTAACACTAAATATTGACCGGTGTAAGTATGAGAGGAGCAGAGTTGTTTTTGTTACAGTGCCCAGGACTGAACATAGGAACGATGCTCCCAGTGAAATCACAGTCAGTGATAGAGTGAATCAGAGCTGAAGTTTCTGCATCAAAAAAACTGATCAGACTCTTGTCATAGTCCACAAACACCCCGACCTTTTCCACAGCAGACCACAGAGGATCTTTAATTCCTCCATGAATTTTCCAGTATCCATTGTCAGGAGTTAAGTCCTTACATCTCACTTTCCTATCTGCAGTTTCCTCTGTCACTCCTAAGTGCCACTTCGTCTTTTCTTTGACCTGAACTTCAAAATAAAACCTGCCTGAAGCAAACTTTTGTTTTCCTAAAACATTAAACATTTTTGAAAATCTCTCAGGTGTGTCTGTAAGGTCATTTTTTTGCTTCACGCATTGAACCTCTTTATGATCCTGAGACAGTTGTAAGTTTGGATGAGCTGTATCTGGATCTAGAGTCACCTTGACTGCATGATGCTTTGCCTCTTCCAGATGAATCTCAAAAGATGTATTCATCTCTGTATTTAGCCTTATTTTTAACTCAGACACAGCTATGGCAATTCTTCCCTTGTACGATGGAGCCCTCACAGACTTCTGTGTCCAGTCCCACAACTTCAGAGCAGGTTTGACTGAATTGAAGGTTTGGACAAACTGAAAATGATCGTCAGATCTCCAGATCTCCTCCATTTCAGCTTGTCTCTGCTCCAGTTCAGAAATTTCAGACTCTAAAGCTTTTATTAACACTTCTGCTTCTGTCTTTATTTCCTCATGTTTATGTTTGATGCTCAGTTTAAACTGATCCAGACTTTGTTGAACACACTTCAGCAGATCACTGAACAACTTTACCCCCTCCCTCATTTCTCTGTCTGCGTTCTTCTGACTGAGCTGCACAGACTTCTGTATTTCCTGGACTTTGTCTCTTCTCTGCTGTATCTCCTGCTGCAGATGTTTCTGCTGCTCCTCACACTGCTCCTTCAGGGGGACTGTGTTGTGGTCTCTGTGCTCTGTGTAACTGCAGAGGACACAGATGAGCTCAGAGTGGTCTCTGCAGAGCAGCTCCAGGGGCCGGGCGTGCTCAGTACAGACTCGCTCCTCCAGGTCGGTCACCGCGGCCATGAGCTGGTGTTTCTGTAGTCGGGGCACTGTGAGGTGGGGCTGCAGGTGGAGGGGGCAGTAGGAGATCTGACACATGAGGCAGGACTTCAGCGCCTGCAGCTTTGGGTCAGGACACACGTCACACAGGACTCCTGACTCTGGCTCTGAGCTCTCACACTGTAGAAACAGAACAGGTTTGTTTAACTGACCTGACATCATCGTGATGTTGAGTCCTATAGTTTATTTACTTGGTAGATATACTGTACTTTATTATTGTAATTCTTTTGAGTGTGACTGCATATTGTACTTCAATACATGTTCACCAATGGGGTTAGATGTTCCTATGACAGATCTAGTTACATCATAATGAACTAAATTGGAAATATCATGAAACAAGTGAAACAAGTTGCTTTTTATAAGCAGTCCAATTAAACAGGGTCAAAACTCACATAAACTCACCTGTACCTGTTCCTTCAGCTCTTTTTGCAGTGCTCTGTCTTTTCCTTGACGTTTAAACTCCGAGACCATCTCAGACAGACATGTGTTGGTCTTTAACACTGGTCTGCAGCTGAACTCCTCTTTACAGAGTGGGCAGTAGCAGTGCTCAGAGGTGTCCCAGTGTTTGTTGATACAGGTGCAGCAGAAGCTGTGACCACAGGATGTGGTCACTGGGTCAGTGAAGACCTTCAGGCAGATGGAGCAGAGGAGCTGGTCCTTGGACAGCAAACTGCTTACAATTCCCATCCTGCAGATACACAGGAAATACATTTACATGTCATGAGTTTAGATCAACGACCACCTTTAATGACCATGGGAGCTCTGAGTGTCACCAGGGAGGAAACTAGACAGATTTAAGGAGACCTTCTCCCAGATTCTTGGGTTCTCCACATTCATGGTCCTTGCTACAGTTTACTGATGGTGAAGAAGGAGCTATTTACCGCTCAATCTTTGTTCCTATTCTCACCATGAGCTTTGGGTAATGACTGAAAGGACAAGATCGTGGATACAGGTCAAAATGAGTTTCCTCCGTAGGTGTCTGGGCGTTCCCTGAGAAACAGGGAGAAGAGCTCAGGCTCAGCCACACAAAAACTAACACCAGTGAGAAGTAATAAAAATAGTTGTGCTGTGCTTTGAACTTGTAACGTGCTTCACATCCTTGTCAAAGTCTCTCAATGCTCTGCACTCTAGTCACTGGTCACTCACTGAGCCACTATAGCCACAGCTGCCCTGGGGCAGACTGATGAACCACTGACTGAGCCATTGTTGCCAAAGTCCTTTTCTGTGGAGGGAGTGGACTCAGAGGAGAATCCCAGAACCGGGAAACTTATTCGACTGTAGCTCATTACAATTATTACAGTTATTCTGATTTACTCTGTTCACCAGTTCAAACATGTTTCTACTTCAACACTTGGTCACATTTTTATTATAGTCATAGTTCATAAAAACATCAATTCTGTTAACTTTACTTTTCATTTTTATTACTTAACCCTTTAGTTTTGTAAGTATTTCATAATTGTACTCCATTATTCTTAGCATAATACTATAAGTGTTGCTCACCTGAGATTTGTTGTGCATAGATGATTTAAGTTGTTGGTTAGATTCTGGTTTGAGCAGACACTCCACACCAGCTCCTCTTTCTTGAGTTTTGTTTCTTGTGAAGCAGCAGAGTTTTGTAATGTTGCTCCGCCTCCAAAACACTTGCTGGTTTTCAGTGATAAGCTGCACTGGACTGTGAACTATGAGCGTATGAGCAGGTTGTCCCTGATAAAGAGGCCAGTCACTGCTATAACCTGACATCACGGTAAAACTGAATTAGATTTCAATGTCTGGGTTAAACTGGGTCAAAAACAAGTCAAAACAGGACTAAAGAGGCTGATCCAGACCTAAAAAAAACAGGACTATGTAGACCAATGTCAAAACCTAGACTGAACTGGGTCTCGGCAGGCCTGTCATGATAACAAATTTGGAAGTAGGATATACTGCTGAAGAAAATATAGATAAACAATAAAACTGAAGCTAAGTTCTAACACAGACACAATAACCCTAAAGCAGGACGGCCCCACAAGAACTATTCTAAATGTACAATGAGGTTAAAAACACAAACGGCAATAAAGAAATAGGAGAATGAAACTATTTATTCATTAGTTTGTCTCCATAATGAGTCAGAGAAGTTATTTATTCAAGCCTCTACAGCTCAAACCTTAGAGCAATACATAAATATAACAAAAGGTTCCCCAACAGTACCAAGAAAAAGTCCTCACTTCTTCATCCAGAGTTGAATTTTAAACTCTTCAGCTAACTAAAAAAAAAAAAGACAAAAACTGCCACTTCCCAAGAACATTAAAAATAAAAAAAATACAAACAATCTTACATGACAAGAAGTTCTCCAAAGTCTTAGGTCCAATACTGATTATTCTCCTTTTCTATGTTGTGTGTGGAGTTCCTCTGGTTTGGCAGATATACAGACCATCTCAAAAAAAACCTAGAATATCATCAAAGTTACATTTCTTTGTCACTCGTTTCAGAAAGTTAAACCCATATATTATTTCGACTCATGGCACATCACAAGCCCAGGGAATGATGAGGACATCAGCTGCAAAGTATCAAATGTAAATCTGTCTTAACATTACAGCATTCATTATAGTAAATGTGTTCATCCCGCTGAGATAGTTTATTCCAAGGACAACAAAAAAATCACATTGACTCCAGGATGTCCCCATGGTCCGTCAAATGCTGTTCTCCATGGAGACGTTATTGCTTTAGAATGTTTCACAGTATAGCATTAAACCTTTCTATCTTCATGTTTTTCTAGGTATTTTTAAGCTATAAAACCACCTGTAATTGAATATATGTTTAATGTCACACTGTGAAACTTTCCAGGCAGAGCAATGACATACCCATGGGTGCGACCCTGAGTGACTCTGAGTGGAGTTAGATTGTGCAGAGAGTGAATAAGCAGAAGTAAACACTGGTCCTGACCCAATAGGAAAAGGTGAAAGGGACAGAGCCCGAGTCCTCGCCTCAATTATAAACAGGAAGTTACAAGTTTGTGAGAAGTGGAGTGGAGGAGAAAAATAATACAAAATTGGGCTTGTCTTGTGGGCTTTATGTCATGTTATAATCCCATTACCTCTGCAAAAACAGACCTGGAGTTGTCTTTTGTTTCATTCACACATGTTTGAGTCTGTCTGCATCTCCAAAGCTCAAAATACTCTGTTCCACCTCATGAATCGGTAGTTTTCAAGTGAACAGCTCCTTTTACCTTTAGTTCAGTAGAGATGAGCAATTCCAGCTCTGAAATCATCCAAATGGCTCTAGTGAAGGTGTATGGAGTTTAAAAACCCAGTGGAGCACTTTCTGTTTAAGAGAAGAACTCAGCCTAAATGTGCAGGGTTTGTGTGTTAAATAGGTGTGAATGAAACAAAACAACTCCAGGTCTTTATCGGCT
The DNA here is from genome assembly GCA_034769755.1 of Odontamblyopus lacepedii. NCBI lineage: Eukaryota > Metazoa > Chordata > Actinopteri > Gobiiformes > Gobiidae > Odontamblyopus > Odontamblyopus lacepedii. The sequence goes on along the minus strand of CM068355.1, from coordinate 32,977,722 downwards.
GAGCTAAGCCCCAGATCCTCCTGTTCTAAGGTTTGCAACATGTAAACTGGATTCTTCATACTGACTTGAATTTAAAACTCTTCTCATAATAATGACCACCCTGCATGAAACTTTCCATCTAAGGCAGTGAAAAAAGACACAACTGCCACTTCTCAAGAACAATTAAAAAGACACACAATAAAACATTTATTTTATTTGTATTTATTTTATTGGAATGCCCCTTGGGATGATTTTCGAGGGGATCCAAAAAACATTGAATATTAATAAAACTGTCATAAATTTATACAATCACATCCAGTGAAAGTATTAGACAATTTAAATGCCAGTCTCCTACCACAATTGGGATTAAATCAACCTGAGCCAGTTCTCTTTTACGTGCACTGCACGGGGGAGAGCTGAAACCAGATGCGCGCTTCTCTGAGCCCGTCCGCACCCAGACTCCCAAAGCTCCCCCCCTTCCAGCACGGCTTTTATTCACTTTCAACAATTCATCATGTCAGTACAAAGACAACGTATACATAATCTTGTTAAGCTTACCACAGATAACATAGTGAGGTATATCATGACTTGGTTTACATTAGATCAGATAAGAGTAAATATATGGTCTTGAGAACCGAAGCAGAGTTGAAAAAGGTCACACATCTGGTTTTAGCAGAGATAGCGTTAACACAGGCTCTTTCATCCTCTGAGCCTGCCTTGTACCATGAGACTGCTTGATGTACATTTTTAAATAACTTCATCATTATAAGCATTTTATTCTAACAAAAACACAGTACAATAGACAGAATACAAAACTTACAGGTTTACATTACAAAACACACACACACAGACTTGCTCCCTCATGCACTCCTCTCAACCCCTACAACAGTACATGAATTATAATGCATATATATATACACACACACACACACCCATACATACACGCATATACAATATGGCTACAGCCTCACATTACACCTCACACCAGGTAAAGGAATATGTGCAAAAGAACAGGTTAGATTCAGAACAAGAAGAGTTTTATTCTACACTTTTACTGTAAGAAGCATCATCCAAATGGCTCTAGTGAAGGTGTATGGAGTTTAAAAACCCAGTGGAGCACTTTCTGTTTAAGAGAAGAACTCAGCCTAAATGTGCAGGGTTTGTGTGTTAAATAGGTGTGAATGAAACAAAACAACTCCAGGTCTGTTTGTGATGAGGAAAATCAACAGATCCGAAAAGTGTCATTTGGGCCTTTTAAAGAACAAAATAAATAATAATAATAAATCTTTATTTATAAAGCACTTTTAAAAACAAGGTTTACAAAGTATTGTACAAGCAGCAATGAACAATACAAAACACAAAAAAATTGCACATAAAACAAAGAAAACAGTCAATGATCCAACAAATCAGATTAGTTCTAATAAATAATAAATAAAAGAGATAAAATGAAAATAAACAGGGAATAAAAAGAACTAAAACCAGTTAAAGGAAGGCCATCTGATAAAAATGGGTTTTAAGAAGTGATTTAAAAGATGATACTGATGGTGCAGCCTTATTTCCTCAGGCAGGTCGTTCCAAAGCCGAGGCGCCCGGACTGAAAAGGCTCGGCCTCCCTTCGTCTGGACCCTGGACTTTGGACCAGCAACAGGGACCTGCCTGAGGACCTAAGGCTGCAGCAGGCTCATACAGGGTTAAAAGTTCTGAAATGTAACTTGGTGCAAGACCTAAACGAGCTTTAAAAGTGATCAGTAAAATGTTAAAATCAATTCTAAAACACACAGGCAGTGAAGGGAAGATAAACAGGGCAATGTGTTGATGTCTGTTAAAACCAGTGAGGGGCTGAGCTGCTGTGTTCTGAACCAGCTGGAGGCGGGAGATGGATTTGGAGGCGAGACCGGAGAGGAGGGAGTTGCAATAATCTAGACGGGAGAAGATGAGTGCATGGATGACTTTTTCGAGATCGGGACAGGAGAGGATAGTCTTGATTTTACTAATTGTGCACAGGTGGAGGAAACAGGACTGGGTGACTTTTTTGATATGAAGGTGGAAGTTGAGGTGAGAGTCAAAAATGACTCGGAGGTTTCAGGCAGCGGGGTTGATGTTGGGAGCGAGAGGGCCAAGACTATTGCTGATATGGGAGGTGGATTGGGGGGAATTGATTAGAAAAATGTCAGATTTGGAGCTGTTGAGTTGTAGGAAGTTCTGTGCCATCCAGCTGTTCACGTCACTGAAGCAGTTTAACACAGCAGCCAGGCTCCCGGGGTCGTTTGGTCTCAGCGGGAGGTAGATCTGTGTGTCGTGAGCATAACAGTGGAAGGACACGTTATGGCGGGCTATAACGTGTCCTAGAGGGAGCATATAAATAGAAAATAAAATAGGACCTATAATAGAACCTTGCGGTACACCACAGGCAATGTGGGCAGAGGAGGACGCAAAATTGCTTATAGTGACCGCAAAGGTTCTGTTTAAAAGATAGGAGTAAAACCAGTCAAGTGCAGTGTCTCAGATGCCAACCCAGTTTTTGAGGCGGTTTATTAAAATTGCATGGTCAACGGTATCAAAAGCAGCACTTAAATCTAAAAGAATTCAAATCGAGCACTCTCCTCTGTCCGAGGCTAAAAGAAGATCGTTTGAGACTTTGAGGAGGGCTGTTTCAGTGCTGTGTGATGCTTTAAAACCTGATTGAAATTTCTCAAAGATGTGATTACTATTCATAAAATCTAAAAGCTGGTTAGAAACGACTTTCTCTAATACTTTGGATAAAAATGGAAGCTTTGAAATTGGTCTAAAATTGTTAAAATCAGAGGTGCTTAAATTAGGTTTCTTTAAAAGTGGCTGGACCACAGCATGTTTAAATTGGGATGGGACAAGGCCTTCCGACAGAGATTGGCTGACACTAGATAAAATACTGGGACCAACCACATTAAAAACATCTTTGAGAAATTTGGTGGGTATGTGTCATGATTTTTATACAATCACAATCCAGTGAAAGTATTTCTGACATTTAAACTCCAGTTTCCTACCAATTGGGATTAAATCAAACCACTGAGTCAGTTCTTTTTTACGTGCCTTGCACGGGGAAGAGCTCGGCCGTGCGTGCGCTTACTAGGCTCGTCCACGCTGCTCTCCCAAAGCCCCTCCCCTTGCAGTACGGTTTTATTAATTTCCAACAATCCATCATGTCAGTACAAAGACAACGTATTCAACGTATACATACTCTTGTTAAGCTTACCACAGATAACATAGTGAAGTATATCATGACTTTGTTTTACATTTGATCAGATTTATGATCTGGGAACTAGCTGGGTACGAAGCAAGAGGTCACAAGAGGTCACACATCTGGTTTTAGCAGAGATAGCGTTAACACAGGCTCTTTCATCCTCTGCAAATTTGAGATCACCTTTTAACTTAGATGTACATTTTTTAATAACCTCATCATTATAAGCATTTTATTCTAACATTTTCCCCCTGTTTATAAAAATTACATCATATAAGATCAGAACATGCCATTTCATTTTATATTAGCACATACCATCACAGAAATGTGTAAAATCGTACACTGAGGATAATGTTGGCTCTTAGTCATTTTAACTTGTGTTTCAGTTTGCCTATTTGTGTTCAAAGTCCTGGTTGTCTTCGTCAGGGTCAGTTCTGTCTTGTCCTCTTTTGTCAGTGCGGTTGTAGGCTGTGTCACAGTCTCAAAGACAGTCGTTACATTTGTGTTGTGTGAATTGTGCACTCACTACCAAGTCAGGGTGTGTATGTTTGATATGTATCACAAACAATATTGTTATGTGCACCATGAATAGAATCATTACAAATAACACCTTATTTAACCGTCTTAACTGGGTGTCATGTGGCTGTCTGACGTCTTCTTCTCTCAGACAGTTGTTTTTCCCTTGGGATGGATGGAGCTGTCATCTTTTTCAGTGCCCGAGGGTAACTTCCTCGTAAGAACACCGTTGGAGTGAACAGTTGTTTACCTACTGCTCACTCTTGAAGTCTGGTTGTCTTGAAGTCCTGAGTCAGTGAGTGATGACTGGGTCAGGATCTGTCCGGTCCAACTGGTTCCTTAACTTACAGTGCGACTGATGAATCCAGGTTGACCTTTCCTTGACCTTTACTGCAGTAGATGTAGCCAGGACGACTTGATGGGTCCCACCTTGGACTGGTCCTGTTCCTCTGCTTTAGAGTCTTTATGAACACGTGGTCTCCTGGTTTTGCTGTGTTGCCCTGTGGAGAAATAGTTCTTTCTGGCAGTTTATTGTTGTTTACAACGTTTCTTGTTAACAGGGTTTTTCTCAAATAGTCAATAAGATCTTGATCAGAGTCTGGTTGTTCTTTTATCTTCATGAGTCCATGTGTAGCATGTGAAAAGGATGCTCTGGAGTAGGGAAAGCTCCTCTAGATCTCTGTTGTCTTTGTGCATTATTTTTAATACAGATTAGGCATTGTTTACAAAAATTTTTTTTAGTATTTATTAAAACCTATTGTATTAACCTTATTTCCCCCTGTTGACACATTTGGCAAAGCCTATTGTGTCAATATTCTTTATTTTCCTGACACTTATATTTGTATTTCTTATTTAGTCATGCTTACGGAATTTGTGTTTCTGTCTTTCTCACTGTCACTATCTCCCCTTTCTCTGTCTCTCCCTCTCTTCTCTCTCACTTTCAATTTCTTTTTTCTCTCTTTTCCTCTCTTTTCCTCTCTCCGTCTCTTTCTTTTTACAATTTCTCTCTTTCTGTCACTCCACCTCTCTGTTTATCCCCCCCCCCCTCCCTCCCTCCCTCCCTCTATCTCTTCTCTTGGCATAGTTGACTAGGCCTCGCGTCTCTGTCTTACTGTCACCTTTTGGAGATGGGAGACGCAGGGGGGTGGAGTTTTCTTATCATATGCGGGTGGAGGGCTCTGCTGGGCCCCTGGAGCAGTGGGAGGTGCCCAAACTAGATTTTGTTGGCTTGTGTTTTCGTACTTCTAATTCTGGAAGTTTTGGATAAAGCCCCAGGGTCCTAAACTCCTCCTTTTCTTTTTCTTTTCGTCTTATTTTTCATTTTCGCCTTGTTCCTCACCACCCTCTGCCTGTAGAGGGTGCTTTTTTCACCACTGTGCTATCATCGCCCTTCGGACGAGACACTTTAACACTTTTACGCTTTTAATTGGTCATGAATTGATAGGTTCATCACCAGTTTGCTTAACTTTATTTCATCTAATTTTTCACCAAAATTATATTTTACTTTTCATTTTCGTAGGAATTTGCAATTCTCTGGATAAATTCACCTCATATACTCCGAGTCTGTTTCTATTTTTACTGTTTTTTTTTCTTTTTCTCTGCCATGATACTTTGTGTCTAAGTTTTGCCTACTGTTGATCAACGAAACTTCTCTGTGTTTTATGACAAGCTTCTACCACGATGGGCGGTCATAAACTGGGTGTTAATTCACACACCGAGAAGGACGCTGGATCAATTTTCAACAAAACATTGACCTGTGTCCTGAATGAGATTCAACCTTGATACATCTCAACAATGATCAATTTGAATTTCCATACATTCAACAATTCATTCACACACTACATCTCTATGTAGTTCTGTATAACTTCACTCTTAGAAGTTAAATTTCTGACCTCAGGTGATATAACTGGATCTGGTTGACCGGGTCCTTCCACGAGGATGACCAGGGGTTGCCGTCGAGAAAAGACGGATTTCTCAGCTCCAGCTGGGTGCGCGCTTTCCAATCTCTGTTGTTCATCCTCCAGGCAGAAGTACACCGAATCTGGCTCGAAGGACCATTATGTCATGATTTTTATACAATCACAATCCAGTGAAAGTATTTCTGACATTTAAACTCCAGTTTCCTACCAATTGGGATTAAATCAAACCACTGAGTCAGTTCTTTTTTACGTGCCTTGCACGGGGAAGAGCTCGGCCGTGCGTGCGCTTACTAGGCTCGTCCACGCTGCTCTCCCAAAGCCCCTCCCCTTGCAGTACGGTTTTATTAATTTCCAACAATCCATCATGTCAGTACAAAGACAACGTATTCAACGTATACATACTCTTGTTAAGCTTACCACAGATAACATAGTGAAGTATATCATGACTTTGTTTTACATTTGATCAGATTTATGATCTGGGAACTAGCTGGGTACGAAGCAAGAGGTCACAAGAGGTCACACATCTGGTTTTAGCAGAGATAGCGTTAACACAGGCTCTTTCATCCTCTGCAAATTTGAGATCACCTTTTAGATGTACATTTTTTAATAACCTCATCATTATAAGCATTTTATTCTAACAGTATGACATCCAGACTGCACGTGGTTGCTTTCGTGTGGGCTAAAACATCGGATAGGGAAGAAAGTGATAAAGGCATAAAATTAGTAAAACAATTAAAATCCTGAGGTTTTCTACTTACAAAAGTGACCTGGCTACGCGCAGATATTTGGTTCCTGACACTTCCCTAATAAAATGGTTTAAAAACAGTTCACATTGTTCAGTGGAGGCATCATTGAGTCTAAAACCTGAAATAAAACTCTTGGATTTTGGTTATTACTCATGGTGTTGGAATAAAATATGGACCTTGCTTCTTTGACTGCTTGCTGGTAATGTTTTAAACTTTCCTTCCAAGAGAGGTAGAACACATTTAAATGAGTCTTTTTCCATTTTTGCTCATTTTGTCTACAAATTCTTTTTAGTGTATGTGTATTTTCATTGAGCCACGGTTGGGCTGGTCCATTTGGATTTCGTTCTTTAAAAGGTGCAATAGAATCTAAAATTGAATTAGTGGTTTGGTAAAAGGAGGAGACCCGCTCCTCCACGGTAAAATTGGGGTCAAAAGTCAAAGAAGCTGAGGTAAAAAGCTGGGTAAAGTTAAGAGCAGAGGAGGAGTTAAAAACACGTGAATAATAAGATGGGCCATGATTAAAAGATTGGGGAGCTAAAACAACATCAAATAAAACTTTGTGATCCAACACACAGAGATCTTTAGTGGTAAGATTCTCCAGGCTGAGACCAAAGGTTAAAACCAGATCCAGTGTACGGCCCATTGAGTGGGTGGGAACAGTTACTAATTGTGATGGATTGAATGAATCAATTATCTCCATAAAATCAGAGGTTAGGGGGTGAGGTTTGAGGGGGCAACATACATGAATTTTAAAATCACCTATGATTAAAACCTTGTTGTGTAGGGCCATACACTGGGAGAAAAGTTCAGAAAAATTCTTGGATAAAAACAGGGTTGGGTTTAGGTGGTCTATAAATAACTAAAACAAACACTGGATCTTTTGAAGAAATGATAAAAGACAGATGCTCAAATGAATTAAAATTATTATAAAAACAGGGAGTGCATTTAAAAGTGTTCTTAAAAATGGCTGCAACCCCCCCTTTCTTACCGGACAGTCTTGGTTGGTGGAGAAAAGTGTAGTCAGAAGGGTTGCTTCAATGAGCGGGGTACAGTCACCTTGTGTCAACCAAGTTTCTGTTAAAATCATAAAGTCCAAGCTGTTGTGGGTGATGATGTCTTGACAGATGAAGGTTTTATTGTTGAGGGATCTGATGTTTAGGAGTCCAAAGTTTGTGGGTAAAGGGGCGGGTGTAAGGTCTGTATAGTTGCAGAGGGGAACCATGATGAGACAGGGGAGACAGGGCTCTCTAGGGATGGATTTTCTGTGGGGTCCAGTGATGACAGGGATCCTGTGTTGAGGGAGAGAACAGGAGCTGCTGTTGGAATGGGAAGAGACAGGTGAGGCAGGGGGCGCTGTAGTGGTGGGTAGTCAATCCAACATTATATGAGTCTGTACTGTATAGATGATGTTAGCTGTTAAAAACCGGTTGCCAAGTCGGTTTATGTGGAGACTGTCACGTTGGTAGAAGGAGGGGCGGAACCAGAACAGATTAAAATTGTCAATAAAACCAAAGTTATAACCACAGATGTGTCTGAGCCAAGTGTGGAGATCTGAAATCCTGTTAAAACGATCGCCCCCCCGACCGAGAGTGGAGAGTAGGCTAGAAACAAAAACACATTTTCCACAGGAAGATAAAAGATTAAAAACGTCCAAGAAATTCAGCTTGATTGTCTCTGAATGACCGCGAGCAATGTTGTGTTATGGTGGGGGGTGCAGTTTGTACGAGACTGGGCAGTTTGTCCAATAGAGTCTAAACGGTAGCTCCGGGAAAACAATGAATGGATGCATTAAAAAACCTGCAGTTCCTTATTACTGAATCGTCCACTAAGAGTGTAGTTGGTGCAAACAGGGTGCGTGGGGGATTCTGCGGCGGGTCCGAGGCAGATGAAGAGGAGGGCACAGAAGGGAGCTGGTACGAGCTGGCTACCTGCTGAGGATTGACCAGGGCCATGGATGGAGTAACGGGGCAGGGCAGAGCAGAGGACCCGTGCGCTCGCGAGGAGACCGAGGTGGGACCGTCGGCGCAAGCGGAGACCCACCCGCAGCTGTGCTGGGACTCACGGGCGGGCTCCGCGTGGTGTCGGGCCGCGAAGACCCACCCAGAGCTATACCGGCGCTCGTTGGGTTGCTCCGTGCACCATCAGTGCGTGGAAAGCCACCCGAGCGCCGGTAAACAGCCTCCTTTAGCAGCCTGCGGCGAGAAGAGGACACAGAAGGGGCTGGGTCCTGCTGCTTCTGCCTGCTGCCAGCAGGGCCCTGGGAGTTAGGGTCCGGGTTATGGCCAGGGAGGTTTGGTATTGCCTCATTGTTGGACAGAGGGGCAAACCGGTTTGAGAGGCTAGGTCCGGGAGCTGCAGGGTACTCGACAGGGCTTTTATTCTTGCTGCGAACCACTACATCGACCCAGGAGTGTTTGGGGTTGAACAAGATGCAGGCCGGGGGGAGGCGTGGAGGTCCCAGACCACGGTGTCATGAAGCGCGGACATGGAGCTAATGCGCTGAGACTGTTTAAAGGCAATTTCCATAAAGTGGTCAAGGAGAGACTGTTTCTCTTTCAGTTCCGCATACAGTTTATAATCGTCGCTTCCAGATCCTCTATATATTTGCCCGGCCGTGAAAGTTCTTCGGTGTCCATGGCGACAGCAAACAGAGAGGCTAGTGGCTAGCTAGCTGCCGCAATTTCCGAGGGCGTGCGATCTGAGATCGGGTCAAATGTCAACTGGCACCAAGACAGCCAGTCAGGAACAGTCCACTTAGTGAGTTAAAATCCAGTGAAGGAGCCCGAAAAATGTAGGAGTAAAAGAAATTTTGGAATTAAAAACAGAATAAAAATGCTACCAATCGAGTGTGTTGCGATTGCTTCTTTTGTTGCTCTTTATTTATTTTTTTATTACAACTGTAACTATATTTGTTTAAACTTAAAAAGGTAAAAGTCCTGTCCAATAATTGACAGGAGTAAGTATCAGAGGAGGAGAGGTGTTTCCAGGACAGAACAGTGGAAGGATGTTCTCAGTGAATCTGCAGTCAGTGATGGACTGAATCAGAGCAGAAGTTTCTGCATCAAAAAAACAGATCAGACCCTCGTCATAGTCCACAAACACTCCGACCCTCTCCACAGCAGACCACAGAGGATCTTTACATCCTCCAGGAATTTTCCAGTATCCTTTGTCAGGAGTGTAGTTCGCAGACCTTTTCCTGTCTGCTGATTCCTTCATCACCCCTAAGACCCACTGAGTCTTTCCTTTGACCTGAACCTCAAAATAAAACCTGCCAGAAGAAAACTTTTGTTTTCCCAAAACATACAACTTATTTGAAAATCTCTCAGGAGTTTGTGGAAGATTTGTTGTTTGATTTATGTATTGCACCTCTTTGTAATCCAGAGACAGTTGTAAGTTTGGATGAGCTGTATTTGGATCTAGAGTCACATTGACTGCATGTTTCTTTGCTTCTTTCAAGAGACTCTCAAAAAAAAAATTTATTTTTGGAGTAAACCTTGTGTTTAACTCAGACACAGCCTTGGAGACTCTGCCACTGTATGATGGAGCCCACAGCGACTCTTCTGTCCAGTCCCGCAACTTTGGAACACTAAAGGTTTGGACAAACTGAAAATGATCATCAGATCTCCAGATCTCCTCCATCTCATCTCGTCTCTGCTCTAGATCAGAGATTTCAGACTCTAAAGCTTTTATTAACTCTTCTGCCTCCATCTTTATTTTCTCATGTTTCTGTTCAATGCTCAGTTTAAACTGATCCAGGCTTCTTTGAACACATGTCATCAGATCATTGAAGAACTCAACCCCATCTTCCAATTCTATGTCTGCATTCTCCCTACTGATCTGCACAGACTTCTGTGTTTCCTGGACTTTGTCTCTTCTCTGCTGTATCTCCTGCTGCAGATGTTTCTGCTGCTCCTCACACTGCTCCTTCAGGGGGACTGTGTTGTGGTCTCTGTGCTCTGTGTAACTGCAGAGGACACAGATGAGCTCAGAGTGGTCTCTGCAGAACAGCTCCAGGGGCCGGGCATGCTCAGTACAGACTCGCTCCTCCAGGTCAGTCACCACGGCGATGAGCTGGTGTTTCTGTAGGCGGGGCACTGTGAGGTGGGGCTGCAGATGGAGGGGGCAGTAGGAGATCTGACACATGAGGCAGGACTTCAGCGCCTGCAGCTTTGGGTCAGGACACACGTCACACAGGACTCCTGACTCTGCTACATTCAGTTCTTCACCTTTTGGTTTGTTTTTAAACTCAGAGACCATCTCAGACAGACATGTGTTGGTCTTTAACACTGGTCTGCAGCTGAACTCCTCTTTACAGAGTGGGCAGTAGCAGTGCTCAGAGGTGTTAAAGTGTTTGTTGATGCAGGTGCAGCAGAAGTTGTGACCGCAGGATGTGGTCACTGGGTCAGTGAAGACCTCCAGACAGATGGAGCAGAGGAACTGGCCCTCAGACAGCACACAGCTCACACTGGCCATCCTGCAGACACAGGAAATACATTTACATGTGATGAGTTTAGATCAACGACCACCTTTAATGACCATGGGAGCTCTGAGTGTCACCAGGTAGGGCTGGGTACCAAAACTCGGTTCCAAGTAGGAACTATAATAATAAATCTACATCTATTCAGTCTGTAGTGTGCGTTTAAAATTTAAGCCAAACAGAAAACATGACCCAAATTGGTCCTGGTAAAAGCGTAATTTCCAAGTCAGTGTGCTAATATCCAGTGTGGAGCGTGAATTGAAGCCAAACTAATAATATGAACCAGAACTCAGCCGAAATCTCTTCGGTCCTGGTAAAATTGTAATTCACAAATTTGTTCTAGTAAATATATCTGTTGTGGTGCTGTGTGCAGAAAGACACAGCCAAACGAGTCCTTGTAAAGTTATATTTCTCCTCCTTCGTCCAGGTCACGGCACAGAAGAAGCATAAGTTATTTATCAAAACAAAGAGCACATGCTTCGTGCTCTGCCTTTGATATAAGGAGGGGTATACAAAGAAATGAAACTTAAGTGAGAGTAAGTCCACGCAAGAATCAGCTGTTCACTCTGGGTCATTTGCTTGCACATTTGTTTTGAGTTAGAACTGAACATGGTCTAGTATCAGACTCTCTTATAAAATATGATTCAACACAGTTATAAACACCAGTGAGAAGTAATAACAATAGTAGTGTTCTAAACTTGTAACGTGCTTCACATCCGTGTCAAAGTCTCTCAATGCTCTGCACTCTAGTCACTGGTCACTCAGTGAGCCACTATAGCCACAGCTGCCCTGGGGCAGACTGATGGAAGCAAGACTGACAATCTGCACCATCAGCCTGTTCCACCACATTCAGACTACAGTCATACTGGGCAGGGTGGGTGAAGTGACTTGTCAAAGGGCATAACAACAGAACAATTATTTGAATGTAGCTCAGCCAGTTTGATTCAGACACGCCCAGCCTTTACTGTTTACACAGTTATTATAGTAGTAGTAGCCGTCACACACTACAGGAGGATTTGCCTGATTTTGACTGGGATTTGTTTCTCCCAGAGTTTGGGGAGGCATTGTTTCGTCCTATGCGAGTGTGTGGTGACAGTGTGATTCTGAGTTGTTTTGTCAGATCATGACCACCAAACATCAGCAACGCTACAGCAACAGCCAATAAAACAGAGCACCAGGGCAGAGGAGTGACAGACACAGAGATACATACAAACTCAGGATATAGCAATAACAATAAGACTTTATTCCTCACCTCTGTAAATTTAAAGTGCAGCATCTCATCCACATTATCCATAGAAAGTGTCCTCCGCAAATAATAACATCCAGTCCACAAAACTGTGCTGGGAATACAGTTTGAAGCTTTCTTTAAAAGTAAAAAGCCGATAGTTCCTCATGTGTCTGTTTACATCCACAGCACACAGATCGAGGTGAAGCTTAATGATAGTAGACTTTATCTCCAATCTTTTATGCTTTAAAAATCCTGTATCTGAAGTATTGCTCCACATTTCACAAATAATAACACAGTTTTGACTTGAACCTAAACTAGAAGTGCTGAGCTCTGATCTTTGAACACTTCAGGGTCTCAAAGTGAGTGGTTTTACTGTAGACAGGAAACAGCTGACGCGAGGAGCTCTCACAACTTTATATCCTGAGATCGGAGATTTTAAGTCTCATAAGATTCTCGCATCTGTGTTGTACACTTTTTGTCCCATGTGAAACAATTGTTTAAGACCGAAAATCCTGTAGTGTGTGACGGCCTTTATTCTGATTTATTCTGTTCAACAGTTCAAACATGTTTCAGTTTTATCACAGTTACATTTTTATTATTGCCATAGCTACGTAAAAACATCACTTCTGTTTACCTCACGTAACTTGGCATTTTTTTTTATTAATTAAGGGTGAAGTTTTGTTTCATTAGTTATAGGTAATTCATATTTATACTCTGATATTCTTAGCATAATACTATAAAGTGTTGCTCACCTGAGATTTGTTGTTTATAGATGTTTAAAGTTGTTGGTTTGATTCTGGTTTGAGCAGACACTCCACATCAGCTCCTCTCTCTCTCTGGGGTTTTGTGTCTTGTGAAGCAGCAGAGTTTTGTAATGTTGCTCCGCCTCCACAACACTTGCTGGTTTACCTGTGCTAATGGACTGTGAATGAGCCTATGAGCAGCTGTGCCTAAAAATGGGCCAGCCAATGTTATCACCTGAAATCATGGTAAAACTGAATTAGATGTACATTTCTGGGTTAAACTGGGTCAAAACCAGGACTAAAACAGGACTGAACCAGGATTGTGGAGCGACATACATCACAATACACTGACTATAATATGCAGGACTTGGAACAACACATTGACCCAGACAACAATTTCTTCTCCATTGTAAATAACTGTGGCTATTATATTGAAGAACAGTTCAACAATTGCATTAATACTGAGGGCAAATTCTCAATAATCCATTTTAGAAGCCTTTAAACAAACTTCAACTATATTAAGGAGTATTTGCAACAGCTTTCTCAGTCATTTAGCATCATTGCCATATCTGACACTTGGCTTACAGAACATAAAGATACAAATTTTAAAATAGAAGTTTATGAACTAAACTATTTAAATAGACAAAACAAAGGGGGTGGAGGAGTGGCTTTCTATAGCCAACGTAGACAATAGCTTGAACTCCAAAATAACAGATCAAATGTCAACAACTTTTGAAAATGTGCTCAAATGTATTACAATTGAAATGCAAATGGAAAACTGTAAAAATGTGATTGTTAGTTGTGTGTATAGAGCACCTGGGTCTAATATTAAAGTGTTCACAAACTGGTTAGAAGAAACATACTCCCAAAAACTGCATAAGACAATATTTATTTGTGGTGATTTAAATATTGACTTGTTAAATCTACACAAACATAAAATTACAGAGGAATGTATCAACACTATGTACAGTTTAAATTTGTATCCAAAAATAACAAAGCCTTCAAGGATAACAGTACATTCTGCTACGCTAAAAGAAAATATTCTCACTGACACTGATAAACATAACATTAAGTGGGTTGTTAATAAATGATATCACAGATCATCTTCCAGTTTTTTTAGCTACTGACCTCAGATTGAGTAAAAAAGGGCCTGAAAAAATATTGCAGACAAATTCAGTCAGACCAAGCTATCGCTGCGTTTAAAAATAATTTACCGTCTCAAGACTGGGATGCTATATATAAAACCCAAAATACAGAAAGTGCCTATGATGAATTAATACAAATATTTCTAGAATTAAATAAAAAGTTGTGAGAAATGGAGTGTAATCAAAAACAGACCCGGAGTTGTGTTTTGTTTCATTCACAAATGTTTGAGTAACCGTTTATTATTAGTCTGTCTACATCTCCAAAGCTCAAAATGCTCTGCTCCACGTTGTGATGTCATGAAGTGGTGAACAGCTCCTTTTACCTTTAGTTCAGTAGATTCCAGAGCTGAAATCATCCAAATGACTCTAGTGAAGGAGTATGGAGTTTAAAAACACAGTGGAGCACTCTGCCTAAATCTGCAGGATCTGTGTGTTAAACATGTGTGAATGAAACAAAACACAACTCCGGATGAGGAAAATTAACAGAGTAGAAAAGTGTCATTTGGGCCTTTTAAAGAAGAAAACAAAATTAAGGCATCGCTTCATTTGTTGCTCTTTATTTTTTCATTACAACTGGGGCATGATTTGATCAACAAATTGGCCGTAGCAGACACCGAACTTGGCTTTTTAGTTTGAATTTTCCATTTTAAACACTCATACACATTAACTTTAGATCAGAGAAAATACTTTCATTTCAATTTTGACACTCTTTCCAGAAGCTATAGTCAACAGACTTTTTCGAGAAAATGTTGCAAATAGACCTTTAAAGGGGCACTATGTAACAATCCAGACAAAACAATAACATCTCCATGGAGAGACGCATTGAAAGGACCCTCCACCAGAAAAGTTACACACAAAAAAAAAATATATATATATTTTTTTTTACTTTAAAAAGGAAAAACTAAAGATTGACAGGAGTAAGTATCAGAGGAGGAGAGTTGTTTCCAGGACAGAACAGTGGAAGGATGTTCTCAGTGAATCTGCAGTCAGTGATGGACTGAATCACAGCAGAAGTTTCTGCATCAAAAAAACAGATCAGACCCTCGTCATAGTCCACAAACACTCCAACCTTCTCCACAGCAGACCACAGAGGATCTTTACTTCCTCCAGGAATTCTCCAGTATCCTTTGTCAGGAGTGTAGTTCGCAGACCTTTTCCTGTCTGCTGACTCCTTCATCACCCCTAAGACCCACTGAGTCTTTCCTTTGACCTGAACCTCAAAATAAAACCTGCCTGAAGAAAACTTTTGTTTGCCTAAAACATACAACTTATTTGAAAATCTCTCAGGAGTGTCTAGAAGATTTGTTTTTTGATTTATGTGTTCAACCTGTTTATAATCCTGAGACGTTTGTAAGTTTGGATGAGCTGTATTTGGATCTAGAGTCACCTTGACTGCATGTTTCTTTGCTTGTTTCAAGAGACTCTCAAAATGATTCTTTATTTTTGGAGTAAACCTTGTGTTTAACTCAGACACAGCCTTGGAGACTCTGCCCTTGTACGATGGAGCCCTCACAGACTTCTGTGTCCAGTCCTGCAGCTCTGGAGCAGGTTTGACTGAAGTGAAGGTTTGGACAAACTGAAAATGATCGTCAGAGCTCCAGATCTCCTCCATCTCAGCTCGTCTCTGCTCCAGCTCAGAGATTTCAGACTCTAAAGCTTTTATTAACACTTCTGCCTCCGTCGTTATTTCCTCATGTTTCTGTTCGATGCTCAGTTTAAACTGATCCAGACTTTGTTGAACACACTCCAGCAGATCACTGAACAACTTTACCCCCTCCCTCATTTCTCTGTCTGCGTTCTTCTGACTGAGCTGCACAGACTTCTGTATTTCCTGGACTTTGTCTCTTCTCTGCTGTATCTCCTGCTGCAGATGTTTCTGCTGCTCCTCACACTGCTCCTTCAGGGGGACTGTGTTGTGGTCTCTGTGCTCTGTGTAACTGCAGAGGACACAGATGAGCTCAGAGTGGTCTCTGCAGAGCAGCTCCAGGGGCCGGGCGTGCACAGTACAGACTCGCTCCTCCAGGTCGGTCACCGCGGTGATGAGCTGGTGTTTCTGTAGGCGGGGCACTGTGAGGTGGGGCTGCAGGTGGAGGGGGCAGTAGGAGATCTGACACATGAGGCAGGACTTCAGCGCCTGCAGCTTTGGGTCAGGACACACGTCACACAGGACTCCTGACTCTGGCTCTGAGCTCTCACACTGTAGAAACAGAACAGGTTTGTTTAACTGACCTGACATCATCATGATGTTGAGTCCTATAGTTTATTTACTTGGTAGATATACTGTACTTTTTTATTGTAATTCTTTTGAGATGTGACTGAATATTGTACTTCAATACATGTTCACCAATGGGGTTAGATGTTCCTTTGACAGTTCATTATGATTTAAATAGTATATAAATTGCAAATGTCATGAAACAAGTGCTTTTTATAATCAGTCCAGTTAGTCTGTAGTTATGAGTCAAAACCCACATAAACTCACCTGTACCTGTTCCTTCAGCTCTTTTTGCAGTGCACTGTCTTCTCTTTGATGTTTAAACTCCGAGACCATCTCAGACAGACATGTGTTGGTTTTTAACAGTGGTCTGCAGCTGAACTCCTCTTTACAGAGTGGGCAGTAGCAGTGCTCAGAGGTGTCCCAGTGTTTGTTGATACAGGTGCAGCAGAAGCTGTGACCACAGGATGTGGTCACTGGGTCAGTGAAGACCTCCAGACAGATGGAGCAGAGGAGCTGGTCCTCAGACAGCAAACTGTTTACAATTCCCATCCTGCAGACACACAGGAAATACATTTACATGTGATGAGTTTATATCAAAGACCACCTTTAATGACCATGGGAGCTCTGGTGTCACCAGGGAGGAAACTAGACAGATTTTTGTCTTTAACTGCACTTTTAAGGAAACCTTCTCCCAGATTCTTGGGTTCTCCACCTTCATGGTCCTTGTTATAGTTTGCTGATGGTGAAGAAGGAGCTCTTTATTTACTGCTCAATGTTTGTTCCTATTCTCACCTGATCATGAGCTTTGGGTAATGACTAAAAGGACAAGATCGTGGATATAGGTCAAAATGAGTTTCCTCTGCAGGTGTCTGGGCGCTCCCCATAGACTGTATAAAACAATTGGACTAAGTGAGTATGATGTCACCCATAGCATTTTGTGTTGCTCAAATGAGGCTCGCAATGCCACGGTTACAGGAGCGAATTTGGAGCCGGGCTCTAAGTTATGACTATTTTTTATTTTTATTTTTTTTGCTATTTACAAAATAGCAGGAAAAAAATTCTGGATCCTGTGTCGTGAACATTTTAAGACCAAAACGACGAGGCCACAGCAACAGGTACAGAGAGAGGAGCAATAAGATCTCAATGTAAGTCAATGGGAAAAAGGGAGAGAAGGAGCTGGAAGAGCCTCCTGGAGCACTTCCTGTTTGGCGGCTAACGGGTTAGCTCAGTCCACTCATATATACGGTCTATGGCGTTCCCTGAGAAACAGGGAGAGGAGCTCAGTCTCCAAAGAGCAACACAAAAACTAACACCAGTGAGAAGTAATAAAAATAGTAGTGCTTTAAACTTGTAACGTGCTTCACATCCGTGTCAAAGTCTCTCAATGCTCTGCACTCTAGTCACTGGTCACTCACTGAGCCACTATAGCCACAGCTGCCCTGGGGCAGATTGATAGAAGCAAGACTGACAATCTGCACCATCAGCTTGTTCCACCACCACATTCACAGACTACAGTCATACTGGGCAGGGTGGGTGAAGTTTCCTAAGGATAAGGACAAGCAGAAATCAAACCTCCAGCCTTCAGGTTAAAGGGTGAGTGCTTCGAACCACTGGGCCACATAGTCCTGCCATAGTTCTTTACTGTGGAGGGAGTCAAGCTGGTGGGACTTAACACAGAGGAGAATCTCCGAACAGACTTTACTGTAGCTCAGCAGTTTGATTCAGACACATCCAGACTCTCCTGTTTACTCCATTATTACAGTTATTCTGATTTATACTGTTCACCAGTTCAAACATGTTTCTACTTGATCACTTGGTCACATATTTATTATAGTCATAGCGTCATAAAAACATAGCTTCTGTTAACTTTACTTTGCATTTTTATTACTTAACCCTTTAGTTTTGTAAGTATAAGTATATAATTGTGCTCTATTATTCTTAGCATAATACTATAAAGTGTTGCTCACCTGAGATTTGTGGTTTATAGATGTTTAAAGTTGTTGGTTAGATTCTGGTTTGAGCAGACACTCCACACCAGCTCCTCTCTCTTTCTTGAGTTTTGTTTCTTGTGAAGCAGCAGAGTTTTGTAATGTTGCTCCTCCTCCACAACACTTGCTGGTTTTCAGTGATAAGCTGCACTAGACTGTGAACTATGAGCAGGTTGTCCCTGATAAAGAGGCCAGTCACTGCTATAACCTGACATCACAGTAAAACTGAATTAGATTTCAATGTCTGGGTTTAAATGGATCAAAAACAAGTCACAACAGGACTAAAACATAAAACACTAGGTAGGATATTAGCGTGACAGCATTTCATCATTTTTCATCATACAGCAAGCCTAATTTCTTATAAATTACCCATGTAGCCTATATTCCCCAATTTATCACCTTCTGTTTTCTGTGACAGGCATAAATGAATGATTGGCAAATGTTGCACCATTAACTCTCTTACAAAGTGAGTTACATTGCCACGTTTACATGAGAGCTTTAATACCGAATAAAAATAATTTAATTCTGAATAAAAATCTATTCTGCTTTAAAAAGACCATGTAAACACTTAAATGAAAATTATTATTCTGAAATAAACTTAATTCTGAAGTAAGTTGGTGGTTTATTCTGATTTTAAAGCCAAATTAATTTATTCCTTGATCATGTTAATGTTTATTCATCTTAAAAATAATTCCAGGTCGTTCAGCACATGGCAATTGTCTGTCTGGCTCTGAATCCTGTTTTTCTCTTTGGTCTAATCCACATTGTCGTCTATCAGCAGTCAAACTTTTGTGCTATCGTCAGTGTGCACACAATAAAGGCCAAAATAGCACTAGTTGCACTATTAACAGTTTTAATACAATAATTCAATAGTATAAAAATATTTCAGCAATATATTCCATTTTTTTTCATATTTGGTATGAATATTAGTTGTGTCATTCAGCAAATCACTAGCTTTGTACAACTAAAATACACTGAAGTCAAAAGTGCTTATCTTAAGTGCTCAGGTAGCTACAGGTGTCATTGGTTAATACTGGTTAGCAAAGACACTCAAAAATGCATAAAACAAGTAATGAAACAAATATAATCCCATTCCTCATAAACTTTAGACAGTTGGCTTTCAAGTCATCTCATTTTGTAATTTGTGTTTGACAGAATCAGGCTTGAAGTTGGCAAATGATTATGTTAACTGCGACCATAGAAATGAATGAGAGCGGCTAAACTAGAGTTAGCATAACAATGATATACTCACCAGTTTCCGCAGACTCCGCCTATGATACAAGCCCTTCTACAGAGATTAGGAGGCGATAGAAGGTCCCTATAAAGGTACAATAGAACTGTTTAAATATCCGGCGGAATAAAGTAGTAAAACAGCGAGGATTAGGCAGAAACTGACCTGCAGCTCGACTCTACCCCGGCTCCAACAGCACCTAACTTGGACTGAATCACAGCACCATAATACACTCACGCGATTGGGTGCCCAGCGTCATGTGACCGTGTGACGTCCCCTAGAGCGCACCAATGATTGGTTTGGCTGGCACACGTGATCCACTCCAATCCTCTAAAAAGATTGTCAGATCATGAAAATAACAACGACCTCTTAATTTTACAAGTGCTGAATATATATTCATATATATATTCATATATATTCATATATATTCATATACCAGAACTAAATTAAATAAAACATTTTTTTTTAAAGAGTCTAGCGTCTCCCCTGGTCCTGGTTCAGTCCAGGTTTATCCCATAGACCGTATATATGAGTGGATAAGCTATCCCGTTAGCCGCCGTGTGCCAAATAGGAAGTGCGCCAGGAGGCTCTTCCGGCTCCTTCTCTCCCTTTTTCCCATTGACTTACATTGTGATCTGATCACTCCTCTCTCAGTACCTGTTGCTGTAAGCCTTGTCATTTTGGTCTTAAAATGTTCGTATGAACCCACTCTATATGATTCTGAATTCTGCTATTTTGTCCGTCAAAAAAACCCTATTCATAACATAGAGCCTGGCTCCAGATTCGCTCCTGTAGCCGTTAGTATCACGAGCCTCATATGAGCGGCGCTAAAAGCTATGGGTGACGTCACGTTCACTTAGTCCACTTCTTTTATACGGTCTATGGTTTATCCCTAGTTTAGTCCTGGTTTAGTACTGGTTTGGTCCTCGTTCAGTAATGGTTCGATCCTGCTTTAGTCCTGCTTTAGTCCTGATTTAGTTCTGGTTTAGTCGGGGTTCAGTCCTGCTTTTGTCCTAGTTTAGTCTGGGTTCAGTCCTGGTTAGTCCTGGTTTAGTCCTGGTTTAGCCTGATAACTCTTCTTTGTGTGTTTCAGGTATTCAGTTCTCCACAATGGGACTCACTCGGAGCAGGACCGGGGTCAGACTGACACTGAGTCCCATGAGTCCTGTCTGTGATGGGGCCTCCCTCTGAACACTGCCCCCCGCTGGAGCCCGCCGTCACTGCGGGAGGATGGGCACAAGAGCAACAGAACCACAGAGAGAAGGAGCACGTCCGGAAGAGAGGAGCCAGGACACAGTGGAGTTTGCAGATTTTCACAGTGTAGTCAGCCATGATACTAAAAACAAACTTTATTTCAATTATTATAATGGATTTGATTTGAAGTCACCACTGCCTTTGGGGCAAAATGATCAAATTTGGCTGCCTTTTCATGCCAAAACCAAGATCTATGCACATTACAATGAAAAGACCACTATGGAGGTGGGACTTTTCAATTCGGCTTTGTATCGCTAAGCACATTTTGGTAACCACGTAAGTTTATAATGACATACAAATACAAAATGGACAAATACCAATCTTCATGTTATTTTTAAAGGTGCACTATGTTACTTCTAGAGTGGAGGGTTGCTTGTCTTGGTTGTCTCTATATATAATAGTAGTAGTAGTTTCTTCAATCATTTTGCAGCACTACAAAACAAAACAAAACATGGATCATGACCAAAAGGGTTTAGGCTGAAGTAAAAGTACTTATAATGCCAAAGCCTATTAAACAATGACGAAATTCCAAGACAGAAAGCAGCGTATGAGATGAGACAAAATATAAATTAAAACAAACAAAAATTAACGCCTTATTAATTTATTCCAGAGTTCTATATCTTTCAAAACACAATGATTTATACTCTTTTTTTAAAGGTTTCTACAGTGTTAGACTTTTTAATCATCATTCAGATTGTTCCATATAAAAACCTTTATAACAGAAATACAATCACTTTTTTAATTACTTCTTATCTTAATTTTTTTAAAGATACCTGTTCTTCGAAGGTTACACTGACTCTCTCTGCTTGAATAACCCCTATATACAAGGAGCAAGGATATGATTCTAGGCCTTGTACATTACTACGGCTGTACTCAGGTGCATGGAGATGTTGTGTCTTTGCCTGGGCATTAAACTTGATCATCTTCCTTCCATTTGTTCAATTACAAGTGTTTTATAGCTCAAAATAGCTTAAAAACACATATTCTTACCATGTGCAGACTTGTTTCTCCATACACTGCAAATTTCTTTGATTTGGCCAAGAATTTAACACTTATATCAGGTTATTCATCTTGTTTTCAGGTTTATTATCTACTTACTAGCTCGGAAACTGCTTCATTCTAGTCTAGAGGTAGTTTATTTTAAGAAAACTTGTCAAGTAAAATTATCTGTCCATGCAGCAAGATAATTCATTTTCTGATAGATTTAATGTTTATGTCTTAAGCTTCTGTTTCCATTGTGATTACCAAGTTTATTTCCATACTGTGGAATAATCAAAATATCTCCACAATATCTCTATGGAGACAAGCACCTGGCGGACCCTCCACCAGAAAAGTTACACAGTGCACCTTTAAGTAAGCCTATCACGAAACTAATTGTGAAGCATGAGATATTGCTACAGAGACATACTGGTGACACAATGCAGGATTGTCCCAATAAACTATATTTAAATATACAGCATCATTAAAAAGCCTGAGCTGTAACACATAAATAGTAGAATGAACTAAAAATGAGCCATAGAAGTTTTTTATTCTACCCTCTACAGCTCAAATCTTATATTACATAAAAAATGGCCCAAATCTCCCCACTATCACAAAGAAAAAAGAAGTCCCCATGATAAATACTGAGCCCCAAAATATATAGTTCATATTTTAAGTATCAGTAAAAATGGTCTTTTTAACCCCAGCAGCACTGAAGGATGTTATTTGAAGTACCATTTAAAGCTAGAGTATGTAACTTTCTGGAGGTGGAAAGTCACCCACATGATTTTATGGAAATAGAAAGTTAAAGCCATACTTCGGAACATTCTCCACCAAGATAGACCAGTTTTATGCCATACTGTGGAAGGTTATGGTCAAAGGAACCACATTTAATTTGGGATCAGCAGGTGCATGCCATCCTCCAGGCTGAGCAAGAGTCAGGTTTGTGGAGATGCAAGCCCGCTCACAGTACGGACGCATGTTTTTCAGTGCAAAGAAAATTTTTTTTTACAAAAGTTACATACTGTGGCTTTAATGATGACTGCACAAATGGGAAATCTGCAAACTCTGTGTCAGATCTGGTCATGTCTGACGCCAATGGACCATGAAGAAACAGGAGCATCGTGACTTCATCAGTGTCCAACTATCGGCTGTGTTCACCTGATGTTACAACACTGTAGAGTCCCTGTAGGGCTGTTAAGTATAATGTCACCTCCGGGTCCATCAGCTGACTGAAAACAATTAACACTATTTTACCATCCCCTCTTTTTTAGTGACTTTTACAGCAATAAAGTTATAATCATGGATCTGTGGTTATAAGTGTAGCAGAAAGTGTATGAGGGAGGTGGAGGTACGCAGCTCGGCTAAGAGACCTTTGGCAGTGGCCCTCAGTGAGATATGCACATATACACATACTAAGATTATTACGACATTATTTACATATTTGATACAGTTTGTGGTTAAACGTACACTTTTCAAAGGCAAATGTCTCTTGCTCAGAGAACCAGTTCCTCTCCAGTCCTTCTGGCAATAAACAACAGCTCACTGTCAATAAGAATAAATAACTACTTCTGTAGTAGTCTCTGTAAGGGGGCGTGTCTCTGTGAGGGGGCATGTCTCTGTAAGGGGCGTGTCTCCGTGAGGGGGCGTGTCTCTATAAGGGGGCGTGTTTCTGTAAGGGGTGTGTCTCCGTGAGGGGGGGTATCACTCCCTGGACTAAGCTTAAACCGGACAGTGTCAAATTTCACTCCACAGTTTAATTGAGCCTAAAGAAATAAGGAGAATATAACAAACTATTGTCCTGATGTGCGTGGAGATTCTGTTCACAAAATGTGCAAAAAGATGATTTTAGATTATTCTACAAATGGCATTATACATTTTAGCTCACATGTTTAAGTCACTCGTCTGTATTACGGATGATCAGAGATCAAAGCCTTGCTCTGAAATTTTATATTTTTTCTTTCTTCCCTTTTCGTGTATAAACACAATAATGAATTAAAGCTCACTGTGTTTATTAGAAAGATTATTCTTATGTGTTTGTAAAGAAAATAGAAGCATCTTAGTGCCCATTTCTGAGCCTACTGCACTTTGCCTCACCAGCTAAAAACTGTTCGATGGATAAGGAACAAAAACAGAAATCAGATGTGAAGTGTCTGGTTGGACCCGGAAGTGACATCATCACGTAACAATCCTGGAGACAGGGCAGAACTCTATGGTGGAATTTGCTGTTTAAGTGTCAGATTACAGATGTGTTGGCCCGGTTTATGGTTCATAGCTCTGTAATTACTGGGCCCATCCACGTGAAACAAAACTGTCACAAAGATTAGTATGAAAAGTTTGTGGAGCCAATCCCAAACAAATCATCACAAGGTTCAACATTTGTGGATCAAAAGTTTGGAGATTTCTTTCAAAAACAGTACATTTCCCATAGAGTTACATAGACCCCTGCTCTCCACCTCTCCATCATTATCAGATTCTAAGTGAACGTAACCTATTCAAATGGAGCTAGCCGCCAACTGATCTAGTCTTTTTGAGCAAAACATTTTCCTTTTTGTTTTTGGCTGCTGCTCTGGACGCTTCTCTGCCTGTTCCTGGGATGTGGACATCTTGTGGAGATCTTCTGATATTGTTCGTAAATGGGACTGACCATGAACAATGTTGGTGAAAGTGAAGTTCTTTGCCAAAGCTCTTAAAACATTGACCCTACCCCCGGAAATCATACATGTCCCTGTATCTTTGGCTCCCCCTTGATGAGATGAGAACAAATATTTTTATATGTTGAGTATTACTGACTTCATGAATTGTCCATTTCAAAAACATGGAGGTTGAGGTTTGAAATGAATTGAAAATAATATTGTCTCTTTTTTCCCAAAGTGTAAATCAGCAATGAGTCTCCAAAACACAAAAATATAAAACAAAATATGCATATAATTGTTACTTGGACCAAATTTGGATTGTAGTTATAGTTTAAAACTGAAAAAAATATACTGCTAAAACTAAAGATAAAGATTTAAAAGGTTTATTGTCAAACCTAAATGAAATAATAAAAATAATAATAAAATAAATTATTAGGAAAAGTCCAGAAAACTATATTTAAATACCCTATATTATGCAAATTTAAATCTTGAGGGCTTTAAGTCATGTTATATTGCTATAACCTCCTCAAAAACAGACCTGGAGTTGTATTTTGTTTCATTCACACGTTTCAGTAATCCTTTATTATTATTATTATTATTAGTGCGTCTATATGTTCAAAGCTCAAAATGCTCTGTTCCACCTTGTGATGTCATGAAGTGGTAGTTTTCAAGTTGACAGCTCCACGTTTACAGGAGAGCTTTAATTCTGAATAAAAAATAATTTAGTTCAGAATAAAAATCAATTCCACTTTAAAAAGACCATGTAAACTGTTAATTCCTGATGAAAATGATTATTCATAATTAACTTAATTCCGAAGTAAATTGGTAGTTTATTCCAATTTTAAAGCGAAATGAATTCCTTGATCATGTGGACGTTTATCCAGATGATCCGGCTCCACCAGTCGCCTCTTTGGACTTTCTTCCACTGCTCTTTGGATTTGTGAGCGGGATGTGGGAGTGGGCTGAGGTGTCACAGCCTCAGACTCAGTTTGTCTTCTTCCTCCTTCTCCGACACTCTTCCCTTCTCCTCCTCAGCTCACAGACGTAAAGCGTGAGGAGAGAATTCTCCAGCTGCTGCTTCATTATCACCAGAACAACTGTGGAAAAAGTTTGGATTGTGTTTGTATCCGCGGCTTAACGACAAACCGAGATGACAGAAAAGTTGGTAGCAGCTGAAGTGTGGGTTTTCTTCCCAAAGACGTAAATACGTTTGTGTCGCTGTCCAATCAGAACCCTTCCCCATCCCCAGATGCTGAGCGGAATTAAATAAAGGTGATTTAATGTGTTTTCCTTGTAAACCTCAATTCGGAATTATTATTTCCATGTGAACTCGAAGGAGAATATTTTAAGTCAGAATTATTTAATTCAGAACAATTAATTTGGGATTTAAAAAACATCATGTAAACGTGGCCACTGGCTGCTACAGAGATTCCAAATGATCCAAATGATTGTAGTGAAGGTGTATGGAGTTCAAAAACACAGTGGAGCACTTCTTGTATTCCCACATGACATCACAAGGTGGAACAGAATGTTTTCTGTTTGAGAGAAGAACTCTAAAAACCCTTAATCTTCAGGGTTTGTGTGTTAAACATGTGTGAATGAAACAAAACACAACTCCAGGTCTGTTTGTGATCAGGAAACATAACATAGAACAGGAAATAGTGTAATATAGGCCCATAAATAAAACATTTCAATTAATATTAGCTTAATATTAGTTTTGTGATGGAGAGAACATTGCTCCATTACAGTTTGGGATGAGAAACAAAACTGGCATTATAAATCACATGTTATTCCATATTTTTCCTTTTGCACAATTTAAAATTCCAGTCTCTGCCCTCTGTTTAACCCCTAATCTCCAAAGCCTGTTTTCCACACTGATCCTCATTCCCTCCACAATGTATCTGTCAATTCTCCATGATGCAAGAGGCGCTCAGATAACACTGACGTGAATCTGTTTAAAATTCAGATTACGTTTGCAAGATTTCTGGGACTAAAGCAGGACTATATCAGGACCGCACCAAGAACTAAACTTGGATTAAGCCAGGATTTAATTAGGTCTAAACGTAGACTCATGGAGGACTAAACGAAAACTAAACCAGGACTAAGCAGGGACTAAATCAGGAATATGCCAGGATTAAACCAGGATTAAACCATGGTCTAAACCTTTTGTCCTTTGTTTAAAGACCCTTTAATCTCCAAAATGGATTTTGGAGATTAAAGGGTTACATGTAATGTGCACACTGATCTGATGCAAAAGACTTTCAGATACATAAACCCAAATGTGTTTAAAATTCAGCCCATGTTCGTGATTTCTGGGTTTGAACCAGGACTAAACCAGGACCAGGACCACAAAAAATGTAACCATGATTAAATCAAGAGACCTAACCCAGACTAAACCAGGACTTCATCAGGATTAAACCTCGATTAAACTAGGACAAAATCAAGATTTAAGATATACTAATGTCGGTCTAAACCAAGACTAAACCAGGTCTACACCAGGAATTAAACCAAGATTAAACCAGGAGACCTAACCCAGACTAAACTAGCACTTCAGCAGGACTAAACCAGGACTAAACCAGAACTAAACCAGTTCTACACAACCAGGACTGCCCTTTTGCCCTTTATTTAACACCTTAATCCCCAGAATCGATTTTCCACATTCATGCAAATTGAATGCACTGATCTGATGCAATATGCGTCCAGATAACATACACTCAGATGTGTTTAAAATTCAGCTCATGTTTGTGATTTCTGGGACTAGACCAGGACTAGACCAGGACTAGACCAGGACTAGACCAGGACTAGACCAGGACTGGATCAAGACTAAACATGGACTAATGGAGGTCTAAACCAAGACAAAACTAGGTCTATACCAGAAATGAAACCTTGATTAAACCAGGAGACATAACTTAGACTAAATCAGGACTACATCAGGATCAAACCAAGACTAAATCAAGATTTAACATAGACTAATGGAGGTCTAAACCAGAACTAAACCAGATCCACACCAAGGATTAAACCAGGACTGCCCTTTTGCCCTTTATTTAACACCTTAATCCCCAGAGTCTATTTTCCACATTTATGGAAATTCAGTGAATGCACTGATCTGATGCAATAGGCGTCCAGATAACATACACTCAGATGTGTTTAAAATTCAGCTCATGTTTGTGATTTCTGGGACTAGACCAGGACAATATGAGGACTAGACCAAGACTGAATCAGGACTAAACCAGGACCAAACCAGAACCAAACCAAGACTAATGGAGGTCTAAACCAAGACTAAACCAGGTCTATACCAGCAATGAAACCAGGATAAAACCAGGAGATATAACCAAATCTAAATTAGGACTATATCAGGACCAAACCAGTACTAAACATAGACTAATGGAGGTCTAAACCAAGACTAAATCAGGACTACATCAGGACCAAACCAGGACTAAATCAGGATTAAACATAGACTAATGGAGGTCTAAACCAAGACTAAACCAGGTCTATACCAGCAATGAAACCAGGATTAAACCAGGAGACATAACCAAAAATAAATCAGGACTGTAGCAAAACCAGGACTAAACCAGGACCAAACCAGGACTAAACATAAACTAATGGAGGTCTAAACCAGGACTACATTAGCACCAAACCAGGATTAAACCAGGACCAAAAAACAGGACTAAACACTGACTAATGGAGGTCTAAACTAGGACTACATTAGGATTAAACCAGGACTAAACACAGACTAATGGAGGTCTAAACCAAGGCTAAATCAGGAGTGCGTCAGGACCAAACCAGGACTAAATCGGGATTAAATTTAGACAAATTTAGCTCTAAACCAGGACTAGATCAGGACCAAACCCGAACTAATCCAGGACCAATCCCGGAATAAACCAGGACTACATCAGGACTAAACACGGTCTAAACCAGAACTAAACCAGGACTCCCCTTTTGCCCTTTCTTTAACCCCTTAATCCCCAAAGTCAATTTTCCACATTCCCGCAAACACAATGTACGCTCAGATCTGACGCAACAGACGTCCAGATAAGACTCAAATGCGTTTAAATTCAGCTCATGATTTACATTGGACGGCGTGACCCCTTGGCCCCCTCCCCGCGCCCTCTTCGCCCCCCTCTCCTCATCCTCACATGTCTTATCACCTGCATCTTGCCCTATGCAAAGGCCCGGACCCAGGTTCATTTAAATTCATGGGATCATATAACTGACAGTCTGCTCTGCTTTACCGCAGTGAGAGTGAAAGGCTTTAGTTATTTTCACATTAAGTAAGTCGTTCAGTTAGCCATTTAAGGTCAAAATTTGATGTATTTTTTTTAACAATTAGGACCAAGGTGAGACATCAGTAAAATCAGTATTAAATTAAATCTATTGTACTGTAGACCAAAGAAGATGAACTCAAAACCAGGATTAAACCAGGACTAAACCAGCAGAACTAAGCCCAAACTAAACCAAGACTAAAACCAGGACTAATCCAGGTCTAAACCAAGACTAAACCAGCTCTAAACCACAATTAAACCAAGACTAAACCAGCTCTAAACCACAACTAAACCAAGATTAAACCAAGACTAAACCATTATTAAATCAGGGCTAAACCAGATCTAAACTATGGCCTAAACCAACGTTAAACTAAGGACTAAGCCATAATGAAACAAAGCCTAAAACCAGGGCTAAACCAGGACTAAACCAAGGTCTAAACCTAGACTAAACCAGGACTAAACCAGGACTAAACCAAGGTCTAAACCATAGACTAAACCAGGACTACAGCAGGGACTAAACCAAGGACTATCAAATTCAAATTAAATGATTTATTGTAAAGCAGGTCTAAACCAGGAGTAAACCAGAACTGAACCAGGATTAAACCAAGACTAAACCAAGTCTGACCCAGGATTAAACCATCAAGGACTAAACTATGGACTAAACCAGGACTACATCAAGGACAAAACTATGGACTAAACCAGGACTACATCAAGGACTAAACCATGACTAAATCAGGACTAAACCAGGTCTAAACTATGGCCTATACCAATTCTAAACCAACGCTAAACCAAGGATTAAGCCATAACTAAACCAGACCTAAAACCAGGATTAAACCTAGGTCTAAATCATGGACTAAACCAAGACTAAACCATGGACTAAACCAAGACTAAACCAGGACTACAGCAGGGACTAAACCAAGGACTATAAAATTCATATTAAATGAATTATTGTAAAGCATGTCTAAACCAGGAGTAAACCAGAACTGAACCAGGACTAAACCAAGTCTGAACCAGGACTAAACCAAGATTGCATCAAGGATTTAACCAAGGACTAAACCAGGACTAAATCAGGTCCAAACCAAGACTAAACCAAGAATAAATTAAGCCTAAACCAGGACTAGAGCAGGGACCAAAACAGGACTAGAGCAGGGACTAAATGAAGGACTGAATCAAGGACTAAACCCCTACCATATACTTTATCTCAGATGCCCTTCCTGACTTCTTGCTCCCCTTTTGTCCAAATCAAAGGTACATGTCTGAACTTTTTTCAGCACAGAAATCATTTTGCGTTGCCTCATCTTGTCAAACCTACATTAACATTCACGGCTCGGCATGACACGGTGATGGATGGGAGAGAGAGGTGCATTGTGGGAAATGGTTCATTATAATTCACTTTTAAAGCGCCCAATGGTTAAAAGCTCATTCGTTTTTAGCTAAGCAGCATATGTAGCCCTCTTTAAATTCCTATTATTCACAAGAGACTTTTTCATTTTATACAGAGCACTTTCCTCTCTGTAAATCAATCACTGACTACAGCCCGAACAAAAGAAAATCCAATTTAAAGTATATTTGCAACAACAGTTACAACTTTTAAAAGGAAGAATAGTTGGGTAGTCTTGAAAAATGGTACGCCGCAATAATAATAGAACTTTTGAATTGCGTATATTGATTTAAAAGGGGCAATATGTCACTTTTCAGCTGCTTGTCTCCATCATTTTGGCTTAAACAGCCTCTATTACGGTTTTCTATCTACGTTCTAGGGTAGTTTTCTCATCACAAACTGATTTGGAGTTGTGTTTCGTTTCATTCACACACGTTTAACACACAAACCTGCAGATTTAGGCCTTAGAGTTCTTCTCTCAAACTGAAAACACTCACTTCCACCTTGTGATGTCATGTGGTAATTAGGGATGTGAAATTTTGGCAAAAACACTATTTGAAAATCAATGGCAACTGTTCGAATGTTATTTGAAAATCGACCCCTGTCGCCGAATGCACACGCACACACACACACACGCACGCACGCACACACACACACACACACGCACACATACATGATAACAGATCAGGTGAAACAGGTATTTAAGCACAAAAGGTTTAATCAAACAACAAAAACCTTCCACGTCACAGTACAAATGAACATCTTCAGTAAGCGACTAACAGTGACTATGAAACTATATTCTAGGCTATACCAATTTTAAAAATGCATGACCAATCACATACTGTAGCCAACTTTGCTGCTTTAATAGAACTGCCGAGTCAATTAGGTGAAACCCAGTGAAACAGCCCGAACTGTCGGCAACAATAACACGTTCAAACAAGCTCATAGCCTTGGCTGTGGCTATAGGCCTGTGCCACATTTCTGTTCAAAAAACTGAACACGTCCACATGTTCGGGTGGAGACAAGCACACAGTCTACTGACAATGAATCCAGCTGCAGAAAACACGGCACGGATGTCGCAGGCTCGCTAACCTTGCCAGGCAGGGGTATTTCTGTTATAATGGTCAGATCCACCTTTATTTTCTGATTTAGGAATAGTGTCTTTTCACAACATCAACATCATAACATATTGAACTCAAATAAAGTTACAACACAATCTCTAGTGACCTAAAGGTAAAAGGAGCTGTTAACTTGAAAACTACCGCTGACATCACAAGGTGGAACAGAGCATTTTCAGCTTTGGAGATGTAAACAGACTAATAATAAAGGGTCACTCAAACATGTCAATGAAACAAAACACAACTCCAGGTTTGTTTTTGAGAACATTATAACATTATAACATGGCCTAGAACTCACAAGATTCAAATTAGCAAAAACAGTGAGTGGGTCCACGTCTCCACAGATGTGACCTGTAACTGACCTGTAACTGGGTCTTGTGGAGTCAACTGCGTGTTTATAGAGACATATTTAACGCTGTACTGTGGGACATGGAGACAAATTACAAATGAAAAGTTACACAGTGCACGTTTTGACTGATCAAAATTTGTTCTGATTCCAAATCAAAGTTTTCAACAACATTTTCTGCCATTTTTTTGTTATATTTGTTCAGTTGTTTGCCAAATACTTGTAAATCTGCCCTGGTATGAAGTTTTTTTTATTTTATTTTGTAAAACACAGTCCATTGTTGGGTGTCCTGCTTCTAATTTTTTATTTTTTTTTAATCATCAACCTTCCCAAAATGTTTTCTCAAGTCCATTTCTTTAGTTTATTGATGAGAAAACTGTTTATTTTCCTGGGTTAAGTGTTTAAAGGAACTGAAAATATTATAATAATTAATACAAACACGGTACAAAAGGAGAAAATAGAATAATAATTAATACAAACATGGAACAAGAGGGGAAAATAGAATAATAAAGACTACAAACAATGCTGAAATCCAGTTGTGTAGATTTTTTTTTTTTTTTTTTTTTTAATAATGCAGTACATACAGTTCCTTTAAAACTAAGACTAAAAATTTTATCCAAAAAATGTTGTAATATATGGATTACATTTGTTAATAATCGAATGAAAAGCCCCGTAATGAATAGAGTGGGTATTTCTTTGTGGACTTTTGTACGTCATGGGAGGAAAAAACTTTGCAGAGGCCGCATCTCATTTCTCTATCCTCTCTTCTTTCTCCTTGATTCCTCTCCTCGATCCTCCGCTTTTCAGCTGTCGATCTAAGAAAACCACAGAAGAAAGGAGTAAACCTGAGGGAGGATTCAGGAGGAGGGAAAAAATTTTAATTTACTGGTCTCGGTGAGGAGTTTAGATCCTCGTTCTTCGCTTTGTCTCCTCCGTGGATGGGACTTCCTCACCCATTTCCTGCAGAATCAAGGAGAAGGAGGCGAGAAAAGAGAAATGAGACTCCCAAATCCAATAAAATAAAATAAAAAACGTGTTTAAAATTCTGTTTTTTGAAGCAGGGCAGTCAAAATATCTGCCGTTTCACCGTCTCATCTCCCCGGCTCCATCTCCCCTCTTGTATTCTTTTATTTATTCATTTACTGCCTAAGACATGAATGTGTATATGTAGAAATATGGAAAACCTACTTCCCACCTAATGTTGAGAGAAAAATACTTTTATAAATCCTGAGTATTTATTTTGACAAAATAAATGGTATTTTCATGTATTAAAATGAAAAAGGCTTCTCTACAGGAGCTGACGGTCGGTGGAGTTTTTCTGTTGCTATGTGACAGTTTGGATAAAGATAATAAAAGTTTAGACACATTTGGAGAGTCTCTGTGTGTTGTTTTATACAAATTAGAAATATAGCTGTGAAACTGTTATGGATGACGACGACTTTCTTTGGGCTCTGGCGATAGAAACTCGAACAAAATCTGGGAAAACTGAGAAAATGTCCTGGTTTTCTTCATCTAGATTTCATTGGATTCTTTCTTTTTGCTTTAATCAATCATCTGTTAATTTGTGTAATATAATTTGTCTAATTTAATGAGAAAAAAAAACATGTAATTGTAAAGTTCTGTTATGTTCTGCAGATCAACAGTTCTAACAAGCCGTCTGTAAGGCTGCGTTCACACTGCAGGGCTTAATGCTCAATTTGGATTTTTTTTGTGAATTTTGCAAGGTCGTTCACATTTCCAATTAAATGCGACTTGTATGTGATCTCCAGTGTGAACTTTAAATGGCCTAAAAGTGTTCTACATGTGCATTGGAGGACACGACGACGTGACACTCGAACGTGTTCAGTGTTTATGGAAGTCACCTAAACACGGGCGTTAGAATTGAGCACCCAGCGGTTTTAAAGCTGCTGTTGTATCATTCTCACAGGAGGAAGCACGTCTTCGGCCTATTTCAGTGAACAAACACGTCAGCGTTGGGCTGTATTGGCTCACAACAGGTGCCTGTTACAGCACAATAGCCGACCTCTCGCTTGTTGATGACGTGTAGGTCAGATGCAGGTCGGATGAATGTGACCTTGCCATTCAGACTGAAGTCTCAGGTCAAAAGATCAGATATATATCGGTTTTAGGATCACATATCCAAGTGGCCTGGGTCGCATTTGGAAAAATCGGATCTGTGTCGTTCAGACTGTCATTAAAAGATCAGATACAGGTCACATAGGGGCAAAAAAAAAATCAGATTTGGGTCACTTCAAGCTGTGGTCTAAAGGTATGTGACTCTGAAGCTGCGATTAGAGTCCTGTCCTCCATGGAAAGCTTTGGCAGGTTGTGAAGACACTGGTGCTGAATCCACCGTTTTCTTGTTTTATGACATGCCCAGTGTCGGTAACTACACCGAAAGTTGTGATTCTGCATGTTTCCAAACGTCTTTGGGTAAATGTGAAGAGAGCCCATTGCTGAGAAACAGGGTAGAATGCATTTTCAGATTCTGGGGAGTGAGAAAAAAAAAGAAAACAGTTGTAGTTCCAATTAAGGCAATTCTTTCTGGTCAGATTGTGTTAAAACAGCTCAGATTTACGTCTATTTTCATTAACACGGCTTCAGACAGAGCTGTGCCTTAAGTTAGCATGACCTCCCCTAGTCAGTGTTGATATTGAAATTGCCCTGAAATATTCCTCATCAAAACATACCTGGAGTTGTGTTTGTAAATGTTCAATGCTGCATATTTACCCTATTTAGTTATTCTCTCAAACAGCAAACACTCTTTTCCACCTCGTGATGTCATGTGGTGATACAGGAAGTGCTCCACTGTGTTTTTAAACTCCATACACCTTCACTAGAATCACTTGGGTCATTTCAGCTCTGGAATTGTCCATCTCTACTGAACTAAAGGTGAAAAGGAGCCGTTCACTTGAAAACTACCACTTTGTGACGTCACAAGGTGGAACAGAGCGTTTTGAGATGTAGTCTAATAATGCAGGATTACTCAAACATATGTGAATGAAACAAAACACAACTCCAGGTCTGTTTTTGAGGCGGTAACAACATTATAACACAGATTAATTCTCACAAGAGTCCGTTTTGTGTGATATAGAACCTTTAAGTTAAAAGAATGAAAAACAATTGTCTGCAAATTCCAAATAAAATGAGTGTAATTTAGCATTCCTCACTAGTCCTGGCTAAATCCTGTTTGAATGAGGAGGTCTGGCTCAGCGGTGATGGCCTTTTCTACACAAAAAACCCCACAAATAATCAGCAGGAACACCAGAAAAGAGAGCGGAAGCGTTTGAAAAGAGAGGACCTTTGGCTAAAGCTCGTGCAACATTTGGATGGATTACAAAGGGAAATGAAAGAGCTATTTTGGTTAAAGAAAAAATAAAAAGAATGGATTTTAATTTGAGTTTTTCAAGTTTGTATTTTTGTTTGTGTTCATGATTTGCTTCTTTCCAAGGCAGAGGGTAGTGCTCACATTCACTTGAGATTGTACTTTTCAGATCCCATACTTTTACTCCTACTTGACTAATATATTGTAGACAGTGTAACAGTAGTTTTATAAGTAAAAGTTGTGATTCTTCTGCACTGTGAGTGAGTCTGAAGTGTCAAAAGCTTTAGGCGATAATATGAAATGATTTGAACATTTGTGTTTCTTGCAGCTCCTTCACATATGATTTAGTTTGTGTCGTTTTTGTGTGTGTCCTTTGAGACTCGAGCCCACTCACAGTAAGAATGTAGGTTTTAAGTCAATAAAAAAACCCACGCTGTTGAGGAAATGCAAGATGGATACGTTTAATGTCATAACTTTACACTCCAGACAAATCAACAGCATCTCCATGGTGACCAGCAGACGGTGGACCCTCCAGCAGACAAGTTACACAGTGCACCTTTAAACAGTGGGATATGAGCTCATTAATTCATTCATTAACTATTGATTGTAGCATGTAAGTACTGTGCAAAAGTTTTAGACAGGTGTGGAAAAAATGCTGTAAACTAGGAATGCCTTCAAAGATGGAAGTGTTTATCATTTAATGCAGTGAATGAACAAAAGAGAAATCTAAATCAAATCAATATTTGGTGTGAGCTTTGCCTTCAGACGAGCATCAGTTCTTCTAGGTTTACTTGCAGACAGTTTGTGAAGGAACTGGGCTGGTCGCTGTTCCAAACATGTTGAACTAAGCACAGATCTTGTGTGGATGGAGCTTCCTCACATCCTTCTGTCTCTTCATGGATTCCCAGACACACTCCATGATGTTGAGGTCAGGGCTCTGTGGGGCCAGATCATCACCAACACAACTTCTTCTTCTTTACGCTGAAGATGGTTCTTAATGATTTTGGCTTTTTCTTTTGTTCGCTCACTTTGCATTTTGTAAATTGATAAAAACAAACAATCATTATTTATATTTTTGAAAGATTCCTTTGTATATAGAATTTTTTCACACCTGCCTAAAACTTCTGCACAGTTTATGTTTATTTATTAAATATGGACAGTGCACATTAATCAGCATGTGTTAGTGCAGCATGTAAATGTGTCAGAGTTTGCCGTGCAGGATCATTTTCATCCATAGTCCCACTGGCAGGTTGATGGCAAGACAAGAAACAGGACATAGGCACAAACACATTCAGCCCATCACACATGACAAAGCATGAAAAACATTAAAGATCAGTAAATATTAATAGTAAACATATTAGTAAAATGGGAACATGCTAAAAGCACATACAGCACATGCATCAAAGACAACAGACACAAATAACTATTATACAACAAGAAACAGACGTGCTCTGTGAGGTTAAAACACAGGTTAGTTGTGTTCACATGTCTGATTGTCCAGAAGCCACTGTTTTACAGATCTTTAAAGTTCTGGATGGAGCTCATGTTCCTTATTTCTGTGGGGACCAGATTCCAGGAGTGTGCGGCACGAACTGAAAAGGCCGACTGTCCAAATGAAGTCTTTTTGAATGGGATTGTATTTAAATTGAACTCTTTTAATGGGGTGGAGCAAAGCCATGGAGTGTTTTGTAGACCAGAATAATGTCAGAATAAATAATTATGTTTTCCCAATTTAGAAAAATATTTGCTCAATATTTTACCATGATGATAGGAGTTTGATTTTTGATCTCATGTTCTCAGAGTCTGTTTGTAGAGCCTTTCTACAGCAGCAGTGTGCTCTTGTTTGCCTGACTCCAGCTCATCACACAGTAGTTTCTATGAGACAGAATAGTGTAGTGTATATAGCACCTTTGAAGACACCCAAAGCGCTTTTCAGTTTGTTGTTCATTCACTCCACAGTGAAGTGAGGCTCCAATCTGCACCATCAGCCCCTCCGACCACCACCAACACTCACGCACACACCACTTTCATACCAGGCAATGTAGGTGAAGTGCCTTGCCTAAAGAAACAACCACAGTTTTTGACAATGGCTACTAACCAGGCCTGACCCTGCTGAGCCTCTGAGATCTGACGGGGTCAGACTTTTACAAGGAAGTATGGCCACAAAGCTGGTATGGCCATTACTCATCTTTTTTTTAAATAATAAAATCAATATCTCTCACCTGAGTGTTTTTCAGTCCCCTGTGATATGTGTTCCTTTCCTTTTCCTTGTAAGCAGCTGTATTTGTTTTGATATGGTTGGATCATGTGTGTCTGTTTTAAAGGTCCAATATATGTGCAAAAAATGACTCTTGTGAACTTTAAATCATGTTATAATGTTGTTACCTCCTCAAAAACAGACCTGGAGTTGTGTTTTGTTTCATTCACATGTTTGAGCAACTCTTTACTATTAGTCTGTCTACATCTCCATATCTTAAAATACTACAAATTCCAACTTGTGATGTCATGAAGCTGTAGTTTTCAAGTGAACAGCTCCTTTTACCTTTTATTTAGTCGGTAGTAGTTAGAGTTTGACATCACAAGGTGGAACAGAGTGTTTTCTGATTGAGAGAAGAACACAGCCTAAATGTGTGGGGTTTGTGTGTTTAAACATGTGAATGAAACAAAACACAACACCGGGGCTGTTTGTGACAAGGAAACTACATAAAAACAAAGATAATACACAATGAAACTAACCAAAATGAATTACAAAATGAATCCATGTCACATTTCAAGAAGCTCTGATCCGTTGAGGTTAAAAGACAGTTATATCATCAACTGTTTTAGACATTTCCAGATTTCACCGCTCCTCAGCTCCAGTAAAAGTCCAGAGTGCATCACATTTTCTGGTAAATTTACACGAGATTTGGTCCTATTAAAAACCGGCTCACGTCAGATACACTTTGTGTTTTTCTAATCTGTCTGTTTCCCTTCGACCCCAGAACTGAGTCACGTTTTAAAGCTGCAGCTTCTCTGGTGGAGGGTCCGTCGCCTGCTTGTGTTCACCGTGAAGTTGTTGCGTTGACGAAAATGTTCCACAGTATAGATTAAACCTAAATCTATCTCAATGGAGACAACTTTGAGCACAATTATAGGTCAGATCTGTAGAAAGGCGACCCATATTCACAGAGAAAATGATTATATTTTTGAGCAATAGAAACTAGGGATGTAACAATAACGTAAATATGGTGATATCATATCGTCAAAGGTCTCGCAATAATATCGTGGACCATCACAATATATCAAATCACAAGTCTCTTTGCTTAAATTAATAGTTCTGATGTAGAAATAGCTAAAAAACAGAGGGAACTACATTAGACCATGATCCTTTGCTCCATTTCAGTGCAGACTACATGAAGAAATAACTGTTCTAAGCACTTTGAAATCTTCATTCTTTGGATTAAGTTTTGTAAAGCATTTTTAGAGGAAAAAGTAGCAGATTCACAGTTTTGTGAGCCAATAAATATCGTACAGAGAGATTTGGATTTTGTTCCATCCCTAATGACAATAAATGTTGTACCAAATGACTGGTCAAAGCATTTTAGAATGTCAGTCTTGTTATTATGTAGAATATCGTAATATCGTGAGCCTCCCCACCGTATCAGGAGCTTTTCTATGATATCACAATAAATATCGAGGTTCATACGTGACGATATCGTATCGTGAGACTTGGATATCGTTACACTCCTAACAGAAACATCCACAATGAATAAATGTGAGATGTATATGTTTAAAGGGGCACTGTGCAACTTTTCTAGTGGAGGGTCCATCACCTACTTGTTTCTATGGAGATGCCATTGCTCCACCTGGAATGTTCCACAGTATGACATTAAACAGCTCTGCCTTACATTTTTATATGACAGAAAAGAGCCCCGCGAATTGTGTAGAATGTAAATTTTAGAGAACATACAAATCCACTGTTTCTCAAGGCAAAACTTTTAACGTTATTTGATTTAGCCAAATATAAAACTGCTCTGATAATGTATAAAGCAACATATAACTTACTATGAAATATACTCAGAGAGACGTGGTGGATCCCTCTGCCACCGTGTTAGTATTTCATTACATTTACATTTTCATTCAGTTAATTACAGCACATTGTTTAATTTAATCATTATTTTAGTTAATATAAGTCTGAATTATTACTTGCACCTGTTCTTTTTTTTTGTTTGAGTCTCCAGACGCAGGACCCTTGGCAGAGACCATCTACGCCAAACAAAGGGGGAGCACTATTGAGTTCATTTTGTTTAAGTTACTTTGTTTAAGGTTACTTTATTAGCACTTTTTATTTTCTGTTTTATAATTATTGGCCTTCTTGTTACTTTAATTAATACTTTTAGTTAATCATTTAGTGTAATTCCCCCTTCTTGTGTTCAGTTTCGTTGGCTTTTTTTAAATAATTTACCTAATTTGAGCCTTTATTAAAGAACTTTGTAAAAACTTTGTTAAATTTAAACTTATTTTTTTATATACCTTGTCTTTGCCTTTCTGTTTATCTGCTACATAAGACAAGGGTGTTACGGCCTAAGAGATGAGTTAAATTATGAAAAAGTAAAAAAAAAAAAAAAAAAAAAAAAGTAAGAGGCTAAGTGGAAAATATTTATGGAATGGACTTGGAGAAAGTATAAAAAATGTGCAAATATGAATCTTTTTTTTAAATTTACAAAGTGCAACTTTTTGGAGTCGTATCACGAGCAAAGCAGAGATTCATGAATGTTATTAAAAAGTAATTATTGATAAAATATTATAAACCTGTTTCGTGTGTAATGTGTATGTGTTTTTGTTTGTTTTGTTAGGTTTTTTTGTTTTGTTTTTTTTCATTTAATTGATCTAGTGTCAAATGTCTACTGAATATTATTTAGATGAAATATTATAAATTTTAGGGGCAGGATTTAAAATAAGATGTTCCTTTTTTGAACACTGAAAGTTTTTAACAATTTTGTTCTCTTTATTTGGTTTGTTTCTTTCTTTGTTAAATGTAAATATTCGTATTATATGTTCGAGTATGGAGACTATATGTTTTAATTAAAAAAACAAACACAAAAAACTAACTAACTGGTTTTATAGCTCAAAAATACCTAGAAAAACAGAGATTTTAACTGTGAGCGGGGTCGCCTCTCCACAGATCTGACCTGGAACTTGGTCTGGATTGGTCTCCATGAAGATAGATAGGTTTAATGTCATACTGTGGAACATTCCAGACAAAGCAATAACACCTCCATGGGGAAAAAGCATTTGACAGATCCTCCACTAGAAAAGCTCCACAATGCCCCTTTAACACCATCAGATCCTTTTAAGAGGCCATCGTGACACCTGTTTGACATTTAAAAGAGAGAAATAAAACCGCTCTCGCTGAATCGGCAGGAGCAGAAAAATACCAGAAGTTTTACGAGAGAAACTGTCTGTCAAAGTCTTTCGAGCAAACACAGCGCAGGGATTTTACGACATGTTTTGCTCAGATCTGTCACTGATGGTTAAGGCAGATGTCCATAAAACTACAGCTTTGGAGCAGAAATCACACACCATACTGTATACTTACATAATATTAAAGGTGTATTGTGTAACTTTTCTGGTGGAGGGTCTGTCACCTGCTTGTTTCTGTGAATAATGTAATTTATCTGATTAGGATGTTCCACAGTGTGACATTAAACAGCTCTACTTTATGTTTATTCAATCACATGTAGTTTCATAGCTCAAAAATACCTAGAAAAACATATTTTGACTGTGAGTGGGGTCACCTCTCCACAGATCTGACCTACAAAGACAGAAAACCATAACATGTTTGGTGAAAAGTGAGTTAATGTCATTTTTGGGGTACTTGAGACCTCCTTTATTATGTGAATAAATATCGTGAAAAATATTGAGCTCAAAATGGACCTTTGACCCTTATTTGGCAGTTCCTGGACTCTGCCTTTGTATCATGTGCCAAAAATAAGGAGTTGTGCAAAGGCACAATGCAGTAACTGTGTATGTTTTGTTTGTGATTTAGTTAATAAATATACTTTATTATAAAATCCAACCTCTCGCCTCCTTCTTTTTGTCACGGCCTGGAATAAATGAGAAGGAAAAACAACAATAACCTAATGATACGCTCTGAAAAGTCATATTTGCATCTGCTTTAAAGTAACACTTCTCTTGTCTTTGGTTACTTTTCACTTTTAAAAATACGAGTGAATGAAACAAAACAACTCCAGGTCTGTTTGTGTTTGAGGAATTATTATAATAGATCAGAAAATAACATCTATAGGCCCTGTAAAGGAGTACTTTTCTAACAGGTCATTCATTTTAAATCCCTTATTGTAACTTTATTGGTGGAGAGTCCGTCAAATGCTTTTTGGAATGTTTCGCAGTATGGTATTAAAAATTTCTGTTTTCATGGAGACCGCACTAGATCAAGTTACAGGTCAGATCTGTGGAAAGGCGACACCCCTCACAGTCAGAATGCTGTTTTTTTGGGGTATTTTTTGAGCTATAAAACCAGCAGTAATTGAATAAATGTAAAGTAAAACTGCTTAATGTCACACACTGCAAAAAAACTTGGCCAAAATTGAAGATATTATAAACACTTAAATCTATCAGAAAATTACTTAAAACTAGTGAAATGATCTGTCCATGCAGCAAAATCATTTTACTTGACAAGTTCTCTTAAAATAATCGACCTCTAGACTAGAATGAAGCAGTCTCAGAACTAATAAGTAGATAATAAATCTGAAAACAAGATCAATAACCTGATAAAAGTTTTAAAATCTTGGCCAAGTCAGAGAAATTTGCAGGGTACTGTGGAACTTTCCAAGCAGTGACATCTCCATAGAAACCAGCAGGTGAAGGATCCCCAACAAAAAGTTTACACAGTTGATGTAATTGATGTAATTTTTACAGTAAATTTTACAGCAGTGTATTGTATTTGTGTTTTTACTGTAAGTAGCAATGCATTGTGAGAAGTTTATGGTCAGTCCTGTATTTTTATTGTAACTATACTGTACATGCGGAGTTTTACAGCAATTTTACAGTAATTCCGTTGCATCATGGGATCGCTGCTGTCTGAATTTCGAATTTTTGGCGGCAACAACAAGCTTTTGGGGACAAAGGTAACATAACGTTATTTTACTTACTGTGTAAGTCTAATATGTATTTTATATCATAGTTTTATTAAATATATATTCTTTCTGCATATCTGAGTCAGTGCTGTCTGCTTTGATTAGAGGCGTTAGCGACTGCGTGATGTCTCATATTAATACTGACTTGTGTTAGCTGCTT
Source organism: Odontamblyopus lacepedii (assembly GCA_034769755.1). NCBI lineage: Eukaryota > Metazoa > Chordata > Actinopteri > Gobiiformes > Gobiidae > Odontamblyopus > Odontamblyopus lacepedii. The sequence continues at coordinate 32,935,722 of CM068355.1, read as the reverse complement.
TAGCTAAAGTGAATCTGCGCTCCCGGTGCTCCCGGTGCTCCCGGTGCTCCCACGTCTTTACCGCTGCGGCTGTTACCCGAATTCAGTGCTTCTGCTCCGGGTGTATGTGCGGTGAGTTGCGTACAAAGTTATACGTATTTTTCGGATCATAAGGCGCATTTAAAATCCCTTAATTTGCTCAAAAATCGTCAGTGCGCTATATGTATGCATTAATTCTGGCTGTGCTAACTGACCTCGAAGCGATTTTATGTGGTACACGCCGCTCAAAAATCTGTCAAAATGTTTTAGTACTTTTGTAAACTACGAAGCCGCACCGCTGGACGGACTGTTGCGGTTATAGTTGAGCACAAAACAAACATCCGCAAACTCTCGAATGAGTCCAGTCGTATAAAAAAATTTATTGTGTGTATTTTATCCATCACAATACGGATTGAAAAGTTACAACATCAAGAATTACAATCACGAAATGAAAATGTACGATTACTGCGGTGCTTCGGACTGAATTAGGACTGATCGAGGTCTAAACCAGAACTGAACCAGGACTGTCCTGTCCTTTCGCGCACACGGGACTCACTCATTCAAGAGTTTACGGACACCCATCTTATGCTCAACTCCAATCAAACATGCACAGATCTCCACCCATAGAGGTATTCATGCCTCCACTCCATGCACACGAACACCTCCGAAAGCCTCCGTACTCCAGACTGTCGGACCATTACGGCTGCCCTTACATCCATGCGGCTCCCGGAGTCAGGAGCGTCACGGAGTGATATGCACTGTGCTTCATCATAATATTACGGCGTGTATAAGGAGCCGAAATGGCACCTGTTAAGAAACATGCTGACTTACACACCCAAGTAAAGCAAACTAACTTAGTGCTGCCATCATTCCGGGTGGATTAACCAAAGAACTCCAACCGATAGATATTTGGTGTCGACAGGTGGGTCAAAGTTAAACTGCAGCTGTGTGGGAGCGTTGGATGACAGAAGGAGAACAAACATTCACCAAGACAGAAAGCCATCGCTGGGCGAGTAACGCCACGATCTGCCAATGGATCAAGGATGCCTGGGCTAAGGTATCAGTCTCATTTAATATGCTAATGACACATTAATGACTAATAACACTGGTTTATTGAATTTTTTAAAAAAAACTCTTCCGGTTAACTCTGTTAAAACAGAACAAGTAGAGCAATCCACAGCCAAGGGCCGTGATCAATATGGATGTGTCCAATGGGCACCTAAACAACTACCCTCCAAGAGATGCTGCAGCTGTATGCCCAGGTAGGAATGGTGGAAATTAATATTAATAATTCATATCTTGTATTCATAAATGTATATTTTATTTTTGTGTATTGATGCATCCCAATTTTCACCCCATCCATAGGAAGGAATGTCAAGTGTGGAAAGATGTGCCTGCTTGCTCACTTCAAGGAGGGGGATGATATCTTCCTTATGGTTGATGTGAGATAACTTGCATTACATATTAACCACTCCCTTCAGTCTCTGTCCTGCTGTTTTTTGATTGTTAATGAACAAAAACGATACCAGCCCCATCCTTTGCTTTGGACACTTTGCACATTTTTCTAACACAATCCACTGATTAGCATGGCCATAAGACGGAAGCCAGCAGTTCAGTCTTTAAAAAAAAAGTTCATACATTTGTACATTTGGCACCATAAATTGAAGCTGATTTCCTCCTTGCTGTTGAGTACAACATGACAGCATTTGTTTTCTTTGTTGTGGTTTACTCAACTGTTTTTTTTTCTCCAGCCTTGTTTGCTGCTTTATTTCGAGCATGAAAGAAAACATGTTTATATACACATACACATATATACATATACAGATATATATAAACACAAATAAACATCTATATATACATATACATAATACAATTCTTATAATAAATAATAAAGTGTGGTACGCTCGAAAGGGAGTGGGAAGAAGTAAAACTTATTGACTCCCACCCCTAATTTCTTTCTTTATGCAAGCCATAAGGTTGCCTTCCTTAATTCAATCAATATGGTTGTATATTCATTACATATTCATATGTTCTATAATTAACCACTATAGATGACATTACTATCACTGTCGAATTCATACCCTATAATCATCACTATAATACTGCTGTATTATTATTATTATTATTATTATTATTATTATTATTATTATTATCATTATTATTATCGTCATCCTCATTATTTTCATCATCATTATCACTATCACATCACCATTACAACCCCCATTGTTGTCATCATTGTCATCATCATCATCGTCATCGTCATTATAACTACAAACAATGTTCTGTTTTTGGTGAAGATGGTGGATCTTTCAGGAGATGTGTGTTGTGCATTAAAAGAGGCAGGATGTTTTGTGGAGCTGCTGCCGGAGAGGGGCCGCCCTCCAACAACAGGACCACCCTTTGCCAAGTGTCCTGATCTGTGCATTAGAAAAGCAAGTATTTGTTTCGCTCTGCTACGCGAAGGGGATCCTCTCCCCGCCACAGAGCCACAACTTGCCAAAGCCCTGTTCTATTGAATGTGTTGTACATTGAGAATAATTTTATTTTAAGATAATTTGTATAGTACCATGTACTGTCAGGACTTAAATAATAATAATAACAATAATAACAATTATTTATTTATTAGTTATTATTATTATTTATTGATTTATTATTATTATTATTTTTTTTTATATATATATATTGTCATATTAATCACTATTTCCTATTACTGAGGTTGATTTGTTCTATATTCATCATATGAAAGATATTGATATAATGATAACAATAATGACAACAATAGTAACATACATGATAATTACCGGTGTATGGTTAGTACATAATATACTATGAGTATAAACATTAATAATATTTATGAAATATTTATATTTATCACCCATCCTCCCCTATATAATGTGACCATATGATTTCTTTGAATTTACATTTAAATTGATGAGTATTTGAGCATTGCTTTAGTTGATCCCCAAGACCGTTCCACAGTTTGACTCCACACACAGATATACACAAACTTTTCCTTGTGGTTCTTACTGCTGGTAATATAAAGTTACCACATCCCCTCAGATTGTAGGATCTTTCACTTAACAGTGAAGAGCTTTTGAAGATTGTCAGGTAAATTATTATAATATGCTTTGAACAAGAATAATAAAGTATACAGATTTATTAAATCAGACATTTTTAACAATTTTGACTTCAGAAATAACGTATTTGTGTGTGGTCCCTATAGGCTGCATTGTGAATAACTCTCACAGCACGTTTTTGCAGAATAATGAGGGGATGTAGTGAACTTTGTAAGTATTGCCCCACACCTCTACACAATAAGTTAAATATGGTAGAACTAATGAACAGTACAGTGTGTGCAATGATTTGTAGGTCAAGAACAAATTTAGCTTTGTTTATTATGGCAATATTTTTAGAAACTTTAGATTGAGTATATCTGATGTGTGGTTTCCATGTGAGTTGTTCATCTATAATTACACCTAAGAATTTATTTTCTGGCACCACTTCTATATTTACACTATTAATGTTAATTTGCAGGTCAGACTCAACTTTATGTTTCCCAAAAACATAACTTTTGTTTTATTTAAATTCAGAGATAGTTTGTTATTATTCATCCAATTATTTAATTTAATTAGTTCTTCATTAATATTGTTAATGAGATTATTATAATTGTCATTAGAGTAAAATATGTTGGTATCATCAGCAAATAGAATCATTTTTAATATATTGGATATATTAAATATATCGCTTATATATAAATTAAATAATTTGGGACCCAATATTGAGCCCTGGGGACCCTACAAGCAATGCCCAAACACTCAGATGTAAACTCACCCATTCTCACAAATTGTTTTCTTCAGTCAAATAGCTTTTGAGCCATCTTAAAGCCACTCTGATTCCATACTGTTCAAGTTTATTAAGTAATATAGAATGATTAATGGTGTCAAAAGCTTTCTGGAAATCTAGAAAACTACCTACAGCATATTTTTTGTAAACCAAAGCATTAGTGATTTCTTCTACCGCCTATAATGGCCATTGATGTTGTTCTTTTTGTTCTAAATCCATACTGACATTGATTAATTATATTGAAATTTTCTAAAAACATGTCTAATCTTTTACTGATTATTTTTTCAAGGATCTTGGAAAATTGAGGGAGCAGAGATGGGTCTGTAATCTAGAAAATGTGTGCGTCACCATTTTTAAATAGTGGTATTACTTTGCGATTTTCATTTTTTCAGAAATAATCCAGTTTCAAGTGATAAATTACATATATAAGTTAAGGGCTTAATTATATTATTGATTACCTTTTTATCACTACCATATCTATTTCATAACAATCATTGGAGGTTTTATTTTTAAATGTGTTTACTATATTTAAAATCTCTTGTTCAGTAGTAGCTGAGAGAAATATTGTGTTTGGATTTCTATTGATGAATAGATTATTTTGCCCATTATCTATATTTATTGGAATATTTGCTGCCAAGTCTGGCCCCACATTAACAAAAAACTCATTGAACCTGTTAACAACATTACTCATATTATAATTTTCAATATTATTTTCAATGAAATAATCCGGATAAGAATTCTTTTTTGTACCATCTTTTATTATACTATTTAAAATACCCCAAATTTTTTTAATACTGTTTTTATTGTTATCTAGCACATTTTTAAAGTATGACTTTTGCTTTGTTTTAGGATTTCAGTCAGTTTATTTTTATACACTTTATATCTCTTTTCAGATTCCTTTGTTCTTAGTTTAATGAACTGTCTATAAAGATTATTCTTCTTCTTGCAAGCATTTTGTAAACCTTTTGTTATCCAAGGACATTTTTTAACTGACTTATTATTATTATTAAATTTTTTGATAGGACAGTGTTTATTATAGAGGTTTATAAATAAATCTAGAAAATTATTATAAGCTTTTTATCCACATCAGTTTCTGTGTAGACTGTGTTCCAGTCCTGTTTTCTTAATTCATCATTCAGTGATTTTATAGTTTCATTTGTTCTTTGCCGTTTATAAAGACATTTACCCTGATTATTGTTTTTCTTACAATTAATATCAAATATAGCAAATACAGGTAGATGGTCAGTGATGTCACTAATCATAAGACCACTGATGTTCACGTTTTCAATATTGTTTGTAAAAATATTATCAATAAGTGTGGCGCCATTTTATGTGATTCTGCTCGGTCTTGTGATAACAGGAAACAGGCTCATACTATACATAATGTTTAAGAACTCATCAGTGGTTTTATGATTAGATGGGTTCAAAAGATCAATATTATAATCCCCACAAATAAAAATTGTTTTGTTTTTAACAGTAGAAAACATTTTCTCCATCCATTCGTTAAAGAGTTCAACACTGCACTGGCGACCTATAAATACAGCTAATGATAGTGTTTTTTTCTTTTCATTACAAATTTCAATTGTTATACTTTCAACTACATCATTGATTGCATATGACATATTATCTATTACTTTAAATTTCAGATTTTTGTTGACATATAGAGCTACTCCTCCACCTGCTTTGTTTACTCTGTTTTACATAATGAAGTTCATATCCTCAATCTCAAAGTTGATTCCTTTGTTCACATTAAACCATGTTTCAGATATTGCTATAACACTAAAGAAACATTTGAATGACTGCACATATTCTTTGATTGAATTATAATTTGCATACATGCTTCTACTGTTAAAATGCATAATTGAAAATTTCTCATCTGATTTGATGGTCCTGTTGTATTCCTCTTGGGTGTAATAATTGCAGTTAATGTTTGTAGTTGAAAAGAAACGATTATCCGGGTCAATATCATTGTCCAAGTCTTGTATGCTATGCTGGGTGTGAGAAAATAGTTTCAATTCCATATGATTATAATCTTGAATGTTTAACTGTGTCCCTGTATGATGATCCATTAGTGTTGATGCTGAAATGCTCATTTAATCAGATGTCAAGTATATGATATGCAATTTTTTTTACCTGATAATCCACTCAGTTGAACTTATTCAGGTCATCCAGGCTTCTGACCACCATCACCTTGGCCTCCTCAGGTGATCCGTTAAGTTTGATGAATACTTTGCAGTTATTAGTCCAAGTGCTCTGAATTTTATTTGCTTTTTTCAGTTGTCTGGCTTTTCTGGCGATTTCAGCATTTTTACGGGTTAGGTGTTCGTTCATATAGACATTTGTTCCTTTCAGTTTCCGTCCTTGTTTAAGCAGTTCAATCTTGTGTTTTCTGTTTACAAACCGTATAATGATCCTCGGTGCGTCCTCGTTTCTCCTCTTCGGGAGCGGGTGGCAAGCCTCTATGTTGTTCATGTCCAGGTCCACACCTCTGGGCTGGAGGAAGGCCATGAGCTGCTGCTCCGTGGAGCTCATCTCCAGATCACCCGGTTCGGCCCCGTCACCTGCTGCATGTCCGCGGTCACAGCATGCGCGTATGACCGCGGCTTAATCCCAGCCCCGTAACCACCAAGTCGTTTATCCTCGTGTACTGCTCCAGGTCGTCCACTTTTGCTCCAATTCACTTATTTTTTTGTCCTTTTCAGTATTTTGTAGCCTTAGGGTTTTAACCTCCTCAAACAGCTCGAGCAATTGTCTTTGATCCCTCCGGATCGCTGTAATCTCCTCTGATAAAAAGTCCAGAGATCTTTTGAGGTCGTCAACCTCCTCCACCGCTGCTGCTTTCTTTGGTGGCATTTTTTGTGAAAGTTTATTTTGTGTTCAGTAAGATCGTCCAGCTGCGACCCCGAAAATCACGGGTCCGGGCAGAGCAGCGACACCGGCCCCAACGCAGCACAGCGCACCCGACACAAAGCAAAACTCCAAAAAAAGTCCAACAATGTACAATAAACTGCAATAATACACATTGATCACAGTGAAATTACAGTGATATCTGGCGAAAATTTTGAAAAATCCCGCTCCTTGTGGCACAGGCCTCCAGCCTTCAGTTACTGATGTACAGAGGTCTGTGACACTGCCAAGCAAACCTCAGTTAGTTTTACCAGGTATAATTTTTCCTTACTTTGTAGATGTTTATTCTTGAATTAATGCATGTGGTTGAGGGAAGACTGTTCCTTTTTTTTTTTTTTGAGTTGGGAGAGAGTGGCGGTCAAAAGAAATAATGTTCAAGTGGAAGTGTGCGAGTCTTTCTCAACATGACCATTAAAGAATTAATTTTAGGTAGCTCTAGTGTGTTTTGCATTTTTTAGTTTTATTGGTGATTGTTTTCAGGAGATATACTGCATGGCGACACATGGTTCATGTCCATTGAAGGAGTGTGTGTGATGGGGGCTCCCGGCAACCTCCTGGTTGGATTGACAGCCGTCTTTGTTGCCTATTACGTGTTTAACCTACAGTATCCAGCATAAGCTGCAAGCACACTTGAGTTCATCCAGAGGTGTGTTTAAATTACACATTTTCATTATCATGAAAATGGTCATCACCAAAACTTGATGTACACACACACATCCATCAAAACATACACCAGTGTGATCAGTAATAATGACTAGTCAATAAGGACTAGGCATTATTACTGTCCCTCTGTCCTACAAACAAACTCACACACATTATCTCTCCCACACAAACACCTCTATACTTCACTTATACTTAGATAGGCCTACATTTCCATGCCTTTCTTCATATCAGTGTTTCTTAACTGGTGGATCGGGACCCAAAGTGGGTTCTGGGTGGGTCGCGGAGCTTGTAGTTAAAAACTAAAAACTACTAAAAAAAAAAAAAGATTACACTGTCAGATGTATTGCCAGGGTACTACATTAGAGGAAAATTCTATTAATTACAAATCAGTTACTGATGTTAGTGAATTGGTTTGAAAATTTGGGTCGCGACTTCCTGGTGATGGGAAATGATGGGTCCCTAGGCCACACCATTTAACAACCACTGCTCCATACCATGTATGTAGCCCCTCATCCGCCCAATATCCATGCACAATAAAGCTGAGCGACCAACCTCATTTCACTATGTTTTATACAAGTATCTCTGTAGGTGACAAAGAAATTTCCTTGTATCCTTGTACTTATTTTGTAGTGTTAGGGATGACAGTAAGTTGACCTGGCCCACTTCATACAAAACTATTACTTTTACATTATGAATGATCAGATTATGCTATCTAATTTAGTGAGAGGGGGATGAAAGTGAGAGGGGATGACTGATCACACACACACACACACTTGTTACAGTTTGTCTGGAGGGACACACTCTTAAATGTTAAATGCATCTCGAGCATAACACCACTGATTCCACCAAGCACCTTCAGACAGACATTCTTATAAAATACATTCTCCATCTCATATGTACTCACACATACACACATTCATTCATTCATTCATCTAGAAAGAACCATACATTTTTCATGTCATGGTTATGACCTTCATATCAGTCTTAACTGTTACCTCATGTGTTTTTCTCTTTCTGTTTTCAGAGCCTTTTGTGGCATTCACTCCCAGACCAGCAGCAAAGCAGTGAAGAAACCAGGGCTGAACGCACCAGCATGTACACTACTAAGAAAAGTGTTGGACTTTGAATTGGTGGGTAGCCCATAGGCCCTTTTGGCAGACTGGTCAGTGCATGTGCCGGGGGTGGACTGAGTGAACGGGTGTGAGGGCAGAGAGATGGAACTGGAACACATCAGCCAATGGGAGACAGAGATGCTACGGAGATGCTACTGAAGCCACTACTGCACATATCTGATGTAGCCACCACCACACAACACAAACAGGTCGTTTGTGTTGCACACACGCACACACACACACACAGACACACTTTATATATCCACCTCACAGCACATACAGGATCAGCACTGCTCAGATTTTTTTTAATCCGTAGTAACCCTCTCCAGTCCATAGACTGGTCATCTGATGCTTAATTATTTGTTTTAATTCAATTGTTAAACCTATAATAATAATTGTTAAACCTGTAGACTGGTCAGCTGATGTTTTTATTTTTTAGTGAAATTGTTAAACCTATAATAGCGGCCACAATGCTGAATTTTAAATAAAAATAAAAGTGTGAACAACAAATATGCTACTTGTTTTGTTTTTCTTTGTAGATGTTGTAGAAGAAATAATTTATCAAAGTTACAGCATGTAATTGTAATATTTACAACATGCTGTCCTGTGAAATTACAATAACTCCCTAAAAATACAGGACATTCCTGGCTACTGGGTTGCTGTAAATGTAACATTTTGCTGTAATATTTACAGTAATCTATCCTGTAAAATTACAGGACACACCTGTAAAATTACACGATGATACTGTAATTAATTACAGTACCTTGTTGTAATAAATTTACAGTAACAGTCCTGTATACCATTTACAGTAAATTTACGGCAACTATTAGCCAGGAATTTCCTGTAAAATTTACAGTAAATTTCTAACAGTGTACAAAAGTTTAGTTACTTTTCATGTGCTGAGAGCCAGAGAGTGTTTAGCCTGATTTACTCTGCTTTGCTCTGCTTTTCTCTGTAAGATTTCTGCTCTGATCAGTTTGAGGACAGATGTGCCGTGGGTCAGAGCCTTTTAATACTACAGCCAAAAACTGCAGCGTCACCAAGTCTGGTTAAATGAGAGCCAAGCCTGGGGCATTCACACCAACAGGAGCAGTGTTTCTTTACAGAAGATCGATACCTCACTGACCCTACAAGACCTCAAATATCAGCCCAGCATGGACTACAGAAGGCACCATCAGGCTTGAAGAAATGGGGGTCTGCCATCTATTCCAACATCCCTTCATTACAACATGTCTCTGTTTAGACATGCCGTCTCGCTGTTCTTAATCGCAGCAACTATCAAGTCACACACAAAACCGACACACGCAGTAGCCAAATTCATGTTGACAAATACTTGTAGTAAAATGCATGACAGTCTCTTACAGCTCTCAGTTAGGACATTTTCCCAGTGTCTAATATCCTCTGTGGCTTAAGTATTCTCTGATCAAGAGCTGTGCCCCGGCATGGCGGTGAGGCCGACTATATCTAGTCGGTAACGCTCATCCTCCCATACAAGCTCAGGCTCCTTCTCCCCAGTGAGGTGACATTCCATGTCCCCAGAGCCAGTCTCCATGGAGATCTGGTCGTCGAGGCTCCCGCCTTCAACTGCCGCCCAGACCATCTTGGACGAGCCCCTTATGGATCGTCCTGCAGGTTGGGGCCCACAGGAGGGTGGCCCAACATCACTCCTTCGGGCTGTACCCAGCCGGGCCCCGTAGGGGAAGGCCTGGCCACCAGGAGCTCGCTGTCGAGCATCCACCCCAGGCCTGGCTCCTGGTGACGCCATTCCGGGTGACGTAACTGGCCTCTTTGTTGTGTACATCATCAGGAGCTTCTGAACCGCTATAAGTCTGACCCGTCCCCAGGACCTGTTTGCCTTGGGTGACCCTACCAGGGACCTGAAACTCCCAACATCATAGCTCCTGGGATCATTCAGGCATGCAAACCCCTCCACCACGTTAAAGTGGTGGCTCAAGGAGGAGGTGAAACATTCCAGACAAAGCAATAACATTTCCAAGGAGAAGGGCATTTACTGGACCCTCCACCAGAAAAGTTACACAATGCACCTTTAAAGAAGACCTATTGTGCTTTATAGTTATAATTTTGGACATTTTCAATCACAATATTAATTTAAAGTGATGTTCTAGCCGACTTCCAGGTTGGATTTAGCTTTTTTTTTTTCATCTGTACCAAAATGACTACACAACGCTGCAGAACATGGAGACAAGGGTTTGTCACCAGCTTGTCTCCATGTTATTACTTTTCCTGGAATGTTCCACAGTATGACATTAGAGACAAGCAGGTCAGAGCAGGCCACGTTACAGGTCAGATCTGTGGAGATGTGACAACTTAAGATCTTTAAGATCTGCAGAATACATCAGTAATCGCTTTTAAACTACCTGTGTTTATCTCAGTATTCTTGGAACTTTTTAAACTTCAAACACTGGGTGTGCCATTATATTTAGAGTCTTTCTCTCTTTATGTTCATACATTAGTATTCACTCACATATTACACATTTGTGGAGTTTGGCTTTTCTATGAGATTTGCCTGAAATGGTCTCATGTCTTTTCACTTGTGTGTAAGTGTTTTTGCTGTTTCAAACATGACGGATGTGTGTGATCCTTTTTGGTTCAGTGAAGACTAAAATCACAGGATCCATCACAGAAAACACTCAGATTCTGCAGAAAAATGGAGCTTCACTGTAGATGTGCAGCTCACACTTTAATAAGACTGTCTGCTCAGATGTGTTTTTGATTAATGTCTCAGTGTTTAGCATTGAACATTAAACATAAGAAACATTTTCATATGAGCGGCAGTGTGGGGGCAGGCTTTAAGCATGTGTCGCCCCCTGCTGGTGCACTGAGAAAGCAAGAAAGTCAATTTAAGGATAATAATTAGATTCAAAGAGTGGAAATTAGCACTCGTCTGATTAAGGTGAACAGAGACTGTCTGTGTGCATCTAATGATGTCACAATGTGGAACAGACATTTAGAACTGTGGAGAGACAGACTAAACACAGGTTTCTTAAACATGTGTATTAAAGCAACACCAACAAACTTTCTGTCACTTTTCCATAGAAATAAAAAGTTAAAACCATCAGGACACTCTCATTCATTCATTCAGAATAACAGCCACATTTTCGTCATTTTCCTCAGGGCAAAACTGTTCTACCTAATACGCTAATATGGTCATAACTTTCTAATAAAATCTAGAGATTGAAATGAGCCCATGACCTAATAAACAAATAACAAAATGATTAATCTCCTTGGTAACAGTGACTCAGTGTTAGAGCAGTGGAGCTGAAACAGGTGTGGGGTTTGAATCCTGATCTATGACTTTGAGCAAGACCCATTTTATATATGAACACATGAATAAATGTTGACTGAAGAGTGATTGAATGTTGCATCTAAAGAATTATTATTAACAACGACATCCCCTTTTCTGTTCATCCATTTAAACGTGCACTATGGAACTTTTCTGGTGGAGGGTGTGCTACCTGCTCATCAAGAAATCTTATTGCTTTACCTGAAATGTTCCACAGTATGGCATTACACTTGCTTGTTTTTTGTTTTTCTGTCTTTTTTTTAATTATGTGTATTATGTACATGAATGAAGTGCTGCATTATTCATTCGCTTCACACTCGGGGGCGGTCAGTTCCAACTGTAGCCACAGATGCCCTGGAAAAGACTGATGGAAATAAGGCTGTGAATCTGCAGCATCGGCCCCTCTGACCACCACCATCACAAATCACTGTTATATTCTCACAATCGTCTCCCATCCAAGTACTGACCAGGCCCAGCTGAGCTTCAGAGATCAGACCAGATCAGACCAGATCAGACTTAGAAAACTCAAATACTGCAAGAACAAGTTTTACCAGAATTCTTTTTGTAGTGTCCGTGTGCCTGGGGGAAGTCCTTTCTTCAGGTACATGAGTTTTTGTGTGAGTGAACAGAGCAGAGATGGTTTTAGAGCAGGGAGAGGGGAGCTATTGTTAAAGGCCAACCACACCATTCAGGTGAAGAAATACAAGTTTCAACTGAAGTTTGTGAGAAACACTGCACCTCGACTGTCAAACTGTAGAGTTTTGTAGTGAAAAAGAGACAGAACTGGACTGAGGGAGGAAAGAGAAGGAAGAGCTAAACATGGAGGAATCAGGAGAAACCAAACAGAGGATTAAACAGGCTTAAATTTCACTGTAGAATTCTAGGTATAGAATATGTGAGAATTCCATTTTACATTTCATAAACATGATCCATCTTTGTCCCCAGACACAAGCAACACATGCTCAAATAAAATGTAGTTCGCTAGCAAGGACCACGCCTACAACACATGTGCAAAGTGAAAAGCGTTTATTATATTGAGATGAGGCGGGTCAGCTGGGTTGAGACTCAGGGTGGCGGTGCAGTCTCAATCTTCACATGGCCCAGCAGGAACAGGACCCTCCTCGTAGGCGTCTTATGTCTGGAAGAGAACAGATTGGGGTTGGGAGGGTGGGGTCGAGTTATTCGGGTCGAACTGGGTTTCTGGGAAAGGCTGCTATAAATAGGCTTCTGGGAAATTGAGGTGTGGTAGAAGTGAGCTGTGATTCGCTGGAGAGGAGGCGAGGGCAGTTGAGGCGTGGTCCTGCTCCTGAACCTAAGTTAATCATATTGACTACATTTCTTAGTGCTAACAAGTGTAATGCTGATTTATCCTGGATTACAAAAACACTGGACATGATGGACAAGACAATTATCCAATCAGAAAGTAGAATTAACCTCACATGAGTCTCTCATTTGAGTTGCCAGTTTCAAACCTGAAATCCAGTTGGTTTAAACCTTAAACGCCTCTCTCCGATCTGAATGGTCACTCCCTAAACCCCAGCACCTTGATCAGTGCTAGTGCAGCCTCTGCAGCTCAGGGAGGGAATTCTGGAGGTTCTGAGCTTTGACATGAGGTTTGTCCATAAACTGTGAATGAGACAGATGCAGGGCATGTCTTTATCTGCAGGTTAAAGGACTCAATTACACTATTTTCTGATTTATGTTCTCATTTTGTTTCCACATCACAACAGACCTGGAGTTGTGTTTTGTTTCATTCACATGTTTAACGCACAAACCCTGCAGATTTAGGCTGAGTTCTTCTCTCAAACAGATAACACTCTGTTGCACCTTGTGATGTCATGTGGTAATACAGGAAATGCTCCACTGCGTTTCTAAACTCCATACAACTTTGCTAAAATCATCTGGATAATTTCAGACTTGGAATTGCCCATCTCTGCTGAACTAAAGGTAAAAAATAACTGTTAACTTGAAAACTACCACTGTGTTTTACTTTATCTTTCAGTTTAATCATTTGGAATCGTTCTTCTTCAGATTGTACTATAATATCTAGTTGAATGTTCCACAATAGTTGAATCTGTGTGCCTCGTCTCCCTCTGCTCTCATCACTGCAGATATCTGATTTCCTCTTCTTCTCATAAACCCTCACTGGTCAATGATAATTCAGAGCCACAGGACCCATACTAACTGGACCCAGCTGCTGTTTGTCCTGCTCCATCACACACAGGAAATACTCTACCCACAATGCACTGTGGCGGAGAGGGGAGCGTTAGCAGGTGCCTCGCTCATTTGTAAAACACACATGAGTGAGCAGCAGAGACAGGTGGTGGAGAAGGCTGATTTGGGACTTGAAAATGGGTGTTTTTTACAGTTATAAGACACTAATACTGTTGTTGTGTACTTGAGCAAGACACGCACCTTGTCTGTCTGAATAAGAGTGAAGAAGTGGTTGGCAGCCACATCTTTGACATTTTGCGCCAGAGACGGATGTGGTGAAAACTGGGGACCCTAATACAGTGATAATGTTGATGTTTCTAATAAAATCTGAAGACCGAAATGAGCCCATGACAAAATAAACAAATAAGAAAATGATTAATCTCCATGGTAACAGTGAGCAGAGTTGGGAGTAATGCGTTACAAAAGGTAAAGTACAAAAGAATGTCTGTAATGCATTGCTTTTTGCTGTAACACAGTCATGTAAGGCACTGCAGAAAATTGGTAATATTTTACTTTAGTTCAAATGTCAGTAACACAAGATGCAATGCATTTTTACTTTGATTGAGCTTGGGTTTTTTGTTTTTCTTCATACAAATTTGCTAAAATCGAGGACAGCAGAGGTGAAACATCAGAACAGAACAGAACAGATACATAACGTCATTGTGAGTCATGAGAATTTGCTCGATTCTGGCTGCAATTTGCTTCTTCCCGAGTTCAGGGTTGGTGTCTGTGGGTACGTTCAAACTGCAGGTCTTAGTGCTCAAATCAGATTTTGTATTTATTTATTTATTTATTTTATTTTGGGCAATTAAGAAATTTACATTCTTTTATAATGGAACATATGACATTAGAAATAACAGAAATAGAAATAGAAATAAAAACAACAACAAAAGATTTTGCCCAAGAGTGGGAAGACGAGAACTTTTTTTTTGTGAAATACAATTTTTTTGCAAGTTTGTTCACATTTCCAATTAAAAGCAACCTGTATATGATCTCCAGTGTGAACTTTAAACGCCCCAAAAGTGTCCTGCATGCACATTGTAGGACACGACGATGTCACAGGCAGCGAGCGAGCTCAGTGTCTACGGAAGTCGCCTAAACATGGACGCAAGCATTGAATTTTAAAGTTGCTGTCGTACCGGAGCAAAAACATGTACAGCTTATTTGTTTTAAGGAGGAGTTTGAGCAGGAGAAGGACGAGGTTTTTGGCCGTGGCGTTTTGAGGGGCAGTGGCAGCAACATCCGTAGAAAGGAGCGGTAGGTCAGATGTTGGTCGGATGAATGTGACCTGACCATTTAGACTGAAGTCTCATGGCAAAAGATCGGATATGTATCAGTTTTAGGACCACATATCCAAGTGGCCTGGGTCACATTTGAAAAGATTTGGATCTGTGTCGTTTAGACTGCCATTAAAAAATCAGACACAGGTTGCATAGGGACAAAAACATTGGATTTGGGTCACTTCAGGCTGCAGTCTGAACGTAGCCGGTGTGACTCTGAACTGCTCTGTCAGATCACAACCACCAAACTTCAGCAACGCTACAGTAACAGCCAATGAAACAAAGCATCAGGGGCAGAGGAGTGACAGACACAAAGATGTAAGATACAAGCGAAATAATTATTCCTCACCTCTCGTGAAGTGGTAAATTTAAAGTGCAGCATCTCATCCATTTTTCCAAAGAAATAGTCTTCCACAAATGACATCTACTCCACAAAACAGCGCTTTTAATCCAGTTTGAAGTGTTTGTTTGTTCGTTAAAAGTTAAAAAGACGATAGTTCCTCAGAAACCACATCACCTTCCGCTGAACATGTGATGAGCTTATTGAGTGTCATGAGCTACATTTAGATCTCCAAATCTATATTTCCAGTTAGTTTGGCGAAGGGAACTTAAAACTAATGCAATAGTAGCATAATGCCTCACATTTTAAATACAGCAATAAAAAGCACCTTGAAAATCCTGCATTCTTATTGTGATCGGGGTGCGGGTAATGCCCTAGTGTGGAACAGTCCAGGCAAAGCCATTACATCTCCAATTATTTATTTATTTATTTTCACTTTCTGAATCCACATGTTCGTCGCTCTGATCCGTCGGTCGGCTCTGGCCCCGTCGTGTCTCTGTGATCTTCTGCAGACTTCATCACGTCAGAGGAGATGGAGCGCTTTTGTTTGGGTGAAATAACGAAACAAACGAGGATTACAGCCGAGGTAAACAGGCTCCGGTCTGACTCTGGTTTAGTGAGAACAGCAGGTTTAGAGCACAGACAGGACCAGGATAGCGCGTCAAAAACACTCGTTCAAACAGCTGGACGTTTCTTTTGTTACAGCAAAGTAAAGTTGTGAAGGAAAAACAAAATGAAACAGTGCATTAATCTAGCGTCATGTGGTGTGTGCAGTGTCTTGCTCATAAATACAGCATAAACATTTGGACTGGGATTGAACTGTTAATTTTGTTCATCATTAGCTGCTGTACTTTTGTTTTTGACAGGCAAGAGCAAATGGCAACTCCAACTGTTTTTTGTTTCCATGCTTGTTTTGGAGATTAACTGTATGAGCTGTGTCTTCCTGTGGTGAAGGAAATACAGAACACTATTAGTAATTAAAAGCAGAAATGAAATGGTGGTTTAGGACGACTTTATGCTTCTTTATTCCTTAAAAGGTCACATGAGATGTCTATAAAGTCAGAGAAAGGAAATGAAATTAGATGACTTAAAGGTCAAAATGATGCTACTTCTTGTGTGAAATGTTTTTCTCCAGTGTCTGCATAGATGTCTGGGCGAGAGGTGAAGATACTACATTGAGGAAGTGTTTTGGACCAATGGGAGAAGACGACAACTGGCTGCAACCAATAAGACGAGATGATTTGATGTTTAGAACAGGAGAAGGCAACGTGAATAAAAAGGGGTTCAGAGAGAGAAAGGGGATTGGAGAAGCAGAGCGCCTGGTCTTGGATCCCAGGTTTTGTTTTAGATCAGGGACAAAGAGTTGAACCCTCTTCTTTGTATATTCAAATGTATTTTTTGCAGTGTATTCAATCAATAGAAGTGAACTGAATTATTTCTGTTTGTGAGTTCTTCTCCATCAATGAGGAGGAAGGAAAGAGGTTCAGGTAATAACTGACATTTAAATACTGCTTTAGGAAAAGTGGAAAACTATCTTTAAGGAGAAGTGTGCTTTAGTACTGCTCTTAAAGAAACGTGGAATAAAATGAGTACTGTCCTAATGAGAGTGGAAAAGCAATGTCAGTTTAAAGGAGTCAGGAGTAACTGAAAGTCCCAATTTTCATTCCAAAAAACTTCAGGTCTGTTTTTGAGGAGGTAACAACATTATAATATGACGAAAAGCTCACAAGAGTTTTTTTTAAATAATATAGGACCTTTGAAGGGCACATTCTCTGTAATTGACTTGAATGAGGTTTTATTACAGCATTTTCTCATTAAATTCATGCGTGTTTATCCTGCATACTCAGAAAATGTCTGCTCTCTTTTTTAAAAGATTTAGTTTATCTAATTACTAACAACGTGAAAAACAGAACATTGCAAAAAACAAAACCTAGGCAAGCTAAAATGACTTGGATTAAGAAAGTTTAATCATGATTTGAATAAATTTCACTTGACAAGTCAAATGATCTGCCAGTGCAGTTAGATTTTTGTACTTAAAATATGAAAATACATCTTGCTACACACAAAATAAGAAAAAAAAAACTTTTTGCACTTAAAATAAGAAATAAAATCAAATGTTGCTTGAATTAAGAAGAAAAGCACTTATTCCACTGACAGATCATTTGACTTGTCAAGTTGAATCCACTCAAATAAAGTAAAATGTTCTTAATTCATGTCATTTTAACTTACCTAGATATTGTTTTTTTCCAGTGAACTAGTTCATTTGAAACAGTTTGCAGTGGCCGAAAGTTCTTCCTCATTTACCTTCTGCATTCAGAGCGTCCTAATTATTCACCATGATGAGTTTATAAGAACTTTTCACAACTTTCAAACGCCAGAGTGGAGTTTACCATCAAGGTAAAGCAAACAACAACTATAATGCTAACAACGCACTTCCAGATGATAGGATAATGAAAACACAGTAGACTTATTTTGCCTTCAAGAGCTGCTTAAACAATATATATGTGCTGAAGCAAGACAGAGGCTTTAATAATAATAATACAGTTTGTGGTCAGTTTGTGGTCGGCTGGTCAGTTCAGAGAGAATCACACCGTGGTGTCATCACAGC
The DNA here is from genome assembly GCA_034769755.1 of Odontamblyopus lacepedii. NCBI lineage: Eukaryota > Metazoa > Chordata > Actinopteri > Gobiiformes > Gobiidae > Odontamblyopus > Odontamblyopus lacepedii. The sequence continues at coordinate 32,917,433 of CM068355.1, read as the reverse complement.
GGTTCACTGTCATCACAGCGGTTCACTGTCATCACAGCGGTTCACTGTCATCACAGCGGTTCACTGTCATCACAGCGGTTCACTGTCCGAGCTGGAGCCTGGTCTGACACATCCATCATCCTGACCTTTGAGCCCAAACGTGTGAGCCATCAGAGTTCTGTCAACAACTGCGTGATTCGAGTCTTCACACCTCCAGACCATCATCTCAACTGAGTCAACACGACACTACAACATGTGCGCATATACGGTCATGCTGGGGCTCATGTTTTACCTGCAACGTGAACTAGACCAGTGTTACAAAAAAGACTGAATGGTGAGATTGTAATGCGGTATGGAGAAAGCACCTCATAACATTAGCTGGTGGAACAATGCTTTTCCAGCCCTTGACAAGAAGATTATGTATGCAGGATCCATCAAATAATGAACTAACCACTATTCCAGGCACACTTAATAAGGGACAATATAATGGGACCTTTAAACGTTGGTAACGCACACTGCAGCTGTTGCCTTGTCAGCATAATTTTTGAGTACTTCACTGCCACAATGCCAGGCATTTGTGTATACCAGGAGTTGGCAGCCTGCGGCTCCAGAACTGTGGCTCGTTTTACAGAAACAAAACTTAAAACCACATGGCTCATTTGCATAAACTATAAGAGCTGAAAATAACAGCTCGCTCCTTGTGCTCTGATGCGATTGATGAACCTTCTCACTCTGCTGCTCCACACTCACTGCGTCTGTCATTTATTTTAACTGGCTAAAGAATAGTGATGGGTAAATATGATGACTGGATTTGTATAATGCCTAGACAAGGGTGTAGTTTTGAGGCTCTGAGGCAGGAATGTTGTTGCAAAAAGACATTTGTATTTACAATACTGTGGTTTAATATTTTTTTTTAAATGTTTTGTATTTCAATAAAATATATAAATTATGCTTTTTAAAAAGTATTTTTTATGTACCTTTAAGCATACAATTAAATACCTTTAAAGATACAAATGATGTACCTTTAAAGGTACAAATTCACTGTGGTGGTACCATTGTGGGACAGGTTTGTATCATTGTTGAAGGTACAATATTTGTACCATCCAGAAAAGGTACAAATTTGATCCTGAAGGTACAGATGAGGCACGTAAAGGTACAAAGCAGAATACAAATATGTGCCCCTTTCGCAGGGTACAGCTCTGTACCCTCTAAGGGTACTGCCACAGAGACAAGGGTTTGTACCTTTTAAGGTACTGAGCTGGTCCATTTTTTCTGAGAGTTTTATATATTTTGTCATCATGTGACACTGTATTTTTGTTTTTTCCAAAAGTTCTTTGTTTACAGGATTTTTTACAGGGCAGGTTGCTTTTTGCCTGCACTCTGGCAACCCTGCTTTAAACTGTGTGTTGCTAACTGGAGGCTCTGCTCGGTCTGAGGCTTTATTAGACTTAAATCTGAGCTGCAACTAACAGCGGCTTTTTGGAACTGTTGCTTCCTCACAGTTAGCACAAAGTTTGTTGCACCGACACACAAGAAACTATGAACAGTTCGCCACAAAAAAAAGTTTTTTGAGGTTGCTGAAAGAAGAAGAGAAGGGGAAAAGGAGCAAAGCCAAACTAAGGTGATTCTTGGAGATTCCTTCCAGCGATGTCGTGCACTGAAGCAGACGAAGGGTCTAAAGACTGACACCAAGTTACAAGTATTTATTGCAAGGAAAGGGTGTTTGCATCTGTTGAGCAAACTTGTAAATAGTTACCTTCTGTACATATTGTAAATATTGTAAATTAAACATATCTGTAAAAACATCTATATTTTGTTGGTGTCTCTGAATTTTGAAAATCTCTCACATTTCTTGCTTTGATTAAAACAAAGATAAAGGGGAAATAGTACAGAATCTATCAAGTAACGGGCAAAAATACAGCTTCAGCACAAGTTTAACCCAGGAACAACAAGAGTCTTACTTTGAATGACTACATTAATTAAAGCAACAAAAAAACCTGAAGAGCCCCTTGCGAGCCAAAAGAGCCGGCTCTTTTTAGTGAGCCGAGCCGAAGGAGCGGGTTCTCTAAAAAGAGCTGGAATTCCCATCATTACTAAAGAAATGTCTGCATGTTGCAGGAGGGTTTAATTACTTTCTGTAATTCAGAAGTCGCTTTCAAATGTGAGAAACTCCGCTCTGTATATAAAGTTGCCTAAATTATAGTCATGCTGGTTAAAAGAATTTGAGTGCCATATTTTCCCAGTTTTGCAGATTTTTGTGACGAAGGAATTAATCTCCTTTAGAGGTAAGATCTTAAGCCCGAGCCCGAGCCCTAAAATGTCAATCATTGCTTCGGGTCGGGCCGGGCTTCTCTCTCGCTGACTTTTTTAAAATAAATAAACAGTTAAATTCGTGCGCAGAGCATGAGCCAAAGCCAGAGCGGCTCCTGTAACAGGAGCCGCAGAGCCAGCGCATGCTCAGCGCACGTGAACGACGCCCTCTTAATAATCTTCCCCTCCGCAGGTCCGCATGAAATTTCGGGTTTGCTTCGGGCTCGGGCCTGCAAATCAAGTTAATTGGTCGGGCTCGGGTCGGGTCGGGCTTTAATACCCGCGGGTCGGGTTGGGTCGGGCTGGATTTTTTAGGCCCGATCTTACCTCTAATCTCCTTCCCCAAATTGCCTGGTCTGTTAAGTGATTGAAACAAATAAACGCCCCGGCTGTTATTTGGTATTTTGCGATACAGCAGAGAGTTCAAAGACCAGGAGTGGCCAAACAGGAGTAGAAAGAAGTGGAAGAAGAAGAAGAGGAAAGAGCATGTTGGCAGGACATAAATATTATTTTATATATTGTTATTAAAGAATTTATAAAATGCAATATTTCTTGCTTTTTCATTTTCTGTTCTGTTTATTGTACATACAAATATTGTACATAAAATTGCACTGCGCACAACTTTTAGATGATTGTACAAAACTCCAGGGATGCAAGTATAATACTCTGGTAAAGCATTTTTCTATCTTCAGTGTAGAGATGGGAATTGGCAAGGCAGGGTTATTTGTATAGCACAGCTTGTGTTCATTTGAGTGCTTTAATGCTTTACATAATAATAAAACTGCACATACATAGATATAGATGTAATCGCAGACACATTTAAATTCTATTGTTATTTTGAATTGACATCTATATATATCATATGGCTGAAGCACTTCTCTTGCCCACTAGAAAAGCCAAAGCTGTCTGTGGAGTGTGGAAGTATCTGCTCAGGACATTGCAGGACTTGCTTCTGCTGTCAGGACACAGGGCAGCGGTGTGGGACAGACACTGCAGAAGGAGCGTGAGGTGGGTCCTTGGTCACTTGCTCGACTCTGGAGGAGGTGGGTGACAGGAGGGTGCTTCATTTGGTGTCACAGCCCCTCAAACATCTCTGGCCTCCTCTGCCACTCCCTGAGGGGCCACCTCCTTCCCCTCCCCTTTGTGTTTCAGGAGTGGAGACAGGTGCTAGAGCCATTCTCCGCTGGTGCCCACTCTGCAATCAACAGCATGTTAAAGGCCACTCAAGCCAGCTCAGTCCAGCTCTCCTGCTCCAACCCATTTCAGTGTCCTGCTCCGACCCGCTCGGAATCTGCTCCTGTGTCCAGCTCATCCAGCCCCAATCTGTGAAGTTAAAAATCTGTGAAGTTAAAATGTATTAAAATATTTCCTTACCTCTTGTGTCTTGGGCCCTTTCGTGTGTATGGACGTAGATTGTAGGTTGGGGCTGCAGGTACCTCCTGTGAGGGCGCAGGCATGTTTCTTGAAACGGTTGACTGACACACCTGGCCTGTGGGGTTCACATGTCTACCTCTATTAAAAAAGGAATGAATTTCTTCGTCCGTAGAGCGGTATACGTTAAAATTTGTATTTCTCGTAAAACTACACGCATTCGCCAGGGCATTGATTGCTTCCTCGTTATTTATTATTTCTGCAACTAAATTTCTTGCAGACTCGCTCATGCTGACAATGGTAGGTAGGCTACGAAATGAAAGAAACAAAAGATGGCGCCAGTGCCGTGATGACGTCGTTTTCAAGTTTCATTCAATATATTCAAGCATTCATTCAATATATTCAAGCTTTCATTCAATATATTCAAGCGTTCATTCAATATATTCAAGTTTCATTCAATATATTCAAGCATTCATTCCATATATATCAAGGTTTCATTCAATATATTCAAGCGTTCATTCAATATATTCAAGTTTCATTCAATATATTCAAGCGTTCATTCAATATATTCAAGCGTTCATTCCATATATTCAAGTTTCATTCAATATATTCAAGCATTCATTCAATATATTCAAGCGTTCATTCAATATATTCAAGTTTCATTCAATATATTCAAGCATTCATTCAATATATTCAGGTTTCATTCAATATATTCAAGTTTCATTCAATATATTCAAGCATTCATTCAATATATTCAAGCATTCATTCAATATATTCAAGTTTCATTCAATATATTCAAGCATTCATTCCATGTATATTAAGGTTTCATTCAATATATTCAAGCGTTCATTCCATATATTCAAGTTTCATTCAATATATTCAAGCATTCATTCCATATATATTAAGGTTTCATTCAATATATTCAAGCGTTCATTCCATATATTCAAGTTTCATTCAATATATTCAAGCATTCATTCAATATATTCAAGCGTTCATTCCATATATTCAAGTTTCATTCAATATATTCAAGCGTTCATTCCATATATTCAAGTTTCATTCAATATATTCAAGCATTCATTCAATATATTCAAGTGTTCATTCAATATATTCAAGTTTCATTCAATATATTCAAGCATTCATTCCATATATATTAAGGTTTCATTCAATATATTCAACCGTTCATTCCATATATTCAAGTTTCATTCAATATATTCAAGCGTTCATTCAATATATTCAAGTTTCATTATATATATTGAAGCGTTCAGTCAATATATTCAAGTTTCATTCAATATATTCAAGTTTCATTCAATATATTCAAGCATTCATTCAATATATTCAGGTTTCATTCCATATATTCAAGCATTCATTCAATATATTCAGGTTTCATTCCATATATTCAAACTTTCATTCCATATATTCAAGTTTCATTCAATATATTCAAGTTTCATTCAATATATTCAAGCATTCATTCCATATATTCAAGTTTCATTCAATATATTCTTTAATTTCCTAAACGGCATGCCATAATGTGTATATATATATATATATATATATATATATATATATATATATATATATATATATATATATATATATATATATATATATATAAGTGTAAACAGCACCGTGTGTTGACGTCATTGGTCCGGTTGTGCAGGTGTGAGTGCGGCCATAGAACCCACAGCATTCACACCTGAGCACAGCACCGTTCTGAAGTCCTAGTGTGCGTGCTCCGTAAGTCTTTTCTTGTCTTCCCACTCATAGGCTGCACCTTGTCGTGGTGTGCGGGACTGCAACAAAGACAGACTTTATTATTATTTTAGTAAACAAGTTGAGATGACAAATCACATGATAGAGTTGTGCTGTGCCTTGCCTGGCAAAACAGAAAGGGAAGAAGCAGAGAACTGTGTTGAGAAGGATCCGACTGTAGCCAATGGACAGAGCGGCACACAGGCCTCCACCTTTGCTCTGCTTTAACACCAACCATGAAATGTTGTATTAGGTTTGCCAGATATTTTTTTTTGTATTTGGCACATGACGTAAGGTAAATGAAGCCAGGATTTCCCAATGAGGTTTGTTGAAATTGCAGTGATAGAATTAGTTTTAAATATATTAATCTCATACAGTCTGTGGAGCAAGTTAATGTGATACCCTTGTTTTAATCATGAATCAGTCCTTTTCCTCAATCTAGTTTCTTACTAGTTGTTTTTAATTATCTGCTGTGTGTGTGCTCTTGGGCACTTCTGTCCAAATTTATTTTTTTTAAATGTTTTGTATTTCAATAAAATATATAAATTATGCTTTTTAAAAGTATTTTTATGTACCTTTAAGCATACAATTAAATACCTTTAAAGATACAAATGATGTACCTTTAAAGGTAAAAATTCACTGTGGTGGTACCATTGTGGGACAGGTTTGTATCACTGCTGAAGGTACAATATTTGTACCATCCAGAAAAGGTACAAATTTGATCCTGAAGGTACAGATGAGGCACGTAAAGGTACAAAGCAGAGTACAAATATGTGCCCCTTTCGCAGGGTACAGCTCTGTACCCTCTAAGGGTACTGCCACAGAGACAAGGGTTTGTACCTTTTAAGGTGCTGAGCTGGTCCATTTTTTCTGAGAGTTTCATATATTTTGTCATCATGTGACACTGTATTTTTGTTTTTTCCCAAAGGTCTTAGTTCATAGGATTTTTTACAGGACAGGTTGCTTTTTGCCTGCACTCTGGCAACCCTGCTTTAAACTGTGTGTTGCTAACTGGAGGCTCTGCTCGGTCTGAGGCTTTATTAGACTTAAATCTGAGCTGCGACTAACACAGCGGCTTTTTGGAACTGTTGCTTCCTCACAGTTAGCACAAAGTTTGTTGCACCGACACACAAGAAACTATGAACAGTTCGCCACAAAAAAAGTTTTTTGAGGTTGCTGAAAGAAGAAGAGAAGGGGAAAAGGAGCAAAGCCAAACTAAGGTGATTCTTGGAGATTCCTTCCAGCGATGTCGTGCTCTGAAGCAGACGAAGGGTCTAAAGACTGACACCAAGTTACAATATAAGGAAAGGGTCAGAATACATTCCTGTGACGTAATGTAAAGGACTTTCTTTCTTGGTGTTTGCATCTGTTGAGCAAACTTGTAAATAGTTACCTTATGTACATATTGTAAATAATGTAAATTAAACATATCTGTAAAAACATCTATATTTTGTTGGTGTCTCTGAATTTTGAAAATCTCTCACATTTCTTGCTTTGATTAAAACAGAGATAAAGGGGAAATAGTACAGAATCTACCAAGTAATGGGCAAAAATACAGCTTCACACAAGTTTAACCCAGGAACAACAAGAGTCTTACTTTGAATGACTACATTAATTAAAGCAACAAAAAAACCTGAAGAGCCCCTTGCGAGCCAAAAGAGCCGGCTCTTTTTAGTGAGCCGAGCTGAAGGAGCGGGTTCTCTAAAAAGAGCTGGAATTCCCATCATTACTAAAGAAATGTTGCAGGAGGGTTTAATTACGTTCTGTAATTCAGAAGTCGCTTTCAAATGTGAGAAACTCCGCTCCGTATATAAAGTTGCCTAAATTATAGTCATGCTGGTTAAAAGAATTTGAGTGCCATATTTTCCCAGTTTTGCAGATTTTTGTGACGAAGGAAATAATCTCCTTCCCCAAATTGCCGCCTGGTCTCAAATAAATGCCTGGTCTGTTAAGTGATGGAAACAAATAAACACCCCGGCTGTTATTTGGTATTTTGCGATACAAGTCAAAACTGTGTTTTTGAAATTAGAGATAAAGTCCACAGGAAGTAGAGTCACTATCGTTAATCTGCAGCTTCACCTCGATCCGTGCGCTGTGTGGATGTAAACAGACACAGGTGAGGAACTATCTCACCTTTTTACTTTCAAAGAACACCTCAAACTGGATTAACAGGACTGTTTTGTGGGTGTTATTATTTGCGGAGGACAGTTTCTATGGATAATGTGGATGAGATGCTGCAGTATAAACTGACCACTTTATTTACAAGAGGTGAGTCATAAAGTCACACACATCATTTTCGCTATTTCCCTAGTTTGTATCTTGAGTCTCTGTCCGTCACTCCTCTGCCCCTGATGCTCTGTTTTATTGGCTGTTGCTGTAGAGTTGCTGATATTCAGTGGTTATGATCTGACAGTGACACCACACGCATGCACGCACACACACACACACATACACACACACGCACACGCACACACACACACACTTACACATAAGGAGCGCAGCAGCTTCAAAATCGCACATGAAGACACAAAGTCAGGTCACGCCTCTGGTGAGGTGAAATTCCAGCCAAAATCCTGCAATCTCAAACGGAAAACACCCTATTCCACCTTGTGATGTCATGTGGTAACACAGGAAGTGCTTCATTGTGTTTTTAAACTCCATACACCATGCAAATTCCAATGTATTCTGAACAAAAAGGCAAAGGTAGCTGTTAATGTGAAAACTACCTCTTCATGACATCACAAGTTGAAACAGAGCATTTTGAGCTTTGGAGATGTAGACCGACTAATAATAAAGGGTTACTCAAACATGTCAGATATTATGTATCTTGATTATTACTATGCAATAGTGGTTTAGGACTACTTCATGTTTGTTTATTGCTTAAAAGGTGTTAATCACATGACATGTCTATAAAGTCAGAAAAGGAAATAATAATAGACGACTAGACTCTGAAACTACAGCAAATAAAGGTCAAAATGATGCTACTTCTTCTTGTGTGAAATGTTTTCTCCTGTGTGTCTGCAGAGATGTCTGGGCGAGAGGTGAAGAGGCGACGTTCTACACTGAGGAAGTGTTTTGGACGAATGTGAGAAGACGACAACTGGCTGCAACCAATAAGACGAGATGATTTGATGTTTAGAACAGGAGAAGGCAATGTGAATAAAAAGGTGTTCAGGGAGAGAAAGGGGATTGGAGAAGCAGAGCGCCTGGTCTTGGATCCCAGGTTTTGTTTTAGATCAGGGACAGACAGTTGAACCCTCTTCTTTGTATATTCAAATGTATGTTTTGCAGTGTATTCAATAAATAGAAGTGAACTGAATTATTTTTGTTTGTGAGTTCTTCTCCATCAATGAGGAGGGAGGAAAACAGTTAAGGTAACTGACATTTAAGTACTGCTTTAGGAAAAGTAGAAAATTAGTACTGTCTTTCAGGAGAAGTTTAGTACTGCTCTAAAGAAACATGGAATAAAATGAGTACAGTCCTAATGTGAGTGGAAAATCAGTGTCAGTTTAAAGGAGTCAGATGAGTAATTGAAAGTCCCAATTTCCTCTCAATAATATGTGGCCTGTGCTTTTACAGTAAAAAAAAAGGAACTTCAATCCCACATGAACCTGTGTCTCCAGAGCATTCACCTGCAGATAGACATACATCCTGCATTTGTCTCATTCACAGTTTATGGACAGGCCTCATGTGAAAGCTCAGAACCTCCAGAATTCCCTCCCTGAGCTGCAGAGGCTGCACTAGCTCTGACTCATGACTGGCTGTAGGTGCTGGGATTTTGGGAGTCACCGTTCACATCAGAGGCATTTTAGGTTTAAACTAGTGCTGTCAGTTGATTAAAATATTTCGTTGCGATTAATCTCATGAATGTCATAGTTAATGGCAAATTAATCACACATTTTTTATTGCGCTTATCAACATGAATAGGCTTTGTGCATTTTTTTTATTGCAAATGTGTTTGCGACCGTGTTTGTCGCTCCAACGCTGCTGTACTAAGGATGAAGATGTCGTTACATGGTGCTGTTTGTTTACATGTCACTGCAGCACATGGATCTATAGCAGCAGCAGAGCTAAGCTTTAGCAGGGAAAATAAGTCCAACGGTAGAAATATCTATTAAATAATGAGGCAGATATGAATCTTGCTGCGATACGCTCATCTGCTATAAAAGCAGTGAGGACAGCTGGAGGAGAGAGGCTGCAAAACTTCTGTATCATTACAGTCCTTATCGAAGGTCAGCATGGTTGTTTGTGTCTGGGGACAAAGATGGATCATGTTTATGAAATGTAAAATGGAATTCTCACATATTCTGTACCTGGAATGCTACAGTGAACTTTAAGTCTGTTTAATTCTCCGTTTGGTTTCCAATGGCTTCCTTCTCTTTCCTCCCTCAGTCCAGTTCTGTGTCTCTTTTTCACTACTTAAAACTCTACAAAGTTTGACAGTCGAGGTGCAGTATTTCTCACAAACTTCAGTTGAAACTTGTATTTCTTCGCCTGAATGGTGTGGTCGGCCTTTAACAATAGCTCCCCTCTCCCTGCTCTAAAACCATCTCTGCTCTGTTCACTCACACAAAAACTCATGTACCTGAAGAAAGGACTTTCCCCAGGCACACGGACACTACAAAAAGGATTCTACCCAAATGTTTTCTGGGAGTATATAAGTCATTTTAATTTGCGTAAACCCAAACTTTTCGATAACTATTCAATTCTCTTGGTGCTCACAGTGAAAAATCGCATCGACTTTGGTCATATTTTCAAGTGGCCCAAATTTTTCAAATTAGATTTAAAGGTTCTATATTACACAAAAATGATTTGTGATCTTTAAGTCATGTTCTAATGTTGTTACCTGCTCAAAAACCTGGAGTTATGTTTTGTTTCATTCACATGCTTGAGTAACTTTTTATTATCAGTCTGTCTACGTCTCCAAAGCTCAAAATGCTCTGTTCCACCTTGTGATGTCATGAAGCTGAAGTTTTTATGTGAGCAGCTCCTTTTACCTTTTTTCAGCAGACATGGGCAATTCCAGGGCTGAAAGTATCTAATGATTCTCGTGAAGTTAAAAGTATGGAGTTGTAAACGACAGTGGAGCACTTCCTGTATTACTACATGCCATCACAAGGTTGAACAGAGTGTTTTCAGTTTGAGATAAGAACTCCTAAATATGGGCTTGTGTATTAAACATGTGTGAATGAAACAAACAAAATGTAGCCCTTACATGTAAAAATGGGCAAGGTACAAACTCGAGGCAAACTGACTAAATGTATTAAAAATCTTTTATTATATGGAGGGACGCCAGTGTGTTTCGACCAGCAAGATGGTCTTCTTCAGGGCATAAGGATGGAACAGGACACACAGTTACATTGAAAAGATCACATGACTACAGGAAAAAGACAAGAAAAGGTTGGTCAACTATGAGGAATGTACAGGTGACCTTGCATCGCATGAATCGTTGCATGTTGAGGGACTATTTTCTCATAAATCAGTTCACCGCTGCCGAGCTTTCTATCAGGAAGTACAACTCGTTGCTGCTGCTCAGACAGAAATCCTTCAAATACAACAGTTAGTTTTACTTCTAAAATTATTCTATCGGCACAGACGTTCACATGGACAGTCTGGAGTTCTAGTTTCCTCGGGTCTGTGGAGTGGGTAAGACTGTTGTTAGTGGCAGGATGACGATGGCCATTGACATGCACTAGCCTAACACCAGCAACCTCTGCAAATACAAGGACTGGAAGGAATATTTAAAAAAGTGTCTCCACACGTCTCCAACACTCTGGCTCACGAGGAAATGAAGCCCTATGTCCAAAATGTCCCTTTAAAGTCATACTGCGGAACATTCAGTTGGAGCCCCAACCAGAAAGTTACATAGTGCACCTGTAAAGATTTCAGACAAAAACAGAATCTAAAAGTCTTGGATTTCACTCTGATTGTGTTTGTGGGTCTGAAAAACCTGCATTCTTACAGCGAGTGGGCTTGCCTCTCCAGAGACCTGACGCAGGCACACCACCTGCCTGTCTCCGTGGAGATGTTTTTGCTTCGTTTGAGTTAACGCACAGAATGATAGAAGACTTATCACACAGCAAAAAAAGGCCTATCAAAAATAAGAAAAAAATACAAATTTTGAGGTAAAAATGCCCAATTTTAAGTGAAATTATCTGCCAGTGCAGTAAAAAAAATTTCACTTATCAAGTTTTCTTAAAACAAGACAAAATACAAATCTTGTTCTAAGCAGAAAACACTAGTTTCAAGTATTTATGGCAAGATTTTTCACCTTATTGGTTTGAGAAGGAAGTTAAAGAGGCTTAACCAGGCTTGATTTAATATAAAAAGTGCTTAGAATAAGTTGTAATATCCAGATAAGATAAATCAGGATGGAATATCTTGAAATAAGTTTTTTTTTAAAAATCTCATCTTATTAAGTAAAAAAAAATTTTGATGAATCTGCTTAATTCAAGTCAGTTTAACTATGCTAGAAAATCCTTTTTTGCAGTGCATGGAGAATATCCCAAACTGTGGCTTTAACTTTCGATCTTCATGGAGTTGTGCAGGTGGGTTTAAGGTAAGACTTTTGTGGACTTTAGAGAGACAGAAGAGAGGAAAGAAAGAGAGAGAGAGAAAGAGGGAGGGAGAAAAAGGAAAATGAGTAAGAAGGGAGAGACAGAAAGAAATAGGAGAGAGAGACAGAAAGAAATAGGAGAGAGAGACAGAGTGAGCGAGAGAGAGACCAAGAGAAAGAAAAAGACAGGTAGGGAAAGAATGAAAGGGAGGAGAAGAGTGGAGAGAGAGGGAGACAGAGAGAAAGAGGAAAGAGAGAAAGAGAAAATAAAGACAGAGAGAAAGAAAGAGACAGGTAGGGAAAGAGTGAGAGAGAGAAGAGAGGTGGAGAGAGGGAGACAGAGAGAGGAAGAGAGAGATGTGGGTGTGGGTTTAAGGTAAGACATTTGTGTACTTCAGAGAGAGAGAGAAGAAAGGGAAGAAAGAGAGAGAAAGAGAGAAAGAGGGAGGGAGAAAGAGGAACATTAGTGAGAAGAGAGAGAGACAGAAATAAAGAGGAAAGAGAGACAGAGAGGAAGAAAAAAAAGGTAGGAGAGAGGGAGACAGAGAAAGGTGGGATAGAAGAGAGAGGAAGACAGAGACAGAGAGGGACACAGAGAGAAAGAGGAACGAGATAGGTAGGGAAAGAATGAGAGAGAGAGAAGAGAGGTGGAGAGAGAGGAGGGTACAGGAGAGAGAGATATTGTTTAAGGTAAGACCTTTCTGTACTTTATAGAGAGAGAAGAAAAGAAAGAGAGAGGAAGAGAGGCAGAGAGGAAAATTAGTAGGAAGAGAGAGAGAGAGATAAAGAGGAAGAGAGAGAGAGGGAGACGGAGGGGGGTAGACGAGAGAGAAGAAAAGAGAGATGGAGAGGGAGAAAGATGAAAGTGAGTGAGAAGAGAGAGGGAGACAGCGAGGAAGAAGAAAAGGAGAAGAGAAGAAAAGGAAAGAGAGAAAGACAGGAGAGGTGGAGAGAGAGGGAGACAGAGAGTGAAGGGGTCGAGGAGAGAGGAAGAGAGAGATGTGGGCTTAAGGTGACACATTTGTGGACTTTAGAGAGAGAGAAGAAAGGGAAGAAAGAGAGAGAAAGAGGGAGAGAGACCGAAAGAGAAAGAGGGAGAAAGAAGAAAATTAGTAAGGAGAGAGAGGCAGAAAGGAAGAGGAAAGAGAGAGACGGAGATGAAGAAGAAAGAGGGAGAGGAGAGAGACCAAGAGAAAGAAAAAGACAGGTAGGGAAAGAGTGAACGGGAGGAGAAGAGTGGAGAGAGAGTGAGACAGAGGGGAAGAGGAAAGAGAGAGAGGCCAACAGAAAGAAAAGGACAGGCAGGGAAAGACAGGAGAGGTGGAGAGAGGGAGTAGAGGAGAGAGAGGAAGAGAGAGGGAGAAAGATGAAAGTGAGTGAGAAGAGAGAGAGGGAGAGACAGAGAGGAAGAGGAAAGAGAGAAAGACTTTTCTGTACTTTAGAGAGAAGAAAGGGAAGAAAGAGGAAGAGAGCCAGAGAGAGAGAGGAAAATTAGTAAGAAGAGAGAAAGAGAGGAAGAGGAGAGAGAGACAAAGAGAAAGAGAGGGAGACAGAGGGGGTAGAGGAGAGAGAAGAAGAGAGAGAGAGACAGAGAGGGAGAAAGATGAAAGTGAGTGAGAAGAGAGAGAGGGAGACAGTGAGAAAGAAGAGAGACAGAGAGAAAGAAAGAGAGGTAGGGAAATAGTAAGAGAGAGAGAAGAGAAGTGGAGAGAGAGGGAGACAGAGAGAATGGGGGATGAGGAGAGAGGAAGAGAGAGATGTGGGTGTGGGTTTTAGGTTTGTGGACTGAGAGACAAAGAGGAAGAAAGAGGAAGAGGAGAGAGAGGGGAAGTAGAGAGAGATAGCGAGAGGGGAGGAGAGAAAGAGGAGAGATGAGGAGTGGAGATAGCAGAGGTGATGTATCGTCCACTCTGGAGTCAGGACTCATCCAGATACAATCACTGAACCAGTCACATCCAGTTTGAGAAGAGGAGGAACTGAGGAGGAGAGGAGAGGAGGAGAGGAGGAGCAGAAGATGAGGAGGAAAGGAGGAATAGAGGAGGAGGGGAGGAGCAGAAGAAGAGAAGGAAGAGAGGAGAGGAGGAACAGAGAAGAGGAGGAACAGAGGAGAGGAGAAACAGAGGAGAGAGAAGAGGAGAAGCAAAGGAGGAGGAGAAGAGGAGAGCCAAAAAGGAGGAGCCAATCAAAGGAGGAGGGGAGAAGAGGAGGAGGAGAGGAGAGAGAAGAGGAAAAGAAGAGGAGGAGGAGAGATAAGAGGAGGAGAGAAAAGAGGAGAGTAGGAGAAGGAGAGGATAGAGAAGAGGAACAGAAGAGGAGGAGGAGAGAGAAGAGGAGGGGAGGAGGAGAAGAACAGGAGGGGAGATAAGAGGAGGAGAGAAAAGAGGAGAGGAGGAGGAGGAGAGAGAAAAGGAGAGGCCAACATAGTCAAAGAGAGAGTTAAATACATTTGACTGATTTTGATGTTTTTCTAATACAAAAAAACAAAACAAAAATGAACCTAATTAAAGACACATTCGTTTCGTTGAACACAGCGTTTTCAGAATAATAGAAGGAAACATGGTGAACAGGTGAATATGTTGAATGTTAGAAGTGGAACGTCTCCCTCCTTCACCTTCACACTGGAGTCAGGATCTCAGGTTCTGTCTAAAGCTCCAAAAAATTGATTTCCACTGAAACCAAATATCAGTGCATTTGAGAAAACACGTGGCCGTTTCCTACACTTGTGTTCAGATCTTTAAAAAGAATAATCTGCGGCGTAGTTACATGTGAATAAATACAGCACTTATAATAATATTCTAACCATGCGGAGACAAGGCGAGTTTTTTCATTTTTGCACTTATATTTTTGTATTTTTGCACTTTTTTTCCCATGTATTATTATTTTTTACACCTTCCTTTCTTCATGTGGACCTGTTCTGGTGGGACTCACATTCCTCCAGAGCTGGAAAAGAAAAGAAAAAAGAAAGAACATCCAAAAGTTTGTTGCCTGCGAGTTGTGGGTTCATGTCTATTTGGTCATTTGAAAACAATAAAAACATTTAGATGAAACAAAGAAGTGTAACGTCGCTTCTCTCATATTGTAAAATGACAGTTTGGCTTGTTTCTTTTTCCTCTGATCTGATTTGTTCATCACAGAAGACGGAGAATCGTGTCCAAAGAAACAAACGATTCACAAATGATTTAAACCCAAATGTCCCAAATTTCCTCACATCTGGACCCGGCTCTTTTTAATAAAACATCCGCTCAAGTCCTCTCTCTCTTCACTCTCTTCATCCTCTGTCTTTCCACCCCTGTCCCTTCCTGTATATCTATCTCTTCCCTCCTCATCACCCCTCCCACAGTTTAATGTTCCACAGTATGGCATTAAACATACAGCATTTACTTAATTACATCAGTTTTTTATCGTTTATGACTACTAACCAATTCCATTCTGGGGTCGCCTCTCCACAGATATGACCTGTAACTTGACCTGGTGGAGTCGTGGCTTCACCTGCTTGTCCTCGCATATAGGTAGATAATGCCATAGTGTGGAACATTCCAAGTAATGCCATAGAGACTGGAGGTGGCAACCAGAAAAATGACATCTTTAGTATTAACGGCTTTATGTATATGTACAAATTTTGATAGATATATATTTATATATATATATATATATATATATATATATATATATTTTTTTTTTTTTTTTTTTTTAATATATTTATATTTTATTTTATAGATTTTTTTTATGTTTTTCACATTTTATTTTATCACATTTTCATTTTATTTGTTTTATTTTATCTTTATTTTATTTTATTTCAGACTTAAATTACAAAGCAGTATCAACATTTGGCCTTAACGCTTATTTCAAACCAGCCTTTTCTCAGAGCAGAGGTCCCGGGACACAATAATCAATCCAGATTAAAGCACATTTAGGGATTTTCTTCTCTGTTTGGAATCCAGGAATCATCAGTGTGACTGCAGCAAGGGATTATGGGATTTGTAGTTTATGACACTGTAAATACAAATTCAAGCCTCTGGAGTATCAGGTGACTAATCAGAGGTGGGGAGAGAAATCAAACATTGTATATTGGTAAGAGTACTGTTATTTTACAATATTACCAAATGAAATTAACTAGGCATTTAAAGGTCCTATGGTCACAATGCTCTGTTCCACCTTATGATGTCATGAAGTGGTAGTTTTCAAGTTAACAAGTCATTTTATCTTTTGTTCAGTATAGATTGGAAATTCGAGGGCTGAATGATCCAAATGATTCTAGTGAAGTCTAGTGGAGTTTAAAAACACAATGGAGCACTTCAGAAAATACGGTAATGTTTATAGGTCAAAATAATGCACAAATTCTGGTATAATAGAAATAAAGATAGGGCTGTCAAAAATATCAAAAATCAAATATATCAGATCAATAATAAAACTAGTATTGACACTAAATACTCATTTGAAGTATCACTACTTAAGAAACCAGAAAATAATTTATAACAGGAAAATAACAATTTTCTTTTTACCATTTTATTTTCTAAGAAAGTGTGTTTTAAAGGTCCATTGTGTGACTTTTTTGGCGGAGGGTCTCAAATGGGGATGCTATTGCTTTGTCTGGAATGTTTCACAGTATGGCATTAAACTTTTCTATCTTCATGGAGACCAAACCAGACCAAGTTACAGGTCAGATCTGTGGAGAGGCGACCCCGCTCACAGTCAGAATGTCTGTTTTTCTAGGTATTTTTGTGCTATAAAACCACCTGTAATTGAATAAATGTAAAGTAGAGATGTTTAATGTCATACTGTGGAACATTCCAGATAGAGCAATGACATATCTATAGAAACAAGCAGGTGACAGACCTTCCACCAGAAAAGTTACACAATACACCTTTAAAATGATCAATGTGGTATTGAAATCTGTGTTGAATTTCAAGCCTTAGTTTCTTAGTATTGAAATCCAAATTGTAGTATCGTGATGATATTACAATAAACACAAATGTTCAAATCATTTCAAGGTCCCAATGATTCTAGTGAAGGTGTATGGAGTTTAAAAACCCATGAAGCACTTCCTGTATTACCACATGACATCACAAATTGGAATAGAGTGTTTTCAGTTTGAGAGAAAAAACTCAGTTAAATGTGTGAATGAAACAAAACACAACTCCAGGTGTGTTTGCGATGAGGAAACAACATTAGAACATAGAAAACAGCGTAATAAGGGCTCTTTAAAAATAAGTGTAAGTGCAAGTCATCACTCGTGATACAATCTGCCCTTTTGCACCCACACACACATTAGCATAACTCAATTAAAATGTGACTTCCTGTACATTTAATAGGGACACAATGAGAAAATGGAGGTGGCAGACTGATGGACAAAACGTGCACTTTTCTACATCCCCATTATTAAAGGAGATAAAGGGGCTTTTAATCACGTTAGATTTGTTTCCCTTCTCATTTACCCTCGCAAAGTTATATTTAGAGTGATTCATGTTTGAGTAATCGAGGCGCCATTGCTCTCAAAATTCCCGTTTTCCCCTACCCCCCATATGTGCACTCACAAAAAATACAATGAAATGCTTGCTTTAGTGATCTATTGTCAGGGTTCCCACTCTTTTTCACTGACAACATTTCAAAACTTTTCCATGACTTTGTGTATAATGTGTAAAATTGAGCAGACTTTTAGGGCTAAATATGAAATGTAAACCCTTTCCACGCAGCTTATGGTTTGGTATTATAGTTTTTTTAACATTCACAAAACTGTCAGTGCATTTATTGTCGCCTCTTTGAAACAAAAAGACCTTTGTGTATTGTCATTGAGTATTTCCCGCAGAACATTTGTTAGTCAAGGTGAGTGGAGGGTGAGCCGGAAATAACCGGAAATAATCATAATAGCCTGTCATGTTTTGGTGTATGAGAGGACCCCAAAGCAGAGAAAGAGGCACAGGAGATGTTATACAGGTTTATTACGGGAAATACAGGATGTGGTGATGTGGACATGCAGGATTATGTGGACAAGCAGGATGTAGGTGGACAGGCAGGAAGACACTGGGGGTAGTCTGACGGGTCATGGACACGCAGGACGACGTGGACAGGAAGAACGTTGTGGACAGGCTGGACGACGGACGTAGACAGGCAGGACGACGTGGACAGGCAGGACGACGTGGACAAGCAGAACGATGTGGACACGCAGGACGACGTGGACAGGCAAGACGACGTGGACACGCAGGACGATGTGGACACGCAGGACGACGTGGACAGGCAGGACAATGTGGACAGGCAGGACGACATGGACAAGTAGGACGATGTGGACAGGCAGGATGACATGGACAAGCAGGACGATGTGGACAAGCAGAATGATGTGGACAAGCAGGACGATGTGGACAAGCAGAACGATGTGGACAAGCAGAACGATGTGGACAAGCAGGACGACGTGGACAGGAAGAACATTGTGGACAGGCTGGACGACGGACGTGGACAGGCAGGACGATGTGGACAGGCAGGACGACGTGGACAAGCAAAACGATGTGGACACGCAGGACGACGTGGACAGGCAAGACGACGTGGACAAGCAGGACGATGTGGACACGCAGGACGACGTGGACAGGCAGGACGACGTGGACAAGCAGGACAATGTGGACAAGCAGGACGATATGGACAGGCAGGATGTTGTGGACAGGCTGGATGACGGACGTGGACAGGCAGGACGATGTGGACAAGCAGGACGACGTGGACAGGCAGGACGATGTGGACAGGCAGGACGATGTGGACAAGTAGGACGATGTGGACAGGCAGGATGACATGGACAAGCAGGATGATGTGGACAAGCAGAATGATGTGGACAAGCAGGACGATGTGGACAAGCAGAACGATGTGGACAAGCAGGACGACGTGGACAGGAAGAACATTGTGGACAGGCTGGACGACGGACGTGGACAGGCAGGACGACGTGGACAGGCAGGACGACGTGGACAAGCAAAATGATGTGGACACGCAGGACGACGTGGACAGGCAAGACGACGTGGACAAGTAGGACGATGTGGACACGCAGGACGACGTGGACACGCAGGACGACGTGGACAGGCAGGACGACGTGGACAAGCAGGACGATATGGACAGGCAGGATGTTGTGGACAGGCTGGATGACGGACGTGGACAGGCAGGACGATGTGGACAAGCAGGACGACGTGGACAGGCAGGATGACATGGACAAGCAGGACGATGTGGACAAGCAGAATGATGTGGACAAGCAGGACGATGTGGACAAGCAGAACGATGTGGACAAGCAGGACGATGTGGACAGGCAGGACGTTGTGGACAAGCAGAACGATGTGGACAAGCAGGACGATGTGGACAGGCAGGACGTTGTGGACAGGCTGGACGACAGACGTGGACAGGAAGGACGACGTGGACAGGCAGGACGATGTGGACAGGCAGGACGATGTGGACAAGTAGAACGATGTGGAGAAGCAGGACGATGTGGACAAGCAGGACGATGTGGACAAGCAGGACGATGTGGACAGGCTGGACGACAGACGTGGACAGGAAGGACGACGTGGACAGGCAGGACGATGTGGACAGGCAGGACGATGTGGACAGGCAGGGCAACGGACGTGGACAGGTAGGACGATATCAACAAGCAGGACAATGGACGTGGACAGGCAGGATGACGTGGACAAGCAGGATGACACTGGGGGTAGACTCACGGGTCGTAGACACACAGGACGACGTGGACATGCAGGATGACGTGGACAATTGGGACGATGGACGTGGACAGGCAGGATGACGTGGACATGCAGGACGACGTGGACAGACAGGATGACGTGGACATGCAGGACGACGTGGACAGACAGGATGACGTGGACAGACAGGATGACGTGGACATGCAGGACAACGAGGACAGGCAGGACGACGAGGACTCTGGGGGTAGACTCACAGGTCATGGACACGCAGGATGATGTGGAGCAGGTAAGGAAAGATGAGGACATAGGGAAAGATGAGGACGTAGGGGAAAGATGAGGACGTAGGGGAAAGATGAGGACGTAGGGGAAAGATGAGGACGTAGAAAAGGACGACAGTAAATACACAAGGAATGAACTGACCCAAAACAAAGGACAAGGACAGGACTAAGTAGTGGAGCTGACTGGACAATGAGCCACAAGTGAACCACACAGCAGGTGAGGGGGAACAGACAGACAAGACACCAAACCCTCACATAGCCTAATGATAAATTAACAGAACGCTGTATTTGCATGAAAGAGATACTAAAATTAGGATTTCCATACCCCTGGGAACCCTGTATAGTGGGGCCCATCGGCATGGCCAGGAGCACTTTGTTGAGTTTTAGAATATTGGGATTTAAAATGACTTTCTCCTTTGAAAAGATATAATATTTTGTTTGGAATAGTTTATCTGTATGGCAACTTCATCATTCATCATCCTGAAACTCATGGATCGCTGGGTTTAATGACATCACAACACAACAAAAATTCTACATTTTTAGAATTTTCTTACTCTGATAATGCAACAAAAAATTCTAATTCCTCCATAATTGTAAGTTATATATTTTCTTAAATTATTTCCTATAAACGTACATTTATGAGGCGATTACAGAGCCTGTGTCTATTGGGTCTAACCACAGACTGTAGAAAAGGAGTGGACTTAAGTATTAAGTGTTCTGCACCTCTCAAATGATTCTCGTGACGCTCATGGTTACAGGAGCGAATCTGGAGCCAGACTCTATGTTATGAATAGCATTTTTCTGATGTACAAAATAGCAAAACTCCTACACTTCCTATTTGGCAGGCGCAGGCTAACGCTTTAGCTTTGTCCACTCATATCTCCAGGCTGCAGTGAGCCTCAGTCTGTCCCAGCTCCAGTGCTCTCCATATGGGAACCTGTCACAACCCTGCACCTGGACACTGCACTGGCCATATTTGGAAGTTCAGAGGGTGTTTCTAACTAAATACATATTCATTTTCCATGTAAAAGAGATGTAAATGCTTCTGCCTGGAGATGCAATTGGAAAAACGGACAGATACCTTTTTAAGATTATGACATTGGCAGCAAAAAAAGCTATAACGAGAAGCGGGCTTAAAGAGGACCCACCATCAGTGAATGACTGGCTAGACATTATGGAAGAAACATTTTCAATGGAACGAATGACTTTTTCTTCGACTAAAAGGACATTTCTTCATTAAACGCTGGACTAAATGGTTTAATTATAAGAAAAAATAGATGTGATCCACCCTTTTACATCCTTACTCCAGTGGAACAGTGCCCCAAGCTTTTGTATTTGTTATTTTTTTTATTTTTTTACCTTGAAAAATCTTGAATAAATAAAAAGTATCAAAAAAAAGAGAGAGATGTAAATGAGCGTGGAGGTGTTTGTAGCTGGGTGTTGTCACTTAAGAAGGAATTTGACTGCTTAAAAACACTTTGTGAATCTGGGAATATGAGTTCTTTCTGAAGTAGAAGATACAAACATTCTTAAAGAAAAGTTTCATGAATGAGACCCAATGATCCCCATGTGTCATATCTTAAAACTCCAGGGTTTTCAGCTCCTGTTATGTGCAACATTTTGAGAACTTTTTCCCATTAATAATAATAATACATTTTATTTAGCACTTTTCAGGACACTCAGTGACACTTAAAATGATTTATACTGAAACAGTCAAAAGAGCAATAAGCAAACAATATAGTGAAGTTAAAACAGTGAAGGATATAATATTGTGTTTTAAATTGTTTCTCAGTATAGTCAAAGGTCCTTTTTTTCATTCTGACCCCCGTGGACGCAGACAAAAGCACCACATGTCTTCAAAGTAAAAACTATGGATTTTACGTTGAAGGAAGACGTGTGGCGGTTTGGAGATCAGCAGGGGGCGCCACAGAGCAGAGAAGAGCAGGGGAATTTAGGAGGATTTAACGGAAAACAAAGCGAAACATAAAGGCGACACCACAGATCGACAACAAAGCGGAATGTGAAAAGAGGCCGGATAGATGAGAGGAAAGCGAGAGCGAGCTGTGCTACCTCTGAAGAAACGGGTTTGGAAAGAGTTCAATGGATAAAGAGATTTCGGGAAAAAGAAACATCCATAGGCGACTATTTTATTTATTTCTTTATTTTGAAGCTGCATCGTGTAACTTTTCTGGTAGAGCATCCGTCACCTGCTTGTTTCCATGGATATGTCATCGCTCTGCCTGGAATGTTCCACAGTGCGACATTAAACGACTCTTTATTTCCAGGTGGTTTTATAGCTCCAAAAATACCTCAAAAAACAGGCGTTCTGACTGTGAGTGGGGGTCGCCTCTCCACAGATCTGACCTGGAACTTGGTCCGGTTCGGTCTCCATCGAAGAAGATAGACAGGTTTAATGCCATACTGTGGAACATTCCAGACAAAGCATTTTTATGGACCCTCCAATGGGAAAGAAATGACACAGTGCAGCTTTAATTCTCTACAGATGCAACAAATAAATAAATAAAAGAGAGATGGAAACTTCATCCAGGAATCTAACCCCAAACCCCAATCGTTATGGCAACTGTGTGTTTGAAAAGTTCCGCAAAATTGTCTTCCTTTTTTGTTCTGCTTTTGCCGTCAGAAGCCCGTAGATTTCTAATATTTCGTCTGAAAGCAGTAATTTAGGAGAGAAGATTATTTTCTGGTTGCTGGAAATGAACCAGGGCTGATAAGAGACAGACACGTATCTGCAGGAGCTACAAATGAAAAGTAATTAAAAAGAGATTTGGGTAAAAAGGTACAAAGTTTGTCACTGAAGAGGGTAAAAGTTTTGGAGACAAAGTATTCAATCAAAGTTATGATTTTAAAAAGCCCTTATTACACTGTTTTCTGGTCTATGTTCTAATGTTTCCTCATCACAAACAGACCTGGAGCTGTGTTTTTCTTCTCTCAAACTGAAAACACTCAATTCCACCTTGTGATGTCATGTGGTAATACAGGAAGTGCTTCACTGGGTTTTTAAACTTCAGACACCTTCACTAGAATCAGTTGGATCATTTCAGCACTGGAATTGCAGATCTCTACTGAACTAAAGGTAAAATGTAGCTGTTCACTTGGAAACTACTACTTCATGACATCACAAGGTGGAACGGAGTATTTTGAGCTTTGGAGACTAATAATAATGGGTTACTGAAACATGTGTGAATGAAACAAAACAACTCCAGGTCTGTTGTTGAGGAAGTAGCAGCATTATAACATGACTTAAAGCTCACAATTTCTACTTGTCATCATGGAGATGTTATTGCTTTACCTGAAATGTTACACAGTATGACGTCGAATCAAACTTATATCTTGCATTTACTGTTTCGACTGCTTAAAATTATCCTGAAAATGACGTATTCTTAATTAAAGTGGGAGGTAAAGTGGCCTCCTGGCATCACCTGTGTATCTCCATGTACATAGACGAAGTTAATGCCATACTGCGGAACTTTCTAGGCAGAGC
Source organism: Odontamblyopus lacepedii (assembly GCA_034769755.1). Lineage (NCBI taxonomy): Eukaryota > Metazoa > Chordata > Actinopteri > Gobiiformes > Gobiidae > Odontamblyopus > Odontamblyopus lacepedii. Next base: position 32,894,033 of record CM068355.1, on the reverse strand, counting down.
AGTAACGTCGAAAGTAAATAAAATAAATAAAAATACAGTTAGTACAAGATTAACAATTCAAAACTATACCATACTACCGGTACTTCAAACATAGTGAGCGCTGGAGCGAGAACTTACCTAAGTCTATGCTGCCATCTGGTGGATATATGCAGCTACTACAGACCTGTGGAAATGTATTTGTACTATCCATCTGTGAAGGGAAATGTATTTGTACTAATCATCTGTGAAGGGAAATGTATTTGTACTAATCATATGTGAAGGGAAATGTATTTGTACTAATCATATGTGAAGGGAAATGTATTTGTACTAATCATATGTGAAGGGAGATATGTTTGAATTACTGATAGATAGATAGATAGATAGATAGATAGATAGATAGATAGATAGATAGATAGATAGAGAAAGAGAGAGAGAGAGAGATACACGCAGAGAAAGAGAGCTAAATAGACAGATAGAGAGATCTATAGAGCGATAGATAGACAGGTAGAGAGAGAAAGAGTTAGACAGATAGAAAGAGATAAAGACAGATAGAGAGAGATAAATACACAGAGAGAAAGAGAGAGATAAATAGACAGAGATAAATACACAGAGAAATAATAATAATAATGCATCAGTTTTATATAGCGCTTTTCTGGACACTCAAAGACGCTTTACAGAGCATTATTCATTCACTCCAGACCCGGTGGTGGTAAGCTACTATTGTAGCCACAGCTGCCCTGGGGCAGACTGAAGGAAGCGAAGAAAGAGAGATAAATAGACAAATAGAGATAAATACACAGAGAGAAAGAGAGAGATAAATAGACAGAGATAACTAGACAGATACAAAGAAAGAGAGAGAGATAAATAGACAGAGAGAAAGAGAGATAGATAGATAGACAGAAAGAGATAGATAGAGAGAAAGAGATAGACGGATAGAGAGAAAGAGAGAGAAAGAGACACAGAGATAGACAGATAGAGAAAGCGATAGACAGAGAGATAGACAGAAAGAGAAAGAGATAGAGAGAAAGAGAGAGACAAAAAGACAGTGTGAGAGAGAGATAGAGAGATAAATAGACAAATAAATAAATAGACAGTAGGTAGAGAGAGAGATCTATGCTAGTATGTCTATATCTGTGTAGAAAACATGCTTAAATACATTTTACCATTTCACATGTCTGGAATCTATTTTCAATGATTTTTTTTAATTTTTTTTTTAACATGCACTATGTAACTTTTAAGGTTGAGGGGATCTCTATGCTTTTAAGTCGAATGTTCAAGGCAAACCAACCAAACAATCTCTATGGAAACAAGCAGGTGGCGGGAGACCGTTACCAAAAAAGTGACGCAGTGCTCCTTTAAATGTTCATAAACAATACCACAGTGAGCCGTCTTTGTTCAGTGTGGAGAATGACATTTATTTTGGACAAGACACTACGCGTATTCATATAAATGAGTTGAAATTTGACATAACTAAGGTATAAAGTGTGATCACCCTGCGCAACTGAAGAGGAAAAACGTAAGGCAGCTTATTTCGACGGGGTAGTGTGAATCAAAAGACGTCACTGTCAATTTAGGCTGTGGGTAGCTCATTTTGACAGTCCATTTCCACAGAACACCGGAATAGTCCTGTTATAGACCTGGTTTCCATCTGGTGCTACTCACAAAGCCAAATCTCTTTTTTGGAGGTACTTGTTGTGAAAGACTTGACAGAAAATGCATTTGAGATGATAAAAGATGTTCCAGAGCCACACCTAAATATCAGATGAGCTCGATTCGCTCAAACAGACAAAGACACGTGACTGAGGAGAAGCTTATGTGATTAAAATAGTTCGGCCAAACCTGAACAGACATGTCTCAAACAGCTACAACAATAGACACCGATAATGTGGAGCTGCCGTTCACAAGTTTTGAAATAAGACGTGGTTGGAGTAGTCAAAAAATGTACTGCAGTAAGAGTAGCTGCTTCAAAAAAACATTAGAAGAAAAGGTATTTGGGCAAATTACAACTCAAGTAAGGGTCTGAACATATGATCTGATTTATAATAAAAAGATAAAACTTTATATCAAGTACGAGAACAGGTATTTATCAGGACATAAAGAAAGAGACATAAAAATAGAGACATTAATCATAACTGAGGGATATATATAGATAGAAACAAAGAAATAACAGAATATTTGTATATAAATAAAAATTATATTAAACAACACATTTTCATGAAGGTCCTTACACATTTATTATACAGCATATTGAAAATAATGTTTTGGGGTTTTTTTTATAATTTCTTAAGGCAAAGTGTGAATTATTGTGTGTATTTAATAGCAGCACAGACAACATTGACTTTTCAAACTTTGGCCTGGCCGTTATAAACTCCTTTGGTAAACATAGACTGTGGACACAAATAGGAGAAGTGAGCCTTCGGAGGGAATACAGAACAAAACATGTCAGCAGAAAGCACATAAATAAGGGCCAATGTACACCGCGCTCTCATTTTATGTTTTCTTTTTCTTTACATTTACTACTTTCTATATTTAAAGCTCCTATATTACACTAAATGAACTCTTGTGAGCTTTAATCCATGTTAGAATGTTGTTATCTACTCAAAAACAGACCTGGATTTGTCTTTAGTTTCATTCACACATTTGAGTAACACTTTATTAGTCTCGCCACATCTCCAAAGCTCAAAATACTCCGTTCCACCTTGTGATGTCATGCAGTGAGTCTTCATGTTAACAGCTGCATTTTACCTTTAGTTCAGTCAGAAAAGATAGATAATTCCAGGGCTGAAAATATCCAAATGGACTTTAAAAAGCACATTGGAGCACTTCTTGTGTTATCACGTGACATCACAAGGTGGAACAGAGTGTTTTCTGTTTAAGAGACAAACTCAGTCAGTCTAAACATACAGGTTTGTGTGTTCAACATGTGTGAGTGAAACAAAACACAACTCTAGGTCTGTTTGTGATGAGGAAACATTAGATAAGTGATCAGAAAATAGCGTAATATGAGCTCTTTAAAGATACAGAAGACGTCAATATATGAAGCAACATACAGAATATGGACTTAAGTAGCAAAGAAAGAAAGTTAAATAGCTAAAGTTTTATATTCAAGATCCAAAGCCTCAAAGTAGCTAGTCAGCCTTTGGTTTGTTGCTTTCTCTTACTAAGCCTCTAAAAATTATTAAAAGGTCATGTTTTCAGATTGTAAAAATGTGTTGGCGTCCCTCCGTCACAGGGGTCTCCAACTCTCCACCCCTTTACAAGTAGCTCGCAAAGGGATTTATGAATTATACGTATTGTACTGAATAACTCAAATTTGATTCATTATCCTTGTAAATGTGTTACTTTGAACTTTGTGGACTAATGAATGGATAATGGTTTTAAGCTTTACAAGCATCTAACTGCACAGTATACCATCTAACGCTTGCCCTCTTATGTCCACTCAATTTCTTGCGACTACGAAAATGATTTGTTCTCCAGCATTATCGCTTTGTAAAGGCAAAAGGTATCTGCTATCAGAAGGAGGAGCTGGTGATCGTGTATTCATTAAAAGGGATTTTTGATCAGAAAGATCCAGAAGGTAAAGCCGCAAATGTTGAACTTGGTTGTTTAGTGATACTGTCATAAGCTCCGTTATCCAGCTATCCAACCGCTTTACAAAATCTGCAGGTTATTTTATGGTGATTTTTAGTGCTGCCGCGATTATTCGACGTTGTCGACGTAATCGAATATGAAAATGAGTCGACTACAATTTTTTTGGTCGAATATTCGCCTTTATTTATTTTTGGTCTCAAACGGCTCGTCCAGAGACCTTTTGCTTGCCTGAGATCAGGTATTTCCCCTCCACACCACTAGTAGTACTACACTCGAGGCGGACACCGGTGCTGCTGACAGCGGCTACATCCGGGGTTGACGCCGAGGTGGCTAACCTCGGCTTCACCAAAGGCTAACAGCAGTGGTAAATAATGGCACCGCCAAAGAAAACAAACTTGAGGAAGTATTTGCCGTGCGCACTCTGCTGGCTGGTCTCTCTCTTTCTCTCTTCCCCCTTCCCCCGATTTGAGCATTTGAGAAAATGCCAGCGGCCGGAGTCGGACCGAGACCTAAAGCCTCGAAAGTCTGGGAATACTTTCGGACAGTTGGTGATAGAGTGATTTGTACACTCTGTAAGACTTATCACGGGAGCACGACCACGATGCATGAGGTATTGAGAATACCGTTGCAATATGCTGCTCGTGCATACTCGTTAAATTGTGTGTGCATATCGTTGTTCAACATTGTCGAATGAGCACACACAACAGACATAACAGCAATAACCTTTGCAACTCGCACACACAAGGTAACCTCCCGGGAAAATCTAACACACCCACTTGTGTGTGTTAGAACCGCTTGTTTTTTTTTTTTAATTAGCCGTTTAGATTAGTCGACTAATCGAAAAATTAGTCGAGAGATTAATCGTTAGAAAATTAGTCGTTAGTGGCAGCACTAGTGATTTTAAAGGAGCACTGTGTAACTTTTCTGAAAACGGGTATATACACATGGGTGTTATTGCTTTGCTGCATTATAAACATATCTAGCTAGCCTCATTTAATTACAAATACAAAAATACCTTGAAAGACATGCATTCTTACAGTGAGCAGACTCGCCTCTCCACAGATCTGACCTGTGACTTGATCTAGTGGCACCGTCTGCGTGTTTCCATGTAGATAGACGCAGCAAAAGTTACACAGTGCAGCTTTAACTGGCCCAATCGCAGGAAACAAGACTCATCGAATACTGTAATACAGAAATAGTTCTTTCGTTTTTGTTTCATCCCCCAAGATGCAATTTTCCACTTTTTGTAATCCACAATTGAAACTGCATTCATAATTCTGAGGACTGATTGTTTTGTGCAATAATATTTTCTTCATAATCTCATAATCCATGCTTTTTGCTTTAAAGTCGCATTCTACTTATATGAATCAACCCAAAAAAAAATCACAATCATAAAATACATAAATCATACGTAGTACATTTCCCCTATAGACATTTCACTACTACAATCTTTTCTACAGTTTAAAATACAAACAATACAGAAAATTCTACAAACATTCATTCACAAAATAACTACAGATAAATCCATTACAGGCAGGCCTTTTTGGTAAGAAACATACTGCGTAATCTTAATAAGGCACTTTTGGATGCTTTACACTGCATACAAAGGTCAAATATTAATGATATGACCCGTTAAAATAAATACAAAAACTAGTAAAGACATTACTAACTACCTGCTATTAAAATTTGGCTTCCAATAAAAACAAACAAACAAACAAACAAAAAAAAAAGTTCCTTCCAGTTTTCAAAAGTAAAATAAAATGGTGAGTAGGTAGTTTTGGTTACAGGTTAAGCTCATAAATGTTGGCAAATTTAAAGGAACTGTATGTAAGATTTTCACACTTATGTCACAAAACGGTTTGGAAACATGTAGATGACGACTTCCTTTGGGTTGACGATAGCAACTCTGAAAAAAATTGGGAAAACTAAGAAATTTTAACATTTTTCTTCTACTATAGATGTCATCATCTAGATGTCATTGTAGTCTTTCTTTTTTTCCTTTTAGAAATTGCCTATTAATTTGTGTATTATAATTTGTCTAAAAGATGCCATTGTAGCGTTCCGTTATATTCGACAGATCAACAGTTTATCACATGCCCAGTGTCGATGATTACACCAGAAGTCGTCATTCGCAAGTTCCAAATGTCTTCTGGTAAGCATGAATAGAGCTTATTTCCATCAACATGACCTAAATGTGTCCCCAGATACGAGGTAGACATACTGAAATCAAGTATTGCTCTTACTGGTAACAACTGCAATGACGATTTACTCCTAGTTACAAAAATTATGTTCATGATCTCCAATAGGCTGTATTCACGCGTCACAAACCAGGAAGACGTTTGAAAACATGCGATGACAACTTCCGACGGGGTCTGTTCACGGTTCTAAGTCTGACAAAATGTAGGAAAAATGAGAAAATGTTCCAGTTTTCTTCATCTCCATGTCATTGTCGCATTCTGTTATGTTCGGCGAATCAACAATTCCAGCTGTACTTCCGTTTTTATCACTTCCCCCACTGACAACTCCGAGAGCATTGGGTACATGTGATTAGAAGAAATGAGGACGCCAAATTCCAGATGATTCCTAACAGCACATATTATGCAGTTTTCATTTTAACAATGACCAAATTTACTTCAGTGGGTTTGATCACAGTCGGTCGAGCCCAGTGTCGGGAACTACACCGGAAGTTGTTCCATTGCATGTTTCCAAATGTCTTCCTGGTTTGTGACGTAAGCGTGGATAGAGCAGAAGAATGAAAATCACATAAGTCTCTAATTTGGGTTTCCAGTTTCAAAGCTAAAATCCAGCTGGTTTAAACCTAAAACAGCTCTCTCTGATTTTAATGGTCACTCTCTAAACCGTAATCATGAATTAGTGCTTCTATTGCTATAATATTTCTTGTCCATATACCAAGAATAAGAAAAACTTAGACGGATTTTTAAAACTATAAGTGTATAGCTTTATGAATGTATTGTTATAGCTTAAGTACCCAGTATTTCAAAGCATCAACTGTCTATGGAAAGCTGCGTAATGCTAATAGGCTCTGTGCACAATAGCCCTGCCAGCCTCACTGTTAGCGTCAACTACATCCTGTCCATGGTTATCTCTATCTATATTTTGCAGAGTCATGCTGAAATGAATACATTTAAAAGATAAGGCAGTGAACACGGAGCTATGGGTGGATAACAATGACAACATGTTAAAAAGTACACAAACAAAATGAATACTTCAGCGGAAACTTTTGTGTTTAGAACAGAGTGACCGGACGTCCCTATTTACCCGGGACAGGCCCCGTTTTGAGCCCTGTGTCCCCTGTCCCAGCAAATTTATCCAAAACTAGTGATCTGTCTCAGTTTTATACAAAAAATGTCCCAGTTGTCCCCAGTTCTGACCAATTTGATACCCGTCAACCGCAAAGAGAGGCATACATTGTCATTTGTTTAGGTAAAATACAGAAAAGCTGCTTAAAAATGACCAAAACACAAAGAAAATGTGACTATACTGACTCACATGTTAGTCAGGAATAACAATTTTCTTTAATTACGCAGTCATTTCACAATTTTATTAAAACCGAGGATGTCCCAGTTTTTTTATTTTGAAAATCTGGTCGCCCTTGTCTAGCTAGAGAGATGTTTGGGTCTCAATGCTAACGCTAATGCTAATGTTTGAGGCATAATAAATATTAAAACATCGCCACAAACTTTATAAGTATTCTACACGTAAAAATATTGATGTAGTCTTTATTTTGATTAATTTGAATAGGTTGTTTATTTTATGTTTGACAATTTTATTAAAAGTGACTGTTAGCTTTGAGACTTAGTGAGCTAGCTAGCGTGCTACTGTGCTATTGTATTAGAATTTAAATGTCACTTAGCCCACTTTTGTTGCAGATTCACAAAACCACAGAGCAAGTTCGATGAAATGTTTCTCTTTTGTCATTTTAGTGTTTAATGTTTAGAAATTGTGTTTGTAGCAGCACTTAAAGATACACTGTGTAAATTTTGGATTGAGGGTCCATCACCTGCTTGTTTCTATGGATATACCATTGCTCTGCCTGGAATGTTTCACAGTATGACATTAAACAGCTCTACCTTACATTTATTCAATTACAGTAGTTTTATAGCTCAAAAATATCTAGAAAAACAACATTCTGACTGTGAGCAGGGTCGCCTCTCCACAGATCTGACCTGTAGCTTGGTCTGGTTTGTCACCATGACGATAGAAAGGTTTAACACCATACTGTGAAACATTCCAGACAAAGCAATAACATCTCCATGGAGAAAAGCATTTAACAGACCATCCAGGAAAGTTACACAGTGCATCTTTAAAGTGGTGGTTAAAACTGGATAGTTCAGCTTTAAACATGTAACTTTGTGGCTAGACTTAAGCCAAAGTAATGCCCCCTGTAGGCCTGTCACGATAACAACTTTTCAGAGGCGCTGAAGAAAATATAGATAAGCGATAATATTATAACTCTTTTAAATCACTGACACAATAACTCTAAAGCAGAATACATATTCTAAATGTAAAATATGGTTAAAAAGCATGAACTGCAACAAATAAAAATAATATACATATATTACAGTATTATAATATATATATATATATATATATATATATATATATATATATATATATATATATATATATATATATATATATATATATATATATATATATATATATATATATATATTCGTTTGTATCTGTAATGAATCATAGAAGTTCAAGTACAAAAGTAAAAGTACAATAATTAAGTACACTTTTTAGGTATCTGTGGTTTACGCAAGTAGATAGGATACTTTTACTTTTACTTCACTACATTAGAAAGCATGTACCAGGAACTTTCTACTCCACTACATTTGACATTTTTTTGGACTGAAAAGTAAAAACTACTTTGCTTTATTGTTTGCGACCTGCTGACTTATGCTTTAGCACATTTAATTTATGTTGACATTCCAACTTTTAGGAAAAATACACACAAAAAACAGCTATAAATTTTTTTTAAATCAATTCAATTAAAATCAGCTAAATTCTCGATCAAAACCTCTACATTTGATGCTTTAATTGTCAAAAAATATCTGCAAAATATTGTTACTTTTTACTCTTAAAGTACATTGTGTAACCGGTATTTCAATAGTTTTACTTAAAAGTTGATTTTTCCGTGTGATACTTTTACTTGAGTAATCTTTTGCCCCTGTATCTGCACTTTTACTTCAATAACAAAATTGAGTCCACTGCTCAAATCCGCCACTGCTCAAATCTAAAAGTTGGACAGGAAACTAACAAAATGTCCCCCACTACACAACAAAAAAGTACTCATAATACTGGACCCCAAACATAACTGTTCCGTGTAACCTTTATGGAGCGATAAGTTTATACGTATATTCATTATCGTGACAGGCCTCAGACCCTGTAACTGCGCGACTGTAAACATGATTGTACAGCATTTGGATGGGTTTTTAGATTTCATGACTCCCATTTGACACTGGGATGTTTTGGATGAAGTGGACGGCGTCATCGATGGTGAAGAAAACCATTTTATTTGGTTGATTTTCGGGAAAGAAATCACCTTTTTCCAAAGCATCTAAAACGGAGGTATTGCACTGCGCCAACACGATGCTCACTCCAACTTCTGCATAGTCTTTACGCACTTCTTTGAGCGCGTTGACCCCTGCCGTGTCCACAAACAGCACACCACTACAATCAAGGACCAAAGACAAGATTTTTGGTTTCGTTTTATCTTCCAGCATCAAATTCACAGTCACAGCTTTTCCATTCTCTTCGTTTTGTAATTCTTTCGCTTCAACTGAGAGCTTCTTCTTGCTTTCTTTCAAACGCTTCGCTTTTTCTCTCAGCGGATCGAGCCCGACACATTTGTAAAGCGATTTTTTGAACAAACTTTGATTCGCGTAGTAAATGGGTGAGTTGTATCTGATAACAAGGACGGCATCTCGCTTTTGGAGGTTCAGGTACTCCTTCAGATCTTCGTAATGTTCCCTGTCCGAAGTGCGTCCCAGTTCGTTGGCGTGGGCTTGCTGAGTTCGCGCCAAAACGCAGAAGGCGGAGACCAGGACCCCGACCAGCAGCCCGAGCTCGGTGTTGACCAGGGCGGAGGCTGCCATGGTGACGAGCCAGATGGAGGCGTCGACACGGTTCACGCGCCACATCCGCGGGACGTCGAGAAACTTACGCAGGGCCCCGCGGAGGTTGACGACGATGATGACGGCCAAGACACACCTGAGAAAAGGGAGAGAAAAGCCGGTTTGGAAAGGTTTTTAGAATAAATAAACAAACAGTATGATATATATTTAATGTTGAAAATGATATTCTATATTCTAAAGAGTTTTTTTATTATATTTTTAGTTACTGCCATTTATAAAGAAAGGATAAAAAGAAAAACTCTCTAAACCACATGCTTTTACAACCTCAGAAATGATACTTTGCAGTGACAGTGACATTGGGGGCTTACTACATGTATGTCTATGAAGGAATATTCAGAAGTTACATAATGCACACATTATCAAACACTGCCTGATAAGTTTTAGTTGGTCTGAAAGCTCAAGTGCACCATCTCCACATTTTGAGCTAGGTTCTTGCTCAGGATAAACTTAAAATGGAGGATTAGTCTGTTTGGAAGGCTTTAAGCTGAGGGTTTTCCTTGATTGTCATTTTTTATGGACACTTTCAGGTTAATGTTATTGAGAGGCTTTACTATTTGCTTGTGTTTCTTATCTCTTTAACAGAGAAAGGGCGAGGGTCATTTAAACAAACAGAGAAAATAGGTTTACTGCAGCTTTGTGATCTAAAACTGCAGCCCTGGTTTGAACAATAGGAAAATAATGTAGAGAACATGCATTATGGCAAAGGAGAAATTCAATACTGTCAACTGGACAAAAGCTTTTTTTGATCGAATACATTTTGCAGCTCACTACACTGAAACTACTCTGAAACTAACACACCTACTAAAATCTCCTGAAAAATGGACCTTTGACCCTTATTTGGCAGTTCCTGTACTCTGCCTTTGTATCATGTGCCAAAAATAAGGGGTCGTGTAAAGGCAAAAGACAGTAACAGCGTACAGTATGTTTTGTTTGTGATTTAGTTAATAAATATATTTTATTTTAAAATCCAACCTCTCACCTCCTTTTTGTTGCGGTCTTGGCACAGGGTCTTAACACATTAAAGAAATATCCCTTTGTAATTATACTTAAATTATCTTTAATGTGAAAGTATTTCATGTATTTATTAATACTGTACATACTATACTGCAAAGTAACTTGTCTGTCAAACTGTTTAACTGTGTAAGTGTTTCTGCCCTATCCTGATCAGCACTAAATAGGAAATCTAAAGGTCTTCTATAGAATTTAAAACAAACTCCATGATGACTAGACCTTGGTTAGATGTTCTTATAATGGATGGAAGTACAGAGAAAATCAGCAGCCGAAATATGTCAATTAAATACATCTCCTACTGTACTGTGTTTTAAAAGAATCCAATAAGCTAATGTACATAAGAAAACAAAATGATTTTCATATGCATCATAAGTGTCCTTTAAAGGTGCATTGCACAGCTTTTCTGGTACAGGGTCCTCTACATAGTTGTCTCCATGGAGATGTTGCTTTGCTTGGAATGTTCCATGGTATCACAACAACACATACAGTATATCTAACACTTATTCAGTAAGAATGTTACTCTTCCTAAATACAATAATCTTCCCTGAACAGAGTTGCCTCTCCACAGATCTGAGCTGTAACGTAGCCTATAGTTGTCTCCCTTGGGATAGGTTTAATCTCTAAAACAAAGCAATGCCATCTCCATGGAGACAAGCAGGAACTTCCACCACTAAAGTTGCGCAGTGCAGCTGTAAAGCAGGCCATAGTCTGGACTTACTTTTGCAGTGAATAAAACAGAGGAGCAATGACCAGAAGCACCAGCAGCAGAACCAGGCCAGTGATCAGCCCAGAGACCTGAGTCTGACACCCAGTCGACTCCTTCACCAGAGTCTTGGTTAGCGCCGCACTAGTGGTGAAACAGCGGAAAAACGCCGGCAGGATATTACAAAACCCAATGGCGTACATCTCCTGGTTGGCATCCACAGTGTATCCGTGCTTTTTGGCAAACATCTCAGACAAAGACACGGTGATGGCGAATCCAACTATAGCGATGGAGAACGCGTCCACGGCGACGTTTGGGATGAGTGACCAGAGGGGGAGCTGTGGAGGCATGAAGCCCGTGGGGATGTTTCCGGCCACACCAGAGCCGTACTCAGTGTTAAAATGTCCAAAGTGAGACGCAATGGTGGCAATGATGACAACAAACAGCTCAAATGGAATCGGAGCCTGGGGAAAGAAAGAAGAACCATTACAAATGGATTTAGATTTGGACCAGTTTTTGACCTGGATTAATCCTGGTTCAGCAGGTTTCTTAGAGGTCCTGTATTATGCAATACGTTTGTGAGCTTTAAGCCATGTTCAGGCCACCACACACTACAGGATTTTCCAGTCTTAAAGTATTTCTAAAGATGTGAGAAAAAGTGCACACCACAGACACGAGGAGAATCTGATGAGATTTTAAATCTCCAATCGCTGCAGTGGGATGTCTATGGACCACAGGATATAATATTTTATTGTATTGTGGATGCGACTGCGCCAGTTGTTTACCGTCTAGAGTAAAACCCCTTGCTGAAATCACCAAAATGATTCTAGTGAAGGTGTACAGAGTCTAAAAACACACTTCCTGTATTACAACAAGACATCAAAAGGTGGAACAGAGCGTCTTTAGTTGGAGAGAAGAACTCAGCCTAAATCTGCAGAGTTTGTGTGTTAAACATGTGTGAATGAAAACACAACTCCAGGTCTGTTTGTGATGAGGAAACAACATTATTACAAATGCATCAGAAATTAGCAGTATCAGCAGAAAATGTCATGAGAATTTTTTTTTATTTCTTTGGTGTGAACAATGTTATGGCAATTTTGTCCTATGAAATCTCATCCCATCCTCACACAGGGTTCCTACAGGTCTCTTCAAGTTAAATTCAAGTCTTTTTAAGACCTTTTTAAGACCATTTATATAAAAACTTAATACCTATTTCATAGACCTACGGGCAAAGAAAATTAAAATTCTTGAATTTGTGTTCATTAATTTCCCAAACAAATGTGAAAATGTAGAATGTGTAAAGGATGATGGAAGAATGACAACAGACAACAAGGCAAACAGAAGTGTTCAGCAGACCACAATAACGTTTGACTAAAGGCCACCACACACTACACGATTTTTTGGTCTTAAATGATGACAAAAAGCGCACACCGACAATGGGTCAGCGGGGAAAAAGGTGAGGAGGGTACGGGAGGGGCGACGGGGCCTCTGGTGTGTGTGTTTTTTTTTCTTCTCAGATTTAACAATTAAATAATATCTTTTTATGACTTTTTATAGAGCAATTTGCTCCAAAATTTCCAAAAAGATTCAACCTGTTGTTTTTATTTGGTAAGACTAATAGCCCAACATTCTATCGAAGTGTTCTATCGAATGGATTTTGTATTGATCGAGTATGTGTCTATCGAGATACATATCGTTATCGTTTTAGCTCCAGCCTAGTCAAGACTAATAAAAATTATATTTTGTCTTGTTGCAGATTATGTTACTGTGTCATGCACTACAGTTATAGGATTCAAGACCCAGATATAAAAATTCAAGCCTTTTTCAAGTATTATTGTCAAGGTTTGAGTGTGGTTGAGGACCCCAAAACAGAGACATAGGTGCAGGTAGATGTTAAACAGGTTTATTGCCGGGATTGAAGGATGTGGTGATGGAAACTGGCTGGAGACATAGACGGAGGGAAGACACTGGGGTAGACTCACAGGTAGACAGACTGGACAACAAGGTCAGGCAGGACGACGTGGACAGGCAGGACGACGTGGACAGGCAGGACGAGGACGTAGACAAGGGATTGACAAGGAGGAATGAACTGACACAGAACAAAGGATAAGGACAGAACTAAGTAGTGGGGCTGATTAGATAATTAGCTGCAGGTGAACCACCGAGCAGGTGATCCACACTGCAGCATTAGCCCAGCCACGCCCCCGAGAGGAGCAGACAGACACAGAAGGGAAGGGGAACACACAACAAACCCTGACAATTATTTCCAAATTCATAAATTCAGTGCTTTTAAGACCCCACAGGAACCCTGCTCACAGCACAGCCTTATCTTTTGACATTTACACAAGACATTATATTCCCCCCTGACCTTGAGTTTGCTCTTGAAGCGGTCGTTGAGCTCTTTGGTGGGGATGAGCACGGCGAGGCACACCAGACTCGTGATCAGGTCGCACAGGTTGGTCTGGCCCAGGTTGGTGAAAATGGCCGCCCAGGTTTTGAAGAGCGTGAACCAGCCCTGAGCCCGCGGGATCTTGAGCCCGAGTAGGTATTTTAACTGCGACGTGAGGATGGTGAGGGACGCGCCTGTGGCAAAACCGCTGAGCATGGAGTCCGACAGGTAAACAGAGACGAAGCCCACCTGGAGGACTCCCATGAGCACCTGCACCGGAGAGGAAACAGGGAGGTAACAATCCAATTCAAGTTTATTTCTACAGCACACAATTTAAAACAACTTCAGCTGACCAAAGTGCTTCACGTAAAAGTAAAAAAAAAACAGAAACAGATACACAGATAACGCAACACATGGACACAATACTCAGAACACCATTTTCCACAGATTGCGCAGAGACTATGCTGGTGCAAATACTTCCTAGAATAATACATTTATATCAAACAATGTTCGAAATTATTCTAGTGAAGGTGCATGTGGAACTCAGTGGAGCACTTCCTGCATTCCCACATGACATCACAAGTTGGAACAAAGTGTTTTCTGTTTGAGAGAGGAACGCAGCCGAAATATGCAGGGTTTGTGTGTGAATGAAAGAAAACACAACTCCAAGTACGTCTGTGATGAGGAAACATTATAACATAGATTTAAAAATAGCGCAATATGGGCTCTTTAACATCAAAATGAGCAATTCAGTGTAAAAACTCTGAGCTTTCAGAGATGAGACAAGAGGAAATGAAGGTCTGAGGAGATTCGAGTTGAGTTTGTGTTTTGGCCGTTTGTACATTTTTAGTAAGAATTGTGTGTTAATGTGTATCCTAGTCCCCAGAGGTTTTCTAGCTGGGAGCTATGGGCCTGGACACAATTTCTGCAATACGAAATAGGGCCCATGAGAACAAAACAAAAGATTGATATAATTTACTGTAAATAAATCATTTCGAGCAGTTCACAATTTTGGTTTCCTCATTTTTTATTTACTTTATTTAATATGTTGCTGTATTGTAAGCACATTAAAGCCACATTACGGAGCTTTCACGTCCAATCACACGCCACGGGGAAAGCGATGTGATGGTAATCGTCAGGCTTTTCTGCACTGATATACGGGTGCTTTTGTGGGCCAAAGAATACAAGTTATTCTGTGTTTCAGGTGAGCCTCAAAAGAATAATACTAACCAGTAATTTGAATAAAAAACACTGCAATTTAGAAAAATAAACCTTTGTCTCCCTGAAGCCTTAAAAGCAGCAGACACTGTTTTATAGACGTCTGCCAACATGTTCGGAAATAAATTACATTCCTTCATTAGTTTTGTAACAGTGAGCATGACAGGTTACACTACTGCTTTTGGAGAATTTAGTAAAAAAGAAAAAAAAAAAGAAAAATTTTCAGGTTGAAATCTTCTGAGTTTTAGTCATGTTAGAATTCTGTTCCCTCCTCAAAAACCAACCTGAAGTTGTGTTTTCTTTCATTCACATATGTTTGAGTAGCTCTTTTTTATTAGTCCGTCTACATTTCCAAAGCTCAAAATGTTCTGTTCCACCTTGTGATGTCATGAATCGGTTGTTCATGAAGTGTTGTTTTGTTCAGTTTGTCAATTTGTTCAGTAAAGATGGGCAACTCCAGGGTTAATATTATCCAAATGATTATAGATCAGAGGTTGGCAAACTACGGCCCGTTAACCTTTTTAACCCGGCCCACTGAACTTGAATAAACTGTAATAAAAATTGCTAGTTTTGTTGTCCCTGCAATTCCGGCTTTTCCCAATAGATGGCAAACTCTAGATATATTGATACATAGGACCAAATTATCCATATCGTTACAGTGTCCAGGGGTAGAACTATATCTTGAACACGTCTTCCTCACTCATGGTCCGAAAACCTTCCCATAAAGCATTGCGGCCAAGTATATACCTAGGTCACTTGTTTTAATTTTGTCAAGAATGATTAAAAATCTGAAAATAATTGCATAATTCCTTTTTTTTTTTTTTTAAGAAGAAAGCTGGTTATGTTGATGTTTGTGTGCATGTTCAGCAGACAGTGGCAGACAGATGGAGCACAGATCTCTGATGGATATTGTAGGAATTAGAATATACCTACATGTATATAGTTGGATGCTGTAAAGTTATTGAGAATTTTAAATCGAGACAATTGAATATGGTGCACATTTTGAATTGCACATTTGAATATGCCACATGTAAATCGTTGGATGCTGCAGGTTATTTTCGGCTTATTTCCTGGGCTGATGTAGTCAGACATGAATGAATGAACCAAAACACGACTCCAGGTCTGTTCGTGATGAGGAAACATTAGAACATAGAGCAGAAAACATCTGTCATATGAGCACTTTAATGGCATCCCAGCTCCAGTAGGGTGACCAGACGTCCCTATTTATCCAAAACCAGTGATTTGTCCCAGTTTTACACAAGAAATGATCCCTGCCAACAGTAAAGAAAGGCATATATTGACATTTGTTTTGGTCAAATATGGAAAAGCTGTTTAAAAATGCCCAAAACACAAAGAAAATGTGACTATATTGACACATGTTAGTCGTGAATGGCCCGAGTGCAGAACAATCCTCCTTAATTACACACTCGATTCGCAATTTTATTACCAGCCAAAACAAACCAGGGGCGTCCCAGATTTTATTTTGAAAATCTGGTCACCCTAAGCATCGGTGGTGCTGTATTGACCCTTTAAAGAGCAGAGGTGCACGTGTTAAAGCTGTTAAAAGCTTCATAAGCAGTGAAAACAGATGGACACATCTACCGTCCCTGGGTGAGCGGAGGAGCAGATGTGGCGCTCCTCCTCTCTGATTGGCTCATTATTTCAGTAATAGACGTCCATTTTGTGTCATCTCTGCGTCTCAGGTCTAATACGGGCTCAGAATCAGTTCTACAGGCTCATTTACACAGCACCACTTTAATGTCAACTGAACCACAGACGTCTGCTTTTTCACCACAAGGACAAAAGAGAAAGGCAGAGGTCAAATGACTCAAACGTACTTGTATGAATGACACGTTATGAAATGTTGACTTTGGATAAATATCGACTGTAAGATGACACTTTTTTCCATTGATTTTATATTGATCCAATAAAACAACAAAATGGCAGCACTAATTTAATCTAAAAGAGTAAAGAGAGAAAAGGTGTGGAGGGGAGCCAAAAAGTGAGCTCAGGTGAGACCACCGTGGCCACACTAATCTCACACTGGTCTCTGAAGCAGAGCTGTTCGCTCTAACAGTGTAAATTGTCACCACAAATTCTCTTTTTTTGTAAAACACATGAGAAAAAAATCTTTTTTCTCATGTGTGCAGATCTTGTCCCATTCCTACTAACTCATACACATGGCTAATGTTTAACAATACCAAATCTGTTGAGACACATCTATAAATCTATCTACTGAGCTAACATATTCCTAGTGAGATAACATATTCCACATCAGCAGTGGTGGAAGTAATTTTGTTAAGTAAAAGTACAGATATAACAACAACAACAACAACAACAAAAACTTAAGTACATTTTTAAACAGGTACTTTAAGATTAAAAAGTACAGTTATTTTTACAGAGAATTTTAGAACAATTAAAGGATGAAATGTAATGATTTTAGCGGATTTTAAAGGGACAGTTCAGAATTTTGGACATAGGGCCTCATTTGTTAGTGAACCAGAGTGTTGGAGACGTGTGGAGACACTTTTTTAAATATTCCCTCCTTGTATTTGGAGAGGTTGCTGGTGCTAGACTACTGCATGTCAATGGCCATAGTCGTCCTGCCAGTAAAAACAGTCTTATGCACTTCACAGAGCACCTGAGGAAAACTATTAGAACTCCAGACTGTCCATGTGAATGTCTGTGCCGATAGAAAAATTTTAGAAGTAAAACCAATCTTGCATTTGAAGGATTTATGTCTGAGCAGCAGCAGCGAGTTGTACTTCCTAACAGAAAGCTCGACAGCGGCGGACTGATATATGAGAAAATAGTCCCTCAACATTATTCTATCAACACAGACATTCACATGGACAGTCTGGTGTTATAATAGTTTTGCCTCGGGTGCCCTGTGGAGTGGGTAAAAATACAAGGACTGGATGGAAGATTTTAAAAAGTGTCTCCGCACGTCGCCAACACTCTGGTTCACTAGGAAATGATGCCCTATGTCCAAAATTCCAAACTGTCCCTTTAAGCGATTCAATTGATTTCTTAATTTTCTTAGCCACATTTATGTATTTGGTTTGCTCAAAGTTGGGATGGTAACTTAAATAAAAAATGTGCTAAAAACAAAGTCTCAGAAAAGTACTTTTTACTTTTCAGCCCCGATCTAGAAAGAGCAGAAAGTTCAGATATCTGCTATCAAATGTACTGTTTTTTTTCTAACTATAAGTCGCTCCAGAAATTGCACAATGAAGAAGAAAAAAGATGTATAAGTCTCACTTTTTGGGGAAATTTATTTTATAAAATCAGAGACCAAGAACCAACATTTAATCTTAAAAGGCAAGTTATAGAAGTTATGGTAATAAAAACAACCCAATAGAGATCCGTGTAGCATTAGTTTGTTCATTTTTCAATATAAAACCAAAAATAAGAAACGAAACGAAATAAGAAATTATTTGTCTTTAAAACCAAAATGAAATAACAGATAATGATTTTTTTTTTTTTTTTTTTTATTCATATATAGGATTCATCTATTTGGTCTATGGGCTGTCAGTGTGAAAAATGTAATATATAAGTCACACCTGAGTATAAGACCACCCAAACCCTGAAAAAGAGTGTGACTTATAGTCCGAAAAGTATGGCAGTGAAGTAAAAAGTATCCACTGTAAAATTTGCTTAAGTAAAATACAGACCCCTACAATGTGTACGTTTACTTTTGTACTTTGTTACCTTCCACCACTGCATATCAGTAAAAGTGATTTGTAATTTATTTCCTCACCTGATAAACTCCAGCCATAAAGGTAACAGTGGCTCCCACCGTGATGGCGTAACAGCTCCGATCACACCTTGCACTTATGTTAGTACTTAGACCTGAGACCAGCTCACTACTTATATTTACACTATCACTACTGCTACTTTCTGGAGGGTATCCGGCCAACGCCAACTCCCGATCCACCACCTGTCCCACCAGCAAACACAGCACCGCAAATATGCCAACAGACGTGTGCCGAGATGTGCCCAGGATTGCATAGATAATAGAGGCAAAGAATGAAGTGTATAAGCCATATATGGGATCCTGGCTGGCCAAAAGCGAATAGGCGATAGACTGTGGAGCAAGCAGTATTCCCACTATCAACCCGGACATTAAATCCCCCAGTATCCAGTTTTTGAATTGGTAACGCGGCAGCCATGTCAGGATGGGGACGAAGCCGAGGATTTTGGACTTGACTTTCTGAGAAGAGCAGGTGCAGTGCTTTTTGACGCGTTGGGATAAAATGGTTTTAAAGGTTCTGGGATGGTCTTTCTCCACTCGCTCCAGGATGAGAGGCTGGTGCAGGTGGGACTCGGGGCTGCAGGCACCGTCCTGCATTGTAACGTTTGTCTGTGGAGAAATAAAGGAGAAAGTCTCATTACATGTTATAGTTTTAGAGAGTTTTAAAAGAAGAAGAAGAGATTTTTTTATTTCTTTTGTTTTTCACAGTATGCAGAGTTTCATAAATGTTTCTTTTTGACTTTCAGGTACAGTCCGTCTCATCTAGTAAAAAATCTACACAAAGTTGCCTTATTAATTGAATGGCTTTTAAGTGTTTTGTGTCACTTTTCTAGTGGAGGGTCTGTCAAATGCTTTTCTCCATGGAGATGTCATTGCTTTGTCTGGAAAGTTTCAGTACAGTATTAAAGTTTTCTATCTTTATGAAGACCAAACCAGACCAAGTTACAGGTCAGATCTGTGGAGAGGCAACCCTGCTCACAGTCAGAATTCTTGTTTTTCTAGGTATTTTTGAGCTGTAAAACCAGGGACGGACTGGGATCAAAAAACAGCCCTGGACTTTTCCCCCACAAGTAACCCTATACCATGGGGGGTTCTTCAATTATTCAATTATTTCAGTAATGAAATGACTGAAGAAAACACACAAAAATTAACTTCTTCTGATTGTTTATTAACAAAAACACCTAAATCACTTCATTTTGAAGTGACTTAGCTTTTTTGTCTTTAACCTTTTCCCATTCATCTTTCTCCTTACGGTTTCAGTTCGACATCTTTGACATGCACTGAAACTAGGGATGGGCATTCGATTAAATTTTCTTAATCGATCGTTGTTACGTGTTACAGAAACAAAACTTAAAACCACATGGCTCATTTGCATAAACAGAAAGTGAAAAAAGTAGCTCTTTCCTTGTGCTGATGTTTCAGCTTCTGTTGGACTAAAGGACACGACTCAGTGGAATATGAGTGTTCTTTCTGTGACAGAGGACGTGATGAGGCTGGTGAGTCTGTTCTGTGCGTATGTCGCGTTGGAGATACTGCGTATACATGTGAAACTGGGATACTCAAAAAAAACAAAAAAAACCTGATCATAACGGGGATACTGAGGAGCAAGTAAACACACTCATTGGAGGATATAGTGATCTCCAAGGAGCCAGAGCCAAGACGTGGGACAGTGGGGCCGCAACTCCAGTGTTTGTGCTGTGAGACGCAGCCCAGACTCCTTATGCTACATTACCACAGCAACCTACATTCAGTTTGTCGATTAAAATGAACGTGGTCAACGAAATTCTTAATGATCAATTGTCGATTAATCGACTAATCATGTCCATCCCTAGCTGAAAGCAACAAGTAACCCAAGCTTCTTTGTCGCATTTTAGGCCTATGCAATTTACAAATGTGCAAACTATCGTATTAGTGCCCTCTGCTGTTAGTACAGCTGACAGCCAATAAACCAGACAGCCGTACTGGACTTTTCCAAAACGCAGATTGCCAGTCCGCCCCTGCATAAAACCCATCTGTAATTTGACAAATGTAAGGTAGAGCTGTTTAACGACATCTCTCCTAATAAAAATCTACATTTGGTCAACCATGATTATTGTGGGAGATTGGCTCCTATTTTAATCTAATGGGCTAAAGTCCTTGGAGCTGATGACAATCACTAATCTTGCACAAGATGTTTATTTGTTTGTTTGTTTAAATAAATAAATAAATAAATAAATAAATATTTATTTATTTCAGGGACAGCGCATATTAATAAACATTTCTGTAAATATGCCAGGGTTAGCCCAAAGGCTATTTTTCACCTGCAATCCCCAGACAGATGGTAAAAGCCGCCCTAAAAGAACAAGAGTAGGATTAAAAGTGTCCAACGCAAAATTACAATTACAATAAATATAGTAAAGCTAAAATGTACAATGTAGACACAACAGATCGGCAGTCAGGCAACAACAGACAGGTGCATGAACACACACAAGCAAACACATACACACACATACAAACACAGGGCAAGATGGCAGCATGTATTCTCATGATATGTGTGAATAAACAAAGACATGAGAATCCATCGGGGTTTGGTCCCGCTGGTTACCGCAGCAATCACAGAGCAGGATTGAGCCAAAGGTGAAGCTCCCAAACAAACCAAAACAAACATGGCGTCGCTGACAGACTATTTAAGCGACAATACAGACGACTTAGTTTGTGATAAACGTGCAGAAGGTGAGAGCTTTGTGCATCTGAGGTTCAGCCTTTCCCCAAACTCTTTTAGCGAGAGCCATTTCAGACAGATAATGTGTAGAACTCGATCCACATCAATCTGCGATGAATAATGGCACCACTCTGTGAACCTTTTGTTTATTTAAGCTGACACAGAGGACATTGAACTTAGTGACCGCTTTTATTTCTAAATTAGATCTAGGCCAAATTACAAAAAAATTTTTATAAAAAAATATAAATGATTTTCTTTTCTTTTTTTTCCACAAGAGAAATTACTTACGATAGAAAATTAGAAATGTCTGAAACTGTGATGCAATAATTAAAAGTCTGTAGTTTTAGCTTTCAGAAATTACTATTTTATTCAATTTTAATAGGAGAAAATAAAATACGAAAGATTGCAATCCATCAATCCTGACTCATTGTTTTATACATATGACCCAGCCCTACTGTGCAGCCCCATTAGACACACAGTGTAGTAAAAGTGTCAGTTTTAGGTCAACAACACCTTTTAAATGTCCCTTGTTCAGTTTGTATCATGTTTCAGATAAGATTACAGTAGTTTCTCAATCACTCCGTTTGTGGTGAGCCTTGAAAAGCTAAACTGCCATTTTGTAAAACTAAAACTAAAAAAATAAGGAGCCAGCAATTAGCAAATCGCTTTATAAAGGTGTAACTTTTCTAGTGGAGGATCAATGGAGCTGTTATTGCTCTGGAATGTTTCACAGTATGGCATTAAACCTTTCTATCTTTATGGCATCCAAACCAGAACAAGTTATAGGTCCGAATTCCTGTTTTTGAGGTATTTTTGAGCTATAAAACCACATGTAGTTTAATAAATGTAAAGCACAGCAGTTTAATGTCATACTGTGGAATATTCTAGGCAAAGCAATGACATATCCATAGAAACAAGCAGGTGACCAACCCCTGACCAAAAAGTTATATGATTTCTTGCAAACAATAAAATATTTTATCTCTGAAAAAACAAAAAAAACAAAAACTTGTAATTCTTGTATTCGTTTAGCAGTTCATATTTCTCAAATTATGCAAACAAAATGTGTGGTCTGAACAGGATATTCGGCTGGTATCGTTAAGAAGTTGCAGATACGATACTGATATGATACTGTGCATTTTTTATTCAATACATTTTGGTACGATAGATTTCAAATCAGTTCGATATGGTTCAGTAAAAAATAAAGGCTAAATCATGGGTCTGATACTAAAAGTCTTAATATGAAAAAATTTACTCATCAAAATGTCAAAGGTATTGCATAAACAAGCTTCCTTTCTCCAAACAAGCAACACAATTTTAGCTTTTTCACAAAATTATTTAGTAAAATATATTTAAAAAAATACTCTTGGTGATATCTCGATACAGCAGCTGACGATATCGATACTGCATCATCAAATTAAACCATTATATATATATATATATATATATATATATATATATATATATATATATAGCTATTTCAATATTTTTGCGCACCCCTAATCCTATTATCAAAATGAGCAAATCTAAGAATCACAATCCCAAGGTTTGGTACAAACCTTTGATACTTTGACTCAAAACACATGGATAATAGATAGATAAGCATATTTGACCCTGTAAGCTTCAAATACGCCCTTAATAAGTGACAATATTGTAGACGGG
This sequence comes from Odontamblyopus lacepedii, assembly GCA_034769755.1. Classification (NCBI taxonomy): domain Eukaryota; kingdom Metazoa; phylum Chordata; class Actinopteri; order Gobiiformes; family Gobiidae; genus Odontamblyopus; species Odontamblyopus lacepedii. The sequence goes on along the minus strand of CM068355.1, from coordinate 32,870,864 downwards.
GTTGTCAGAAGTATCGAGATAATAAAACTAATATTGAAATTAGATACTCCTTTGAGCAGGTATCAACACTGAAATCACATAAAATGGACTCAATTTGACCACCTGAACAGTTTCATTTTGAGTTTTATCAGAGCTAGTGTAAGGCCACATGGGATAATGAACAGATACTTATTTTGTGTGGAAAATTATAATAATGTCTAATAACGAGCTTTTAAAATTATAATTTGGGAATCAAAAATTGGCTTTAGTCTCGGAAACGAGAATTTTAGTACCGTAACAGCACGAGTGGATAAATACATGTCCAAAATGTCCAAAACACAACTTAAGCATTCACTGACGTCACTTAATTGTTGTTTATTCTTGTCCATCTGCTGCACTGTTCAGATCCACAGTCACAGACACTGTTGTTCTATGATGGCCGAAATTATTTTTATATGTACAATTTTATCTCATTAAATTGTATAAGTGGCCCGGATTATTCAATTTCAGGGGTGGGCGGTTATTTTTTTTCCATGGGGCCATGTGAGACACAGAAAATATTGTGGAGAACCGGGCAAAAATACTTAACTCAATTCTGCATAATATGGATTGTATTTCTTTTTAATTGCAGTAAATAGCATTGTTCTGACAATGCTAAGACTGGTAAGAGTTTATGTTCTGACTCAGCAATGAAAAAGTGAGGTGGCCTTACAAAAAATGTAATTTAAAGAAACACCTCTAAAATAAAAGCAATGTAGCTTTAGTCCTGCATGTGGCAGAATGATAAAATATGTTTATTTTGTAATTCCAAATGAGATTATGTGGACCGGTCACGGTCAGCCAAAGAACCGTATGATTATTTCAGCCCTGGAATTGCCCATCTCTATTGAATAGGGGTGTAATGAGGTTTAAGTCTCACGATAAACGTGATCGTCACGGTATGAACCTCACGGTACGATATTTATTGCGATATTGTGGGAAAGCTCACAATATGGTGGCGAGGCTCAGGATATTACGATATTCTACATAATAACAAGACTGACATTCTAAAATACTTTGACCAGTCATTTGATACAACATTTATTGTCATTAGGGATGTAACGATATCCAAATCTCTCTGTACAATATTTTCACCATAAACATCTCACGGTACGATATATATTGCAATATTTTGTGGAGGCACAAAACTGAATATGCTACTTTCTCCTCTAAAAATGCCTTCACAAGACTTAATCCAAAGAATTAAGATTTCAAAGTGCTTAGAACATTTATTTCTTCATGTCGTCTGCACTGAAACGGAGCAAAGGATCATGGTCTATGTAGTTCCCTGTTCCCCCTTTTTTTTTTTTTTAGCTATTTCGGCATCAGAACCATTCATTTAAGCAAAGAGTCTTGGGATTTGATATATTGTAATGGTCCACGATATTGTGAGACCTTTGACAATACGATATCACCATATTTCAGTTATTGTTACCTCCCTACTCCTGAACAAAAGGTAAAAGGGGCTGAAAAATACCACTTCATGACATCACAAGGAGGAACAAAGCATGTTCAGCTTTGGAGATGCAGACAGACTAATAATAAACAGTTACATGTGAGAATAAAACAAAACACAACTAGGTAACAACGTTGTATCGTGGGACCATTCAATGTCACTTACTGCCTATATTAAAGCACTCATTTTTGACCAGTGTAGTCTCTTTTATAAGTTTATGAGAACACAATGAGCAGCAAAGTTGAATTTTGTTATGCCAGTATATAGTCCAGTTTATTTTAGACTAGGGAAGCCACCATAGTCTCTTAGCTTTACTCTGCTGGAGTTGTGTTTGATTTATTGTCTGTTGTAAATCTTTATAGTATCATTTATCTTGATCTCGATTTTGATTGCATGCTCTTATTCTCCTACTGTTTTTGAATTTAGCGTTGGAACACTGTAATTTCTCTATTGTGGGATACAAAAATAAAAAAATTATCGTAAATGCCCAGCCCTACATACAGTGTATTAAGAGTTTTAGCTGGAAATCATTTCATCTTTGCAGTGTCTTTGTTATAGACCTGTGGGGTATAATTGTCTAGATTTGAGCAGAGAGTACAAGAGGAAGCACAGGACTTGGACTCCTCTGTGAGCCTGGTTTGATAAGATCAACTTTCATTGTCGATTCCAATAGCACTTTTAAAACAACTTGAGCTGACTAAAGTGCCTCACATAGAAGTCAACAAAAACAGAAGAAACGGATATACAGATAACACAATTCATGGGAAAACTACAATAAAACACCAAGATATCCTGTTTAGCCAATAATAAATGCTGGATGTAATGCTATCCAAATCTCACGTTACGATATTTAATGCAATATTCTGTGGAGGAAAACAGAATTGTGAAATGTGCTACTTTTTCTCTTTTAAAATGCCCCCTTTGGTACTGTTATAATAAAATGAATTAAGATTTAAAAGTGCTTAAAAACAGTTATTTCTTCATGTAGTCAGCACTGAAATGGAGCAAAGGATTGTGGTTTATGTAGTTCCCTCTGTTTTTTAGCTAATGCTGCACCATAACAATGATTATACAATAACTAAGAGTTATTGTTATATTCCTATTGAATGCCAAGGAGAAGAGGTGAGTTTTCAGTCTAGTCTTAAGGCTCTGTCACTTTGGTTTAAGCAAAACATTTGACATTTTCACTGTTTTGATGAGTAAAATGGGTGTTTTTCATATTAACTTTTTAATAAAGACTTTTAGTATCACACAGCCATGATTCAGCCTTTGTTTTTAACTGAATCGCAACAGAAAGTAATGAATTACATTTAATCACATTACTGTGATTGAATAGTTTTTATGAGTAATTTGTCGAGAAGTTTTTGAAATAGATCATTTTACTTTTACTCGAATACATTTTGACCCAAGTATTTGACTTCACTGGAACCCACATTCGTTACTGAGTAAAATCAGACTGATAACTGACAGAAAAAATATGAAATGCAAAAAATAAAAAATAAATAAATCTGACGGAAATTAAATTAAATTGTGTAGGCTTGTGCGGCATTTTCGCTCTAGAATGTTCAGTCATTGTGCAGAACCATCAGGATCAACTTGGATCAACTTGGATGATGCTGGAGTCAAAGATAGAGGTCGTCATGGACGGCATGTGCAATGTATGCAACATTTTCATTTTGGTTTAATTTTCTTTTGTTAAATTGTTAATTTGTTTAATATGTTAAATTTGTTATGTTAAAGTTCTATAAAGTTGTATAAAAAGAAGGAAGAGCTCTGTGTTCGTAAGTGTTAGCAGCTCAGTTGTCTTTAAAATTAACAAAGTTTATATGTATCACCTAAAAGTTGATTCAAACAACTTGTGCTGGATTAGATTTATGACTCATTTTTTTACATCAAATAACTGAAAGCAACTTTTACTCAAATTACATTTTAAATGAAGTACTTTTTTACTTTTGCTCAAGTAGATTTTGGATGGTTACTTTTACTTTTACTTGAGTAGAAATTAAGCAAAGTAAAGATACTTTTTACAATTTTTCAGTACTTTTTCCACCTCTGCTGTATCGTAATAAATTGATTTGAAATGTACTTGTCATAAATTTTATACAATCACAATCCAGTGAATGTATTTGTGACATTTAAACGCCAGTCTCCTACCAATTGGGATTAAATCAAACTGAGTCAGTTCTCTTTTTTATGTGCCCTGCACGGGGAGAGCTCGGCCATATGCGTGCGCTCTCTAGGCTCGTCCACGCTGCTCTTCCAAAGTTCCTCCCCTTCCAGCACGGGTTCTATTAAATTTTCAACAATCCATCATGTCAGTACAAAGCATGGTCATAAGCTTACAACAGATAACATTTAGTGAAGTATATCATGACTTTGTTTTACATTTGATCAGATAAGTACAAATTTACGATCTGGGAACTTAGCTGAGTACGAAGCAAGAGGTCATAAGAGGTCACACATCTGGTTTTAGCAGAGATAGCGTTAACACAGGCTCTTTCATCCTCTGCAAATTGAGATCACCTTTTAACTTAGATGTACATTTTTTAATAACTTCATCATTATAAGCATTTTATTCTAACAGTACTATATTAAATCGAAAGTGCACTGTATAAAAAAAGTTTATTATTGATGACATTAAGAAATACTTTATTCTTTTTTTCATGTTTTGCTTTAATACTGCCACTGTCTATGAACTAAAACAGAGATTATGTTTTGTAGACAACTGGTCAGGATTAGTTCATAGTTACAGCAGTAATAGGCAGAGAGCCTTTTTTGCCCTTCGCCTTTATCTTATCATAGTTTATATTATATTATAATTAATTGTTTTATGTTGCACTATAATGCCAAAGCAAGTTCTGTTTGTGAATTTTCTGCCAACTTCCTGTCAGTAAATAAATATTTATTTTGATGATCCATCTGCTCTCATGCAAACACTATTAGCCTATTGTGTGTAATAGTGAATTGTGATGTTATCACGTGACATTTATTAGCACAGACAAATATTAAGTAGTCACAGCACTGCACTCTTCAAATGCTACGCAACTACTGATTTCACGGTCACATGCAAACTTACAGGTTCTAAATTACACTAAATGGACACTGTTTGAGAGAAGAACTCAGCCTAAATATACAGGTTTGTGTGTTAAACATGTGAATAAAACAAAACACAACTCCAGGTCTGTTTGTGATGAGGAAACATTAGAACATAGAGCAGAAAACAGCACTATATAGGCCCTTTAGGATTAATACATTACATTTTACCAGCACTGTATACTGACTCATATGGGGTAGTAAAAAATGTAAATTATACTTGACCTTAACTACCATACCTATACTTGATCCTGCCTGGATCAGAACTGCAAACTAGAGCAGGTTCACTAAATGGCATGACATTTAAGTGCTACTTCTATAACGTACATGCTAAACGTTAAATTGTTTACTTGTTCATTTTCAACACAACGGAGTGATTCTGGTGAACAGATATAAGTAGGTCTGATCATAGCAGAAAAGTGAACATTTTAATATACAAGCAACATGTCCTGGTTTGGTTTAGTCCTGCTTTAGTCCTGCTTTACACTCTGTTACATCCTCCTGGTTTACAGAAGGTTTAGTCCAGTTTTAAGTCCTAGTTTCTAGATTTCACCTGGTGCAGTAATAGACAAGACCTCTGTAGTTGTAGGTTTGAATTAAAGTCCTGGTTTACCCCGTACGTAAAGGTAAACTGGTTTTCCCAGTTTACCTTTACGCTCTGTTTTAAACCTGGTTAAGTCCTGGTTAGGACATGTTTGTGGTTTAGAGCTGCTTTAGTCCTGCTTTAATCCAAGTCTAGTCTAGTCCACATTTAGACCCACTTTAGTCCTTGGTTTAATCCTGGTTTACTTCTATTTTTTGGTCCAGACCTGGTTTAGACCTAGTTTTTCATTTAAACCTGGTTTAGTCCTAGTTTTCGATTCAGACCTGGTTTAGTCCTGTACTTAGAGTTCAGATGTGGTTGATTCGTAGTTTAGTAGTCCATGTGTGGTAGTTCTGCTTTAGACCTAGTTTTTAATTTAGACCTGGTTTAGCCCTGTTTTAGTCCTTCAGTATCCTAGTTTTCTATTCAGACCTGATATAGTCCTAGTTTAGACCTAGTTTTTCATTTAGACCTGGTTTAGTCCCGGTTTAGACCCGGTTTAGACCCGGTTTACACTTGGTTTAGTCCTGGTTTAGTCCTGGTTTAGTCCTGGTTTAGTCCTGGTTTAGTCCCGGTTTAGTCCCGGTTTAGACCTGGTTTAGTCCCGGTTTAGTCCCGGTTTAGTCCCGGTTTAGACCTGGTTTAGTCCTGTGCAGAGGTGCCACATCAGCGGTAATATACATCGCTATGAATGGACACCTTTGTAAACAAGCTGTTAATGTGAACCGACAAACTCGATAAAAGCACGCTAACTTTACGTGACAAACATAACACGGTCATAATTAAACTTTACAAAGATAAACCAAACCTTTAAACGTACCTGATCCCCGGAGTGGTCCGTGGGAAGGTTTTAATCCAAACTTTTGGTCGCTGTGACAAACTGCATGCCACTCGGTCGCTCCGCTGCCTTTCAATATTACGTGCGTGATGACGCCAGCGGGAGACGTAACTCGAGCTTCCTGTTTGTTTGTTTTTTGTTTTTTGTTTGTTTTTAATCGATATATTTTAAAATATTAAATGATGAAAATTCAATGAATAAAATAAAAAAAAGATTAAGTTAATATCTCTAAACAGAAATATTTTACTTTTTTTTTTTGTTTAAGGTGTAACTTTTGGAGTGGAGGTCAGATACCTGCTGCTTGTCTGCATGGAGATGTGATTGCTTTGTTTGGAATGTTTCACAGTTTGGCATTAAACATATTGATCTGTATGAAGAAAAGTAGGATACGATAGGATCAGATATGAGGAGAGAAGGCCCCACTCACAGTTAAGAATATAAGTTTTTGGTATATAGGCCTAATTATTTAATGCAGGGTTTCCCTCCACCAGAAATGTTAACGTGCATTTGACAGAATCATATATTCAGTTTTATCAGTTACATGGCAGTTTGTGAAGAGAAGTAAAAAAAAAAAGAAAACGTTGAAAAACAGGAAGTAGAGGGCAGTGACAGTTTATGAGCAAGAAATGCATTTTTCTAACATTTTAAACATTGATTTCACAAAATAAAGGAATTGTCATGTATTTTTTATTTATGAAATCATAACTATTGTGTAATTTAGACAAGTTTTGGTCCTTATTGACCTTTTGGTTCCTGGTCTGTGTAGCTCTTTGTACATGTGTGTAACTAGAAGACCAGCTAAGATTTATTTTATTTTATTTATTTTATATATATATATATATATATATATATATATATATATATATATATATATATATATATATATATATATATATATATATATATTGTAACATTTAACATTTCTGGTGGAGGGTCCATCCAATTATGTTTAACATGGAAACATTATTGCTTGGTCTAGAATGTTTCACATTAAACATTCCTGTCTTCATGAAGATCGAACCAGACCAAGTTACAGGTCAGATCTGTGGAGAGGCGACCCCGCTCACAGTTCGAAGGTATTTTTGAGCTATAAAACCACCTGTAATTCAATAGATATAAGGCAGAGATGTTTAATGTCATATTGTGGAACATACCAGGCAGAGCAATTACATCTCCGTAGAAACAAGCAGGTGTCGGACCCCTAAAAAGTTACATAGTGCACCTTTAAATATTATAATATGTTATATAATACTATTTTTAATAAAGGAGCACACTAATCTGTCATATGTACTTTAAAAAATATACCTTTATGGAAAATTACAATACAGAACGATACTTGTAGTTTATTATTATGGCCTATTATTGTTAGGCCTATCTCTTTCTCTGTCTATCTTGTCGTGCTGTGTGTAAAAATAAACCTCCTCATGAGCGATATGGAGCTTGCAAAGTCCAGGTTATTGTTTGAAGCTCCACCTGAGGAGGCCCGTCTCATGTCTCAGCACTTCAGCAACTTCTGCCACCGGTTTTGTGCCCCTGAGCCAATGTTATTCTCATGTTCAGATTTCACTCTGTACGGACAGTGTTTTTATCCAGATGACAAAAACAACCTCTGTACTTTTTACAACTGTTTTTCATTGATTGAACCAGGACTGAACTAGGACTGAACCAGGACTGAACCAGGACTGAACCAGGACTAAACCAGGACTTAACCAGAACTAAACAGGACTGAATCGGGAGTAAACTAGGACTACACCAGACTAAACCAGGATTAAACCAAGACTAAACCAGGGCTAAATCAGGATTTATCCAGGACTAAACCAAGAGTAAACCATTACTAAACTAGGACTTAACAGGACTAAACCAGGACTTAACCAGAACTAAACCAGGATTGAACAGGGACTAAACCAGGACTAAACAGGACTGAACTGGGACTAAACCAGGACTAAACCAATACTAAGCCAGGGCTAAACCAGGATTTAACCAGGACTAAACCAAGACTAAACCAGGACTAAAAAAGGTCTGAACCAGGGCTAAACCGGGATTTAACCAGGACTAAACCAAAACTGAACCAGGACTTAAACAGGACTTAACAGCACTTAACCAGAACTAAGCCACAACTAAACCATGTTAAACCAGGACTAGACCAAGACTTTGTGTTATTACTGGAAATTTTTGGAATTGTTATTGGAATTATCTTTTCCACACAGGCTACAGTTCACTGACAACTTCTATCCATGGGTTTCAAAATGATCTAAAAATGAAGAAAATTTCCAAAGCTATGTATTAGTTAAAACACATTAAAAGTATTTTATCTTTCAAATGAGAAAAAGTTGTAAGAATAAATGAGAATTTTTTGATCTGGTTCGGTGCAAAGGAACATAACAGGTCCTATATTATGCAAAAATGACGAGGTTTATAATGTTAAAACATACCTGGAGTTGTGTTTTGTTTCATTCACATATGTGGAGCACTTCCTGTATTACCACATGACATCACAAAGTGGAACAGCAGATTGTTTTCTGTTTGAGAAAAGAATGCAACCTAAATATGCAGGATTTGTATCTTAAACATGTGTGAATGAAACAAAACAACTCCAGGTCTGTTTGGGATGAGGAAACATGAGAACATAGATCAGAAAGGAGCACAATGGACTCTTTAATTTATTTGGCCGGACTCTATAATAAACGATGATACTCTTCAGTCATTCCACAGGGGGAGACATTTGTTATAATCTGAGCTGTAATTGGATGCAGGCTTAAATTAAATCCACGCATGACCATTTAAAACATCCCAGATAATCCTGTTCTGTTCTCAGACACCTGCACTCACAGCACCACAGGGATTACAGCGCACACAAAGGCATTCAACAGGTAAGAACCATTCTGTATTAGATGATATTCATTTAGGCGATAGTAGATGGTCATTTTGCAGAAAAATTGGTATAATTGCAGTTGAACCATTGATTGAATGATTTAGATTTAGACTTAGACATCCTTTATTGATCCACAAGGGAAATTATTTGGACACAATAGCTCAGACATCACATTATATTACAAGAACAAAGAGTTTAAAGCAGTAGCAGTAAAAAATAGTAAGAGACTGGTATCAATATGTCATAAGTTATATAAATGTGTGTACAGTAAGTAAAACAAATGTACTAATATAAATAGTGTTTATCACAGTTATATACAAGAAGTCGTAAGGAAACAGTGCAAAGATGATATGATGATTGACAGAAACATTTGTTTTTATTTTAAATTTGTGCCAAGAGAAAAATAATAATCATATACATACTGCATACACACTGTAAACAACAGAAAAGCACATTTCTTGAAAAGGAGAGGGAAGAAGAAAAACTCATATTAAGCCTTTCCTGTTTATGATATAGTTTTCAAAATAATAAAATTGTACTACGTTTTTTCAATATTTTATTTTCATTTACTATTTTTGCTACTTTGAATGTATTATTACCATTTATATTTTTGCTTTTTTTAATTATAATATACTGTGATGTATGAGTTACTGTGTCCAAATCATTTCCCTGGTGGATCAATAAAATTTGTTTAAGACTAAGTCTAATTTTACAGTAATATTTTACTGAATTGTAGCTTCATTGTCTGTATGTGCTGTTTGTTTGTATGGCCACATAAAAAAAAAAAAACTACATAGATTACACTGACAATGATCCTTTGCATTTATTTATTTATGTATTTATTGTTACTGTAAAGGCTGCGTATGGCATTTTTAGAGGGAAATGCTTAAAACTTCCTTAGCAAATGTAACATTATCTTTTAACATTTCAACATGAAATATTGAATTGTACTGTTATTTTTAGTTCTTTTATTATTGTATTTTGTATTTTGTAGCACTGTGACCTGGAGTGTCGTGAAAGGCACCTCAAATATACAGTGTCCCAAAAAATGTGGCATCATTTTAAAAGCAGTAATCTTGAAAACTACTGTGTCTAGCTCACTGAAACCGCACAGTTTAAGTGTTGAACGTCATAAGTTTATTATGGGACATTGTTTGCCAGTTTTCCAAATTTAGCATCTTGGGTGAGTGTGTGCGAACAGATTCCAAAACACAAACTGACTTTGGTCATTTGGGAGTGAATGGCTCAACCTGAAAACAGAACAAAAATAAAACATTAAATATAAACTCTTCATCTGTTTTTATACTTTCTGTGAAAATTTGAAATTATTTCTACACAGACATGCCTGTGAAATGACGTCAAATGTTTTGGGACAACTTATATTATTATTATTATTATTTGTAGTCATTGTAGTAGTAGTAGTACCATTTCTGCAACATTATCCTCTTTAATATGAGAATACATGTAGCCTATAGTCCTTTGGATGTTTTTCAGCAGTTTTACCCAGCAGATCCAAAGCCAATAGTTAACTAGATTGCAGTAATACCTATGACGTTGCTAAATGACGCTATAACGATTATGTGAAACATTTTAAACTGCGTCAGGACATTGTGCGCACTTGTTGACACCTTCCAACAGTTGAAAAGATACTTGGTTTCCTGCAATCACAGTCACACAACAGCGAGTTGAACTGGTTTTCTCTGCTATTCAAGACATTATCAACCTGAATGATCTTATGTCAGCATGAGTCTGCATATTCTATCCCTCACCTCTCACTCCATCTGCTTAACACTTTTAATCTGATGGAAAGTGCACCTCTGTATTGTTTTCTCTTCTTTATTAGACTGACTGGGCCTCATTCATGAAACAACCAAGATGCTGAGAGAACTCGGCCCTAGATTCACAAAACATTTTTAAGCTCACAAATGCTTTCTCAAGTGACAGTTGGATTCACCAACACCCAGATAGGAACACCTCCACGCTCATTTACATTTCATTTACATAGAAAATGGGTTTGGTATTTTGACACATGAAAGCGCGAGAAAGAGAGAGACCGAGAAAGTCAAGTAGAGCACGTCTACAGACTACTGTAGACTACTGTTGTTTTACAGCTTCTGCAGCGATTTCACATGTCCAAACTCACATGAACACACTCAGGGAGGGAATATTTAAGTCATAAACTAACTAATTAACTAATTTCCCCCAAAACCTGCCTTTATTTGGAGGAAACAGTATACATATGGACATCTTCTTATGAGTTACTAAGAAATGCAAGGTTATTTGGGATAGTTTGATCAAATTAGAATTTTTAGTTGTATTTTCAGAGTAATAATATTCTAAAAAGTAGAATTTTTGTTCTTACAAGTGCTTCTGACTGTTCGCAGAATTTGTTCTTACGGAAGAACATTTTCAGTTAATAAAAAGTTTTGTGAATATTAAAAATGTTCATAAGAAGGCCTTAGGTATAAATTTGTTCATAAGAACATTTCATGAATGAGACCTATTGTAGTCAATTCACTGCACAAACTTGCCTTACATACATGCAGCTGAATATACAGCTCTGGGAAAAGAAACAGAAAAAAACACTGCAAAATGATCAGTTTCTCTGTTTTACTCCTTATAGGTTTGTGTTTGAGTAAAATGAACATTTTTGTTTCATTCTATAAACTACTGACATTTCTCCCAAATTCCAAATACAAATATTGTCATTTAGAGCATTTATTTACAGAAAATGACAAGTGCTGAAAATAACAAAAAAGATGCAATGTTTTCAGACCTCAAATAATGCAAAGAAAACAAGCCAATATTAAATTTTAAACAAAATAATACTAATGTTTTAACTTATGAAGAGTTCAGAAATCAATATTTGGTGGAATAACTGATTTTTAATCCAAGTGTTTTCTCCTTTTCCTCCTTAAATCAGATTTGGTTCAGGTGATCTCCTCATCAGTGCCTCATGAAGCAGAATGAGGTGTGTTTGTGCTGAATTCAACAGACGCTGGAATGAAACGACCGTCACACATGTAGAGATGATGATTTCAGAAAAAAAAATGCAGTGGTCTCTTATTTTTTTCCAGAGCTGTATTTAAACATAGGGGCTACTTCATGTATATTTTTCCCCACTATATGCCACATAACAATATTTTATTTGTAGGAGTGCAAAGTATAAAACTATTGAAATTTAAGTTAAAAAAAACAAAGTAAAAACTATAATCAAGCTGCTGTAATTGAGGGGGCTAGATTCTTTGGGTACTTGAACTTTTAGAGTAGATTTTTAAACCTTTTACATGAGCTTTACATGAGCATAATTCTAGACTGTAATTCTAGTGATTAAAAATTAAAATAGACTCGCCTGTATTTTGTTTTTGAGTGATAAAAAATCCTCAAAATAGTGGCTATAACAGGAAGCTGAATCCAATTTAAATTTTGCTTGCAGTAGCCTACTTGTACTTGTAATCATGTTATTTTTTTTTTAGCCATGTAACTGTACTGTTACTAAATAAATAAATATAATGTATTCTTTCCCCTTCCCCTTTTTTTGTCATGGAGGCTGTAAAGTCCCGTCATCATTCATTAAGTGCAGTGGTGCAGTTGGTGTGCGCCCTCTTCTGGCGTAATGACTGTAATATTATTTGAGAGTCAGCTAACATGCACTTTATCTAAATCACTTTGATAACTTCAGATTAAAGTCTAATGTGAGCAACAGCTTCAGACAGACCAGTGCCTCTAGTTAGCTTCACCGTCCAGAGAATGTTGATGGCATCAGCTGTAAAATATCAGCAGTCTCCTGAATTCTGCTCTCCTCTTTGCAGCCATGGTGGACGCAGCGACCGCAACACAGTTCCTGGATTCGAACCCTCAGTTTGCGAAGCAGTTCTACGACGCAAACTTCCGTCCCACAGTGATCGCGGAGCTCCTGGACAGCAGCCGGAAGAGCGCCGTGGACACCAGGAAGTTCCACACCCTGTCCAGCGTGGAGGAGAGCGAGATCATACTGGACCTGGTGAGGGACATCCAGGACAACCTCCATATGGAGAAGGCCGTGTTCAACCTGATGAAGCACCTGAGCTTCATGCTGAGCACCGACCGCATGAGTCTGTTCATGTACAGACAGAGGAATGGCGTCGCAGAGCTCGCCACCAGGTAAACAGGGTGGAGACTGGGACTAAACACACAAACTTCACACAACTACTGTGCAAATTGGCTTTATTCATCATACCAGAAGACTTTTGGAAACATGCGGATACTGACTTACAGTGTAGTTAGCGACACTGGGCATGTGATAAAACAATAAAACCGTGGATTCAGTAGCAGCGTCTTCACAACCTGCCAAAGCTTTCCATGAAGGCCAGGACTGGTTTAACTGCTGATCTGCTCAACATACGGAATGCTACAATAGCATGGTTTTTTTTTAAGTTAGACACATTATAATAGACAAGTTAATTGGAAATTTATAAAAAGAAAAAAAGAAAGAACATAATGACATCTAGATGAAGAAAAAGGGACCTTTTTCTCAGTTTTCCTAGATTTTGTCAGAGATATGACAGCCAACAGAGCCCAACGGAAGTTGCCGTTTCCAAACATCTGCCGTTTTTGTGACGTAAGCATGAATAAAGCCTGTAGAGCTGCAAACTGGGCAGTACTTGGAGGACTAAAAGAGAGTCTGCATAGTGATGCACTAATCTGTTTTTTTCAGTTCTGATGCCGATTTTGATACTGTAGCTATAAGCTGATACCAGAGATATCAGTAGATATAAAGTGATACCAATGTAGAGACTGACAATAGCATTTAAATCCTAAACTAAACTAAAATAGGACAAAACGGATCCAAATATAGCTGCTTTTGCCTTAAGTAACCAAAGAACAGCTTATTAAACAAAAAGTTAAACAGGAGACTTTCTGGGCCAACTACGACCAGTAAATATTCTTATTACATGTCCAACCAGCATATCGACTGAACCGATATTTGGAAATTGCCGATATCCATGCCAGTTTCAGTAACCAGTGCAGCCCTGTAGTCAGGAGTTTGTCATCACAAAGAGCTGGCTGTATGTGTAATGTGTCGAGAGCTACAATGAGCAACTCAATTCATTCAGGTTAGTTCAGAAGTAGTGAAAAAAGTGGGCTTAGTGTGTAGTTCCTCAAAAACTGTACATATTGAGGTGTGATGAGGGTCCCAAGTTTGACATCTGACAGTCTGAAAATGTGTTTAATTTAGGGCTTTGTAATGTCTCATGGTTATGCTCACCTTGGGTCTTTTTAATCAAAAGGGCCATGGCTGGTAACCCCAACCAGACACAACAGTGGACCCACCTTGTCTCTTGTATGAAATTGTGGTTGTGGCAGCCACGTCACTGCCAGTCTGCCCCGGGACAGCTGCAGCTACAGAAACAACACCACTGTGTGTGACTCTGTGTGACTAAACTGTCCACACTAAATGATATGAAAATGAATGAGAAAAACCAAGACAGAGACTTTATGGAAGGAAGTGACAGTTCAACAGAACAAAAGGAGGAAGGACAAAGTGGAAGCAGATATTTGACATGCTGAAAATATGACAGACACACAAAGGCTCATAGATCAGTAGTAGTAGTAGTAGTAGTAATTTATTTTTTTCGAGCATATGATACTTGTAGTACACAGAATATGTACAATGTCATTCAATTTAAATAAACAAGGTTACACAGTAAAAAAAAGAATGGATATATGGACACAAATACAAATATATACCTATATATACATGCCCGAAAAGGAGTGGGTAGAAGTAAAACTTATTATATCCACCTTCTCCCAAAATTAGTAATGATCCTTATTTTTGTTTATACAATTAACCGGTGACAGTGGTTGGCTGCCAAAACTTGAATACTTGTCCAGTGTTAAGCAAATTACAATAAGACAGGAAAGAAAAACAAAACAAAAAAAACAAAAAACAAAAAAAAACAGTGACATTAGTGTAATGATAGTATGTAAAATACAACATGCTTCATTTGTTATATATATATGTGAGCAATGTAATATACATAAATATCAGTGCAAAAATGTTTTATTATTATGAGTATCATCATCATCATCATCTGCATCATTTTGCTCTTATATTTAGCCTCTAGTTATCACCATTTATGTAATTTCTTAAAATGTTACTTTTATATCTGCATGAAAATTGTGTTTATTGGAAGTATTTGATTGAAGTATTTGTGCTGATGGTATTAACTTAGTGTGAATGGTGTGTGTGGTGCATTAAAAGTGGCAAAGTGTTTTTGTGAACCTGCTGCCAGAGAGGGCTGCCCCGGACAACAGGACCACCTTTGCCTTGTGTCTTCTGTTGTGCATTAAAAGAGACAAGATTTTGGAGGTTTGCTGCGAGAAGAGGAACATCTCCCCACAACAGAGCCTCCATCTGCCCTGATCTGGTGATATTGAGGACAAACATAGTAATATGTACAGTATATCTTTCTCGTTTAGTTATTCCCGTTTATTACCATCAGCACAGGGACCTCCATCTGTAATCAGTTTAGTCTGTGTTCCTGTGAACAGAATTTAGGTTGTCATAAAATACTTGATAATAATAATGATGATAATATCAATACCAATATCAATTATCAATAATAATAATAATACTATCAATTACAATAATAATAATAATAATAATAATAATAATAATAATAATAATAATAATAATAACAATAACAAGAGTAATAATGATACTAATAGCAACAGCAACAATAATTGAACAAATAAATATCAAGCAAGGGAGTTAGAAATGATTATATATTCAACTACAATCATAATCAATTTTCATAATCCAATTATTGTTCAGTTTTGATAAACATAATACACCTTTATAATATTGATTTATATTGTTCTATGGTATAAGATTTATACACCTTTTTAAATCTTTTGATTGAGGTGCACTCTTTTAATTCATCACTCAGGTTATTCCATAAATTTACTCCTGTAATTGAGATGCAAAAGCTTTTTCTAGTTGTTCTTGCCTTAGTCTTTTGGAAAATTGCTGCTCCTCTGAGATTATATGGACTCTCTCTGAAGCTTGAACATCTCCTGGATACTTTGTGGGGAGCATGTGGTTTGTTTGCCTTATACATCACAACGGCTGTATTCAGATTGATCAGGTCATTTAATTTTAATGTATTTAGTTTAATAAAGAGAGGGTTAGTTGGTGCATAATATTTAGCCTGATTGACAATTCTTATTGCTTTCTTTTGAAGTAAAATATAGGGTTAACGTTTGACTTATAATTGTTCCCCCATGTCTCCACACAATAATTAAGATATGGAAGAACAAGAGAACAATACAATACATAAAGTGAATTTTGGTTTAAAAAGGTTTTTATTTTACACATTATGGCAATAGTTTTAGCTAATTTAGTCCTTAGATTATTTATATGTGGTTTCCAACTTAATTTACTATCAATAATAATCCCCAGAAATTTATTTTCATATACTCTTTCTATTTCTGTATGATTAATTCGGATTTTAATTTGGGTATTTATTTTTCTATTTCCAAAGATTATATAATTTGTTTTATTTAAATTGAGTGAAAGTTTATTGATATCAAACCACTTCTTTAATATTTTGAGCTCATTTTCTACTGATCAGTCAGGCTTTAAACTTTAAACTAGGTCTACAACAGGACTATTCCAGGTCTAAACTAGGACTAAACCAGGTCTAAAATAGCACAGTTCGAGAACCACTTTCATTTTTTAATGAGCATAACTTTATAAATTGCAATATTACCAACATTACCAATTAAAAACACAAAATAAAATTGTGTTCTACTTTCCAAAGCACATTATAGTGTGTTCGATAAGACAATTTTGAAGCTATAAGTTCATATTTTTTTTATATCTTCTCATTAAAGGTGCACTGTGTAAGTTTACTGGTGGAGCGTCCATCACCTGCTTGTTTCTATGGATATGCCATTGCTCTGCCTGGAATGTTCCACAGTATGGCATTAAACAGATCTACATTACATGTATTCAATTGCAGGTTTTACAGCTCAAAAATACCTAGAAAAACAGACATTCTGACTGTGAGCGGGGTCGCCTCTCCACAGATCTGACCTGTAACTTGGTCTGGTTTGGTCTCCATGAAGATAGAAAGGTTTAATGCCAAATTGTGAAACATTCCAGACAAAGCAATAACACCTCCATGGAGAAAAGCATCTGACAGACAAGAAAAGTTACACAATGCAGCTTTACTGACTCTTGCTAAAACATGTGCGTTGCTGTATTTCCGTCACAGGCTCTTTAACGTCCATAAGGATGCCGTGTATGAGGACTGCCTGGTGCCCCCGGACAGTGAGATCGTGTACCCTCTGGACATGGGCATCGTGGGGCATGTGGCCACCACCAAGAAGATGGTCAACGTCAAGGATGTGACTCAGGTACACGCGCCAATGGGATGTACTGCAGAAGAAAATATAGATGAAACATTGAATATTAATAATAATAACACATTATTATTATTATTATTATTATCATTATTATTATCATTATCATTATTATTATTATTATTATTATTATTATTATTATTATTATTATTATTATTATTATTTCTTCATATTTTAAAGCTGCAGTGCGTAACTACGAGTGGAAATTCCGCCACCTGCTTGACTCCATGGAAATGTTATTGCTTTGTTAAGAATGTTCCACAGTTTATATTAAACCTAACTATAACAAGGGAGACGAGCAGGTTACAGCACTATGCTACATTACTAATCAGATCTGTGGAGAGTCGCTCCTATTCACAGAAGGAATTATTGGATTTTTGAGCAACAGAAACTCTCGTAATGAATAAACACTAGATGGAAATGTTGAAAGTCATACCGTGGAACCACACCAGAAAAGTTGTGCAGTTTCAATAAATTTTTTCACCCCTGGACTGCGAAAAGTAATGGAAAGGAAATATTGGTCCACTGTTGCTCTGTGCATGTTTACCCATCAGATGGCGCCATAACACCAGTGTAGTCCCTGTGTGCGTGGGTTTAGACCTGTCCAAAAGCAGCTCTCGGTCTCATTACAGCCACAGTCGTGACATTTAGAAGCGTCTGGCTGTGTTTCTCTGTCATGGTTCTCTGAGTGTTTTCTGACATTTTCTCTTAATGAGGCCCAGTGCACAAAACTGAAGGGTACAAGCTGCGCCCATCACTGCTCTGCTTTTAACAGGCAATACAAAAAACCATAACACCAGTGGCTAAAGGGACACTGGGTAATTTTACAGTGATGTGTGCACTGCGTAACTTTTTGGCTGGGGTTTCATCACCTTCTTATTTCGATGGATATGTTGTTGCTTTGCCTGCAGTGCTCCACAGTATGACACAACAGCTCGATGTTACAGGTGGTTTTAGAGCTCAAAAATAAAAACAGAAAGGTTTAATACCACACTGTGAAACATTCCAGACAAAATGGAGAAAAACATTTGACGCACCCTCCACCAGAAAAGTTACACAATACAATGACTTTTTCCCCAGTGTATTTGAGTAAAGTTTCTCTTAACCCAGTACAGGTAGAGTGTATAAACAGCTCTTGAGGTTAAGTCTGCTGTGAGTGTGTACTGTCTGCATCGAGGACGCATGTTTTTTTATCAGGACTGAGTGTTAGCATGCTAGTTGTTGCTAGCAGTATGCTAGTCTATATAGATCTTAAGTATATATGTAAACTTAGTATAGATAGAGCTCATGTATGAAGGTTAGTATATATAAATCTTATGTATAAATGAGGTTAGTATATAGATCCCATGTTTAAAGGAGGTTAGTATAGATAGATTTTCTGTATAAAGGAGGTTAGTATACATAGATCTTATGTATAAACGAGGTTAATATAGATAGATATTATGTATAAAGGACGTTAGTATAGATAAATCTTATGTACTGTATAAAGGAGGTTGGTATACATAGATTGTATGTATAATCAAGGTTGGTGTACATAGAATGTTTGTATAAAGGAGGTTAGTATAGATAGATCTGATGTATAAAAAAATTTATATAGATAGATCTGATGTATAACGGAGGTTGGTGTACATAGAGCGTATGTATAAAGGGGGTTAATATAGATAGATTGTATGTATAAAGGAGGGTAGTATAGATAGATTGTATGTATAAAGGAGGGTAGTATAGATAGATTGTATGTATAAAGGGGGTTAGTATAGACAGAGCTGATGTATATACAGGAGATGGAGTGGTTAATCCTCCTGAATTAGATCTATCCCAGATTACTCCAAAGGTCACGCAGCTCCGAGTCTTTTCACAAACTCAGCGCAAAAACACAGTGCTAATCTGACCCATCTACTCACTCACTACACACACTGCAGTGTGTTCCATTATTGAATACACAATATATTTCATGTACCTGTACTAGAACACCTGGTTTTTGGTGCCAGTACCTGAACTATACTTGTTTACTTTTTCATGTAACTTGCTTGTTTTCACTGAAATGTTGTTGCATTGTCTAGAATGTCCCACAGTATGCCATTAAACTCATCTGTTTCCACGGAGACGAGCCCACAGTGCCTTCAGGCCAAGTTACAGGTCAGATCTGTGGCGAGGCGAGCTCACTCACTGTAGGAATGCTTGTTTTTCAATGTATTTTTGAGCATGAGTTTGATGCCATACTATAAAACCTTTCAGGCAAAGCAATAATATCACCATGGATACATATTTGTGGCGGACCCCCTACCAAAAAAGTTACACAGTGTGTGTTTGATATATTAATAATAACAAAACTGATTTATTTTATTTTATTTTATTCAAGCTCCTTCATATTGTACATTATCACAAAATGTTAGGAAGTTTAATAATCTTGCTCATAGGCCTGGAGTATGTCAACGATGTCTTACTTGCTCGACCATATTTCATGTTCATTGTTCAAGTTGAACCCCCCCCCCAACCCTCCCCCGATCTTGAAAAAGTCATCCACACGCTCATCTCAGACTATTGCAACTCCCTCGTCTCTGGACTCGACAACAAATCCTTCTCCCGCCGCCAGCTGGTTCAGAACACAGCAGCTCGGCTCCTCACTGGTTTGAACAGACATCAACACATCACCCCCCTGCGTGTTTTACAATTGATTATAAGATTTTACTGATCTTTAAAACATTTAAAGCTCATTTAGGTCTTGCACAAAGTTACATTTCAGAACATGTAACCACGTAGGAGCCTCCTGCAGCTGTAGATCTTCAGGCAGGTCCAGGTTCTGGACAAAGGCGATGGAGCCTTTTCAGTCCGGGGCCTCTGCTTTGGACCTGCCTGAGGAGATAAGGCTGCACCATCAGTATATCTTTTAAATCACTTCCTAAAACTATTTTTTATCAGTTGGCTTTCTTTTAACTGGTTTTTGCTAGATTTTATTTCTTATTTATTTTTATTCTATTTTATTAATTTATTTATTATAAATAACTGAACTGATTGCTTCATTGTCTGATTTTGTATTGTTCTTTGCTGCTTGTAGAGCACTTTGTAAACCTTGATTTTAAAAGTGCTTTGTAAAGAAAGATTTATTATTATATCATTATTATTATTTATCTGGACAACAACAGAGAGGCTTGTATCTGATTTTTTCCCCATGTATTTGACCATAATGTGTCTTGTACAGATAAATTATGTAAGCAGCTCTTGAGGTCAGGATACGTCTGTTGTGTACAGTCTGCATCTGATTAGAAACTCAAAAGGAGAAATTCAATTTGTCAACTGGACAAAAGTTTATTTTGGTCCAGTTGACAAATTGAATTTCTCCTTTTGCCATGGATTCTATCTGGACGACTGAGGGATTTCATACACTCTAATTAGCTCTAATTAGAAAGCTTTTTTTTTTTTTTTAATTCAGCAAACTCAAATACACAGCCAACAAAGCAGGGGATAACCACGGATGTCATTATCATACAAAGAACACATACAATACACAAGAAGCAACTACACAAGAGGAAAAACTCAAACATACTTAACCAAACCAAATAAAGTGCAACATAAAATGGAGAAAATAATACTGTTAGGTTAGAAAGCATTTTACTGTTTGATAATCAGGAAGTATGTGTTACAGAGTTGGGCGGTAATATGGTAATACGGTATCCTTGTATCAAAAAGTAGTGACGGTATCATTATAGCGACGGTATAGTTTCATTACAGTCATTTTAAAAAATCTGCATAAGGACATAAAACCACAGTAGGACTTTCTCCCCTCCGCTCTCTCCTCTCCAAACATCATTCTGCTCGGAGATTTCCATCCACACGCAGTGAGGAAGAAGAAAAAAACCTGACTGATGCTTCGTGTGTGATGTTGAGCCCAAAAGTTTGTGATGGAGACGCTTTATTGAACGCCGAGAGTCAAGAGAGGACGCGCTGAAGAGGAGAAAGTTCCCGCTTGAGGGCGAAGTCAGTCAGAGGAGACGGTCACTGTGCTTCAAAACAACGCAGAAAGTGAGGGAAGCGATGCAGACAATAAGGGCTGTGATTGGTCCTCAAGATTTTATTTCTTATTTATTTTTATTCTATTTTATTAACTTATTTATTATAATTAATTGAACTGATTGCTTCATTGTCTGATTTTGTATTGTTCTTTGCTGCTTTGTAAACCTTGATTTTAAAAGTGATTTGTAAAGAAAGATTTATTATTATATCGCTCTTCATTTCCGGTATTCTGTTCATGATATACCTTGAGAAATAATGTGTTTAATGCAGCTTTGCGCACATTTGTTTACATTTTACAGAAACAAAACTTCAAACCGCATGGCTAATTTGCATACAGTATCAGCGCTGATAAAAACAGCTTGTGCGTTGATGCTGATGCGATCGAACGCGCTGCAAAGTTTGGTTTGATCAGAACTTTCGCCTCATCTTCAAATATAATGCTGCTTTTCTGTTTCTGAATGGTTTAGGTGCAAGATACAAAATAATTCTTAATTAGTCCCGGTAATACTGTATATCCCAGAAAAGGCTGAGAAGGTTTAATGGGATCAAAATTTGAATACCGCCCAACCCTAATGTGTTAGCATATTAGCTGCTGCTACCTTTACCATGACATTTACTCTGAAAGTGTCTCTTAATCCGCTTCTCCCCCTCTACCTATTCTCTCCTCTTTCTACTTCTCCTTCTCTTCTCCTCTTCCTCTTCTTCCTACTCTCTGGTGCAGTTCAGGGCTGTTCTTTTGGCCTCAAGTCTCCTTCGTCTAAAATAAAACCAGTCCGACTCCCTTTGCTCCGTGCGGTGGAAGAGAGCTCCCCACAGGGCCGATCTGTCCTTGGCTTTATCAAACTCTCCTCCTTTCTCACATCTTTCTCTTCTTTCTCCTCCTCTTCAGCTCCCTCCTTCTCTTCCTCCTCCTCATCTTCCTTCTCCTCTTCTCTCTTCTTCTCTCACCTCTGCAGAAAGCACCTCCCCTCCTGTTTTACTGTCAAAAACTGGAGCCGAGATATGAAGTTGAAATTCATAATGGACTCAATCATTTGTGAACTACTGTGATTTGTGAATTATTTTATTTTTTTCTTCAGTGCATAGAGGGCCTGCTGTGCTTTTTGAAGCATGTTATGGGTCTGTTGTTGATTAGGTTCTTTTTTTCGGCTAAGGGTGGTCTTCCTGTGGTCTTCCTCAGAGTGGTCACGTGATGTAGCTTTGACATGTCTGGTCTGCTGATTGATACAGGTTTTGACGCCGTCTTCCTACCGGTGGAAGCAGGAGGCCTATAAACCGGGATGAAGGGGCTTTTTTACTTTCACACGCCTGGGATACTGTCCTGAGTGAGTCGGACTGCAGGTGGAGCTGTCGTCATGCCTCCACCAGTAGGAAGACAGCACCAAAACCTGTTTAAATCAACCCAAAACATGCACTGTAGGTGTGAAAGTAGTGTGTGATTGATGGTGGTAGCTTACTACCAGGTATGGGTATGGAGTGAATGAACAATGCTTTGTTAATAATACTCTCGAGGGCGTCTTTGAGGACATGAGTCTGTGAAAAAGTGCTATAGCTGTTGTTGTAAGGCGACCTTGGGTGTCCAGAAAGGCGCCAAATAAATTAAAAAATGCATTATTAAATCAGCTGAGCAGACACGTCACAGCAACATCACATGCCCATTCTGAGGAAGACTGCGAGTGAGCAGTCCAAACTGCCAGGTATGAAAACAAACTCTGAAAAAAAAACCTAATAACATAAATTATTGGAAGACCAAATGAACCTCGGTGGACTGGTACTAGATCTTGTTCAGAATTCCACAATAAAAATAATACAGTCTTATATTAATTTTACAAAGCTCATTATCGCTCTGTATTCTTTATTTTTTTAGGATTCCCATTTCAGCAGCTTTGTGGACGAGCTCACGGAGTATTCCACCAAGAACATCCTGGCAGTGCCCATCATGAACGGGAAGGACATGGTGGCGGTGATGATGGCCGTCAACAAACAGGAGGAGCCACACTTTAATAAGAAAGACGAGGAGGTACATCGACATGAAATATCTAAAGGGGCATTGTGTAACTTTTCCGATGGAGCTTCCGTCGAATGCTTTTCTCCATGGAGGTGTCATTGCTTTGTCTGGAATGTTTCACAGCATGGTATTAATAAACATTTTTATCTTCATGGAGACCAAACCAGACCAAGTTACAGGTCAGATCACAGTCAGAATGCCTGTTTTTCTAGGTATTTTTGAGACATAAAACCACCTGTAATTGAATAACTGTAAGGTAGAGCTGTTTAATGTCACACTGTGAAACATTCTAGGCAAAGCAATGACATCTCCATAGAAACAAGCAGGTGACAGACGCCCAATAGTTACACAAAGCACCTTTAATACTTAGAATGTATGTACAGTACAAGGCAGGGCTAATTTAGTCCTGGTTTAGTCCTCCTTTAGTCTTGGGTTAGTCCAGGTTTTGGTCAACTACAAACAATACTGGACACTTACTGCAAAATGAAAACAACATTTCTGCAGAACACGTTACATTAGATCTAATAGTTAAATAGTTTTGAATAAAACACATTAAAACAGTGCTGTAATGTTTTTTTTTATTTAGGGATGGGTGATAAATCGGTTTCAGTTTCAGTATAGGTATCGGCGTATATCCAATCCAGTCTAACTTTATTTGTACAGCACATTTTACCAACACAAAGTCTCCAAAGTGCTGCACAGAGTAGGCACAATATAAATGAACACATTAAATAAAATAAAGTATAAAATAAATAAATAAGCAAGTCAATAGAAAACATATAAAATGCAAATAGAAAAATACCAGATAAAATCAATAAAAGACAGTGAGAGGACTACATAATTCTCACACCGTGTTAAAAGCCGGTGAGTAAAAGTGTGTTTTTAAACGAGACTTAAAAGAATCTTTATTTTTATTTATTTATTTAATAGGGACAGTGCATATTAATGAACATCTACAATGTTGCAGTGTAAATATGCCAGACTGTAGCAAAAAATGCTCATTTCCATCTGTAGTCCCTCGGCAGGTGACATCACAGATTTAACACCAAAATAAAAACAATAACGGTTATACCCTAAAAGGGTCCACAAGCGGCCAATGTTGGAGTGTCTCTTACTGATAATAGGAGACTGTTCCAGAACTTAGTGCCTCTGACTGAGAGCACAGTTTGTCCGAATGTCGTGTGTCTGTGGAGCTCACAGTTCCCCCGGGCCCTGGCCCTAGTTCCCATCCGGCTGACAGTCTTTGCTTTAATAAAATCCTGTAATGGAGGGGGGGCAAGTCCATGCAAAACTTTGTATACAAAACATCCATATTTAAAATGAACAAAATTATTAAGAATCGACTAAATCAATTATAAAATGAACATGGAGCCAGTGCAATGAGGATAAAATAGGTGTGATGTGTGCCCATTAAAAGACGTGCTGCAGAAGTTTGGACTCACTGTAAACGTGACAGGTTCGCTCGGCTCATACCAGTGTATGGTGCATTGCAGTAGTCAAGACATGCAGAGATAAAAGCGCGGATCACCCGCTCCAAATCACTAAAAGATAAAACCGATTTGAGCATGGATAAAAGCTGCAGGTGATAAAAACTGGATTTAAACACTGCATTTATCTCCTTGTCAAAGTTAAAGTTGTCATAAAATGTCTAAAAATGTCCCAGATAAATACATTTTGTCATTATTTTTACAGATGTGAAAAGATAATTTGTGAATTGAATTTTCATATAACTTAAATTTAATAAATAAATACATTTGTGGGTCTTGCTGTGGGTTTTGAAAGCTAAATATTGGTCACAGCAGCAGGTCAAATACAGTCCCTGACAAAAGTCTTGTCGCTTATCCACTTTGTAGAAACAAAAGCTTATAACCTGACTTTAAATTAATCGATTGGTTTTAGAAATGTCTCATATGAAAGCTAAAACCCTCCCAAATTATGCTCAATATACTAAAATAAATTTGCTTCACTGAAGAAAGATTGATCATTTAATGAACACAGAAAGGTCAGATTTTGGCAAGACAAAAGTCTTGTCGCCTTGTCATATGATGCACCCAATCCTAGATTACAGCCTCACCTGTGATCAGTTACTGATCAATCACTTAGTGGGTATGTATAAAAAGAACCCCAGCACACCAGACCTTCACATCAACTGCAACTTGACCTCTGACAACATGCCTAAGATCCACCCTGAGACCAAATCGTTAATTTACAAGAGGCTGAAGACCAGATCCACTGCTGAGGTGGCTGACACCTTCAATGTGTCTCAGCGTCAAGTACAAAGAATAAGAAAAAGATCTGAAAAGACTGGAGATGTTTTTGACAAGCCCAGGTCCGGCAGACCCCGCAAGACAACTGCTCGGGAGGACCGTTTGTTGATTGGAAAATCCAAGGCCCCTTTTCCACTGCAGCAGAGCTCCACCAGGCCTGGTCACCTCAAGTCCCTGTGCCAACCAGAACAGTTTGTAGAATTCTGTCTCGAAATGGCCTCCATGGTCGAATCAGTGCACAGAAACCAGCACTAAACAAAAGGCAATTAAAAAACCGTGTGGCATTTGCCAAGGCCCACAGCCTGCTAAAAGGATGGACACTGGAAAAGTGGCAGAAGGTGGATTTCTCAGATGAATCCTCGGTTGAATTACATCACAGCCACCGCAAATATTGCAGGAGACCTACTGGAGCCCGCATGGATCCAAGATTCACCCAGAAAACAGTTAAGTTTGGTGGCGGAAAAATCATGGTCTGGGGTTACATCCAGTATGGGGGTGTGCGAGACATTTGCAGGGTGGAAGGCAATATCAATAGCCTAAAATATCAAGAAGTATTAGCTACCTCTTACATTCCCAACCATAAAAGGGGTAAAATTTTGCAGCAGAATGGTGCTCCATCGCATACTTCTATCTCTACATCAAAGTTCCTCAAGGTGAAGAAGATCAAGGTGCTCCAGGACTGGCCAGCCCAGTCACCAGACATGAACATCATTGAGCATGTCTGGGGTAGAATGAAAGAGGAAGCATGGAAGGCAAAACCAAAGAATCTTGATGAACTCTGGGAGGCATGTAAGATGCTTTCTTTGCTATTCCTGATGACTTCATCAACAAATTGTATGAATCATTGTCGAACCGCATGGATGCAGTCCTTCAAGCTCATGGATGTCATACAAGATATTAAATATGGATCTCACAGCACCACTACTTAATTCACTGACGTTATGCAACATATTTTTGTATTTGAACTAAATTATTTGTTCAATTTTCTGTAGGCGACAAAACTTTTGTCTTGCCAAAATCTGACCTTTCTGTGTTCATTAAATGATCAATCTTTCTTCAGTGAAGCAAATTTATTTTAGTATATTGAGCATAATTTGGGAGGGTTTTAGTTTTCATATGAGACATTTCTAAAACCAATCGATTAATTTAAAGTCAGGTTATAAGCTTTTGTTTCTACAAAATGGATAAGCGACAAGACTTTTGTCAGGGACTGTATTGGAATCACTCAAAAAAGAAAAAAGAAAAGAACTCATATTGGCCTATCCCTATTTTTATTACATTTGGAAATCATCTTGTAACCTCCAGTCCAGGCCATATTCCACTTTATTTTACACAGAAAGTCCTAGGTTGGTCTAGTTTTGGTCCTGTTTACGACTATGGAAAAGTTGAGAGTTTCTGAACTGATTTGAAACCCTATTTGACTCACTCTGTAGAAAAACCCACTTGATTGACTTGTGTTGTGTTGTTGTATTTGTCGTTTGAACCCTCACAGAGCTGAGTGGTGCTGAGACCTGAGTATTTCTGCTGTAAAACCCTGATCCAGCAGCTTCATCACTACATCAGCTAAACTCCATGTTTTGCTTCGGTGTTTCTATATTTCTGTATTTCCAGACTCTGAACAAATACCTGAACTTTGCCAACCTGCTCTTGAGGGTCTTCCACCTGAGCTACCTGCACAGCTGCGAGACGAGGAGAGGGCAGGTACTACACAAGAAGTACTATTCATGATACTACTACTATTTCAATTAAAGGACCTCTAAACACCGAAATCATACATTTTCTACTAATTAGCTATGTAAATTGGGTCTAAAATAGAAGTATGTACCTCTCCCTGGCCTTATTTTGTCATTTTAGTGCATATTTGTTAAAAAATGGGACTTTTGGGTCAAAGTCATGTATGTAATGGCCTCTTTCGAATCAACTATGGCCAGAACATTTGAATTTACGTGTTGGACTAACGGCCACCAGTGAGTCAGATGCAGGTTATTACATGACAAGCGCAGCCACTGGCGTCTACAGGCGGTACGTGAGGAGCCCCTCTCAGTCCTACCTGGCACCACCGGGTACCTCCATGTCCCGCCGTGTCTGGAGAAAAGGGAAACAGAGTGATCCAAGTACAAATGTCTGCTCTGTTTCAAAGTCTGGAGTACACCGGTCCGTGCCCTGTTGGATTGTTGTGGCTGTCGGTCAGTTGGTGGAATAAAGCTTCGGGAGAGTGTTTAACGGCTCTTTAATAAAGTATATTTTTGGATCTGAATCAATACTGATACTTGGTCTTGGGAAAGCTGCTGATGCCAAGTACCTGTCTGATACCCGAGCGTGAATAAAACCAGTGAGATCTGTGAAAAGAAACCTCATCCTTGTGGAACTTTTCTGGTGGAAGGTCCGTCAAGTGCTTTTCTCCATGGAGATGTTATTGCTTTGTCTGGAATGTTTCACAGTTTGATATTAACCTGTTGCCACCCGCCTAATTTTGTCTGTGCACAACGGTAACACATACCCAAATGCCATAGCTTATTAAAAGAAAATCTTAGACCCCACATGCTTGTGTGATACATAATTTTAAAGCTTAGACCTTCTAGTTTCTGTGGATATGCATATGAAGTATGTTTGTATCTTACAGTACAGACATTAAAAAATTCTAAAAATTAAATTTTTTTGCCTTGGAAAAAAAATAAATTAATAAAGGCTCTAACTTAGGCATACTTCATCCGAGGCATTGGTGGCTCACTACACTCACTGCTGAAGTTGTTGGAAACAATTGTGTAAAATTTCAGACCTCTAGGGCTAAGGGTTTGGATGCTGTGACCCTTTTTGTAAAAATATGTCAATTCGGCACAAGTGTCCAAATATGTACCAGATGTTCCAGATTGTAATAAGATGTAATGTATAATAAATAAATCTTCTTCTGAACTTTAGGCATGTTTTCTTAAGATAAAAAACTAAAACAAGCCAAAAAATTTCTCTCCAGATCATAGACCGTATGTATGAGTGGACATAGCTATCCCGTTAGCTGCCGCGTGCCAAATAGGAAGTGCGCCAGGAGGCTCTTCTCTCCCTTTTTCCCATTGTGGTTTAGATCCCCAATCCAGGAGCTTACCCTCGCTAGTAGCCGCGTTTTCCCCAGATGCTTCACAGAAGGGCAGATGCTTAAGAAATGATTTAACAACAACTCTAGTAAATGTAAATATGATTTATTTTACAGATAATAGAGTCAGCCAATTAACAGACAGTTTAAGTCTGGATCCTCTTAAAAGCCCAATGCAAGAAAGACCCAGAAGAACGTGTTTGAGTTACATTTATAGCTTCTGTAGGACATCCCACTCTTATACATCTGGAATTTCTCAAACATGTTTTGCACAGAACACTTCTCCATTTATTACCCAATTATGATTAATTGACACCATCGTACCGCTTGCCAGATGTCTTTAGGATGCACGTCCTTCTAACCTCTGACCCCTTAATGCTCCAAACTGGTGGTCCCAAAGATAAGGAAATAATCATCCTGGGAAAGGCCATGAAGTATAATACAGTAGTGTAACAGATAGCACACCATTCACTTACATTGAGATCTTATCGCTCCTCTCTCTGTACCTGTTGCTGTGAGCCTCATCATTTTGGTCTTAAAATGTTCGTATGAACTTGCTCTACATTCTGATTCAGATTTTTTTTTTCTTCGCTATTTTGTCTATCAGAAAAAAAACCTATTCTTAACATTGAGCCTGACTCCAAATTCGCTCCTGTAGCCGTTAGCATCGCGAGCCTCATTTGAGCGGCGCTAAACGCTATGGGTGACGTCACGCTCACTTAGTCCACTTCTTTTATACAATCTATGCTCCAGATGCCTCTGGTGCCCCCCAACAGTGTCTGCGCATCAGAGGAGGAGAGCCTCTCGAAATACGTTTGTGCAGTGAGCTGCTGTCTCACTATCTCACCTCTGCCCAACTTGGAGCCCACTGCCGGAAAGGTCTTATGATAGGCTATTCAGATCTGTCAATCATTTTCTGAAAGAACCAATGACTGAAGAGCTTTTGCCGTGGAGCACTCCCTCGGATTTGCGTAATACGCCGCTAACTGGACTCGCTCCTTTTGTTCCACGAGCTGTGCCCGCCGCTCTGAACCTCGGATCCTTTCGTGAATGGTCTCTTTGTAGCTTAGAGTCTGAAGAAAACAAACATACCCAACACCGCTAACAGAAGTGGACGCTAAGCTAGGCGAAAGAATGAAAAGGGGCAGGCATGTTTTCATGCGTCACTCATCCATTCAGACAAACACGGTCTTTCTGGATTATTTCCCCACATGGAATTATTTTATGAAAAAAACAACTGGATATTCTTTTTCTGTGGACTGTTACGGACTAATTGAGCACAGCTATTCCTGGACTGAAACAGTTTCGGACCAACAGAACCGGCTCAAAGGTAAGAAATGCGCATTGTTGTTTTGATTATTTTCAGGAATTATAAATTATGGCTCTTTGGGCTCGCTGTGTGGCATAAAATGAATGATATGGTTGTTTTACTGAGGAATTAAGCTTTCAAACATTGTATAGCATGTCAATAGTGGAAAAATAAAGCTGAATATCTGGCTTGACTTTTTAATGTTGTGTAATCGCGGGCGGGCGGGTGGTTGGTAAGAGGTACCTTCCTATCTTCATGGAGACCAAACCAGACCAAGTTACAGGTCAGATCTGTGGAGAGGAGACCCCGCACACAGTCACAATGTGTGTTTTTCCTTGGTATTTTTGAGCTGTAATTTAATAAATAAAAAATAATTGTAAAATAGAGCTGTTATTGTCATGCTGTGGAACCTTCCAGGCAGAGCAATGACATCTCCAGAAACAAATGGGTGACGGGCCGTGAACCAAAAAGGACAAGGATAATTATGCAAAATAAACAGTCTGTGTTAGTTCTCATGTCAGACAATCTCCACAATTTGACCAAAATTTAGCTTCGACTTCAAAGGCTAAATGACGGCTTCAGAGGGGCCACGCACAAATTATGAGTCACTGTTACTCATGATGTTTTTAGGGCATCTGCAGAGCATCTACAGTCTGTATTTTAACCCAAAGTTGTTGTTTTTTTAAATGTCTATTTTTGTGTGTGGGTGACATTTTGCAGTTTTCAAATGCTCAAAAAATTGAAATATGATGGCAGGCAAAATGTGTACATTTTCTGGTATATTAAAGTGTGTATTTTATCATTTCATATTTGCCCCTTTGATAAAAAAGGAGCATAATGCCAAGGATGTCTTAAAATGGCATTCAACAGACATATTGTTCAAATTTAATTACATTTAAAATAACTTATACTACTGAAAATGATGAAAAACACAAATTGAGATTACAAATAAACAGTCGAACTTTAGAAATGTTTTGAAGTATTTCACAATTTGCCCTAATACAGCATTAACTCTCATATATCTTTTCTTTGTATTTTCCATGTTTCTTATTTTATCTTCTGCCTGTGTATTGTGTTTTTACTTTGCTGTGAGCCACTTTGTAAACTCTGTAAACTCTATTCAGCGTTCGGCTCCAGTCAAATGAAGCTCAGAAGGTTAGCAGTTTGGAGCCGAGTTCTATATTAGGAATATCATGAATCACCAGATTCACAAAGTGTTCTTAAGGGAGGCTCGGGGTGCATAAGACTGAGCTCTGGTCATGGGGGGTGATGGAGGTGATGGGGCGAGGAGGGTAAGGGGGGTGGTGGGGGTGTTGAGTCCAGTGCAGTGACCAGGGGCAGGGCTGTGACAGAGGCCCATATGGAGGCACTGGAGCTGGGACAGACTGAGGCTCACTGCAGCCTGGAGAAAGTCTGTTAGACCCAATAGACACATGCTTTATTAAACTCCTCATAAATGTTATTGGATCACTCAGTAATATGTTTTTAGGAAATAATTTAAGAAAATATATTACAATCATGGAAGAATTAGATTTTTTTGTTGCATTATCAGAGTGATAATATATAGAATTTTCTCTTGACTGTTCGTAGGGTTTGTTCTTCCAGAAAAACTTTTTCAGTTAAAACGTTTTGTGAATGCTAAAAATGTTTGTAAGAAGGCCTTCAGTACGAATTTCATAAGAATGTTTCGTGAATGAGGCCCACGGATTTATTTACAAAATATAGCTAAATAAAAACACCAGGATCATGTAGAGCAGGTTTTAAGGCCAAAATGATGAGGCTCACAGCAGCAGTTACAGAGAGAGGGGGGTGACAATTTTTCAAAGTAAAGAGTCGATGGAGCCGGAAACACCACCATGCCCACTTCCTATTTGGAATGTGGTGACTACCTAGTTCACTATGTCCATTTACACAGTCTATGGTAGTGAGTGATCTTACTGAGCATTACAGTGCCAACTGAGACAAAACTATCTCTGTATCTTCTGGTCCCACATTGTGGCCCAACGGCAGGTACTGGGGCAGTGTGGCGTATTTTCTACTTAATATAAAATGTGGGTTTAAAGCGGGTGTGTGTTTAACGCTGATGTGTTTTTGTCTCAGGTTTTGCTGTGGTCGGCCAGTAAAGTGTTTGAGGAGCTGACGGACATCGAGAGACAGTTTCACAAAGCTCTGTACACGGTCCGAGCCTTTTTAAACTGCGAGCGCTACTCTGTGGGACTGCTGGACATGACCAAGACCAAGGTAACTTTAATGCAGTGGTTCTTAACCTTGTTGGAGGTACTGAACCCCAATAGTTTCATATGCACATTCATTGAACCCTTCTTAATTGGAAAAAAATATATGTTTTTTTCAAATTCAAAACATAGGTATATATATTTTATTGGTGCACACATGTGAATCTACATTGCACATATTTATCCAACCACTTTCCTTTTTTGCTCGACATAGTTAGTATGAAGAGAAAATATTAAGAAAGAAATTACACAACACCATCAGGACAGTCACAAGACTTTTGCGCGCACAAACGGGGCGTATCATCACCAATCATATGAGTTGGATGTGAGTCTGACCCCTGCCAAACCCCTAAGATTGACTCACTGAACCCCTGGGGTTCCATCGAACCCAGGTTAAGAACCACTGGTTTAATGCAACTAAACAGACTAATCAATGAGGAGAAAGGGACAGTTACAGCTTCAGTTCAGGTATAATAGAGCAGAATGTAAAATGCAACACAAGGTCCTGATTAGGGCTGGGCATCATTCAGAAGTTACTGATACGATACATAGGCCACAATACGATACGGTACATATCTCGATACAGTGAGCTTTCAATACGATTCAATGCAATATATTTCAAATTGACTCGATACGGTTCAATAAAAAATAAAGGCTAAATCATAGCTGTGATACTAAAAGCGTTTGTTAAACCACTTCTTGTGCAAAGTTCATATGAAACACACCCATTTTAATCCTCAAAACAGTGAATATGTCAAATGAGTTTCCTTCCACTAAACAGGAAACAAAACTGTAGCACTGTAACAAAATAATTTTGTAAAATATACCAAATGTTTCGATGTATGGATACAGCAGCTCACAATATCAATACAGTATCATTACATTAAACGATATGATATATCAATATTAAAATATGTTTGCGCACCCCTATTCATGATGGGTAAGGTTAAAGGGTCCACATTACCCTATTTTCTGACCTATGTCCTAAAGTTGTTACCTCATCAAAAACAGACCTAGAGATGTGTTTTGTTTCATTCCCGTCTGTTTGAGTAACCCTTTATTATTAGTCTGTCTACATCTCCAAAGCTCAAAATGCTCTGTTCCACCTTGTGATGTCAGAAGCGGTAGTTTTCACGTTAACAGTGAACTTTTGTTGAGTAGAGATGGGGAATTCCAGGACCGAAATCATCCAGATGCTTTTAGTGAAGCGCGTGTGTGTGTGGAGTTTAAAAACACAGTGGAGCACTTCCTGTATTACACTGCAAAAAAGTGTGGAAAAAATGTAAGATATAAACACTTAAATCTGTCAGAAAATGACTTAAAAGTAGTGAAATGATCTGGTCATGCAGCAAGATCATTTTACAAGTTCTCTTAAAATAAAGTAGATTGAAGCAGTCTCAAAACTATAGTTAGTAGATAATAAATATGAAAACAAGATGAATAACCTAATATAAGTTTTAAAATCTTGGCCAGATCAGAGAAATTTGAAACAAAACACAACTCCAGACGTGTTTGTGATGAGGAAACAACATTAGAACATAGATCAGAAAAGCGTCATCTGGCTACTTCAAGTTAACAAAATCTACCAGATATAGATATAGTTAGCTTGAACTTTTGTCTCTTTATACTTTTCGTCACAACAGATTTGACACAAGTCTTTTTTTGTCACAGTATAATCACCCTCTCTGTTTCGAGGCTGTTGTTTTGCCTAATTTGCTTCACTCAGCGCTAAGTTAAATTATAAACCAAAACATGTTCTTATGCAGTGTAATGTGGCCTCTGATCCTGGTTTGCTGTTTGCTCGTTGTGATTGGCTGAGAGAGTGGCACTAATTGCGTACAGCATCTGCAGGGCTCACACACACACACACACCTGCTGTACACAAACACATGGAGAGGAAGCACAGATGGCTGTCTGTGTTTATGAATACAACGCTGGGAGGGGGACTGTGAGACCAGCTCTGACTCAGGGCTGCAGCGAATGTGCTTTGGTTTTTTTTAAATGTAACTCTATACGACTAGTCAGCAATTATTTTTGCTTAGTCGATTAGTCAGTTTATTATTTCTATAGTGCCTTGGAAGTTTTTGGTCTATAATAATTACAGGGTTCGCATGGCCATGGAAATCCTGGAAAAGTCATGAAATTTTTAGTATCTCTTTCACGCAACTACAGTGTTCTGTTAAGTTCTCATTACGCTATTATGATTATTTCTGAACGTCTGCTCCAGCAGGACAATACACAATAAGGTATTTTGTAGAAGAGATGACAATAAAGGCACTAACAGGATTAAGAATGTTAAAAAAAAACAAAAAAACTATAAAACCAAACCATAAGGTGAGTGGAAAGGGTTAATATTCAAAAGTTGTGGAAAAGTTTTGAAATTTTGTCACTGAAAAAGAGTGGGAACCCTGTAATTTGTCTTAGCCAATAATATTTACTGCCCCAGTGTGTAGCTTTTTGCCCAATAAATTGACTAAAATAGCATGTTTTCATTCTGGATCTTTTTTATTGCACTGAAAATCAAATAAAAACATGCGTTCTTACTCTAAGCGGCTTGCATTTCCATGGACCTGACTCATACTGGGCCTGGAGGAGGGCCTTGTCCTGCTTGTATCCATGGAAACAGTGCTCTTTGGCGATATTCCAATGTATGACATTAAACCTCTCCATGGAGAACGTTATGGATTTGATATTTCAGTGTAATCATGCAGGCGACTTTCCACCCACAGAAAGTTACATACTATGGCTTTAAATATGATGTTCAGTATATATACATTCTGCTTGTCTCATTTTGAATTGTACTGTAATTATTCTGTCCTTGTGTTAAAACCACATTGCAAACTGTGTTACTGCACTTATTATTATCCACATATAAATGAACCATTAGTATTTCAGTGGCTCTAGTGCTGTAGAGATTCTTTGTGCACAGAATAAGAGCAAGAATATTGGTGAACTTTAAGCACATCTTTAAGCTAGTGTTAAATTACTCATGAATAAGAAAGTAACCGTATTAGGTTTCTAAAATTGCCTGGTCTGTTTTGTGTCTCTGTAGGGAACTACATAAACCATGGTCCTTTGCTCCATTTTAAGTGCAGCCAGCATGAAGTATAAAATGATTGCCATAATGATAGCACTTTAAGCTTGTTGGGGCATTTTACTCTTATTGAACCACACCTACAGTTCAAGATGGTGTGTGGGTATTTGGCATTAAATATAAAATGAAAATAAATACATAAATTCATTAAAATGTTTTAAACTGTGTTCTGTTTTGTAGGAGTTCTTTGACCTGTGGCCGATCCTGATGGGAGAGGTCGCTCCATACGATGGACCCAAGACTCCAGACGGTCGGGTAAGGCTTCTGAAAATACTGTTCTTATTGTAAAGAATTCTGCTTTCCTTTATATCCAGGCAAATGATTCCTTCCTTATACGAAGGCTTTGGCATGCGGGGGTCCTCTGTCGTCATAGCAATAAAGAAATTCAAATGGCAATAGTATAACAATATCATTTACCTGAAGGGGACCCTAAAAACTCAGTACTTCTTCCAGGGATGGGACTTAAAGGGGAACTCTGGCACGTTTGAAGCTAAAATCCATTGCTAGACGTGGTCAAATACTGTCAGAAGCCAAAAAACGGCACAGATCAGTGTTGCCTAGCCAGAGATCTCACTGTGGCATTGACCCTGTCAAGGCAACAAGCTAGCATAGTGATTTGGGCAAGTTCTTAACTTCCACATAAAATGCTAATTTGCACACTGAAGAAGCTTAACACCACTTTCTAAGTCTAACACACAAAACGCTCTGTCTGTCTCACTCATTAGTGGTCTGGAAACATTATAAAACATCTTTATAAGCAGCCTTAGCCTTACCTTTGTTGATTTCCCACTGCGCATTGCGAAAGCCCAAAAGACTCAATAGCTGACTCCAGCGGTGGTGAGCGGCTCAAGACGCCAGAAGCAACAAGTGAGGATCGACTACTGACGGTGAAGAACAATAGAACCTGAAAGTTGTTGTAAGAAAATGGTTTAGGAATGTATTTTTTTTCAGCGTTTTTCAAAAAATATAATTCACGTAAATAAATGGGATTAGAAACGACATCGGCGATCGAGTCTTTTGGACTTTCACATGCACAGTGGGAAATCAACAAAGGTAATGCTAAAGCTGCTTATAAAGTTGTTTTCTAACGTTTCCAGACCACTAATGAGTGAGCCAGGCATAGAGTTTTGTGCATTACACTTGTGACTATGTTGTAAGATGAGTTAGAAAGTGGTGTTAAGCCTCTTCTGTGCAAATTGGTGTTTTACCTGAAAGTTAAGAACTTGCCCCCATCACTTGAGCTGCCAGGTCTAAAAAACAGACTTTTTCAACAAGACAAAGCATAAAATATAATATAAACTCATCTAAATTTCATTTTACTTTCTGCTGATGAAGCACCATTTTCCCCCAAATGCAACTATGCCAAACAGCAACTTTGTGTTAGTCCTTATTCTCACAAATGTTGATTTTTGACAATATTTTTTTTTTCACAATCAGGTTAAGGTAAGTTCTAGGATCATCTCTGAACCTTAATATTTGCTGTAACTGCATCTGCTGATTATAAAATGAAGTCCCAGTCTCAAAGGTCACATGATGTCTGTGTTTCATATTGTGATTTCAATCCCTGTAGCAGTACGTAGTGCAAAAGTTCACTTATAAAACCCAGTAGGCAGGTTTTCTTTCATTAAAGAAGTGTTGCTGGTGTATCTCTGGTGTAACACAAGTCTTATACAGCAGATTTTGTGGTGCTTTTCTCTCCGCTCGTCTCCTCTTCCCTCGCATCGCCTCAGAGTCTTTCAGATTCTCTCACATCTCGGCACACTGTCAAAATTCAGATGTTTTTGAAGCTTCTCCTGCCACAGATCATTAGAAACCAGCACCAGCCTTTTCTTGTTCACCGAAACAAAGCGATGCAGCCAGGAATGGAGAATAAAGGGCTCATGCTCATGTTATGCTATTTTCTGATCTACAGTATCTTCTAATGTTGTTTCCTCATCACAGACAGACCTGGAGTTGTGTTTTGTTTCATTCACACATGTTTAACACACAAAGATGCAGATTTAGGCTGAGTTCTTATCTCAAACGTAACCCCTTAATGCCTGAATTTATAGAGATGTACACTGTAAACCAAAGTAAATTAAATAGATGACGTTGTGCACACTCAAAGTTTTAGAAATTGTCCTATTAACTTAATTGATTTTTTGTATAATTGAGCATAAGTTAAAAACACAGATGAGGTACAACTTAGTACAATTAAGTCATCAAATGTGCTGTTATTTCTATTGTTTCAAATAGGGATGATTTAAAATAAACTTAATTTATATAGTGCAAAAGTATATAGAGAATAAAATACAATACAATTTCAAAATGACTGAGTTGCCTTAACAGAAAACCGAGTCAACTGCAAATATTTGAGTTGAGGTAAATGCACTTTTCATTCAGCTGTTTTCAAAAGGTACAAGTAGCAAAGCCATCCAGCCTTTTAAGTTCTGGAGATTGTGACTTTTAAGTTCATAAACTTAAAATAATGTAGGGTTTTTGTTTTTGTTTTTTTGAGTTCTGGTAACTTATTTGGGTTTACAGTGTATATAAAAATGTTTTTGTGTGTTTTTGCCTTTAAGTAGATGATAAATTAAGGTGAGATTATTCATTTGATTATAGCAAAAAAATAAAATAATAGAAATTGGCACATGTTGCAAATTTGTGACAACTAGAAACAAGTGCTTGCCAGAAGTTTCTAGGAAGATTCTGCATCTGCACTAACCAGCACTGGGGGGATGCAGCTGCTATCTCTGCTTATATCTTGATCCAAACGGTTTACTGCATATTTGTTGTTGTAGAAGTTTACAGCGTGTCCAAGAAAGGGTGGAAGTAAAAGGCTGGAGACCACCTGGATGTCTTAAGCAGCCGGAAAAGTTTATTTACCATCAATAATACGGGAAAAGTGAACATAGTATGATTTCTAAAGTGAACATAGTATGATTCCAAAAGTGGACATAGTATGATTCCAAAAGTGAACATAGTATGATTTCTAAAGGGAACATAGTATGATTCCAAAAGTGAACATAGTATGATTCCAAAAGTGGACATAGTATGATTCCAAAAGTGGACATAGTATGATTCCAAAAGTGAACATAGTATGATTCCAAAAGTGAACATAGTATGATTCCAAAAGTGAACATAGTATGATTCCAAAAGTGAACATAGTATGATTCCAAAAGTGAACATAGTATGATTTCTAAAGTGAACATAGTATGATTCCAAAAGTGAACATAGTATGATTTCTAAAGTGAACATAGTATGATTCCAAAAGTGAACATAGTATGATTCCAAAAGTGGACATAGTATGATTCCAAAAGTGGACATAGTATGATTTCTAAAGTGAACATAGTATGATTCCAAAAGTGGACATAGTATGATTCCAAAAGTGGACATAGTATGATTCCAAAAGTGAACATAGTATGATTCCAAAAGTGAACATAGTATGATTCCAAAAGTGAACATAGTATGATTCCAAAAGTGAACATAGTATGATTCCAAAAGTGAACATAGTATGATTCCAAAAATCAACATAGTATGATTTCTAAAGTGAACATAGTATGATTTCTAAAGTGAACATAGTATGATTTCTAAAGTGAACATAGTATGATTTCTAAAGTGAACATAGTATGATTCCAAAAGTGAACATAGTATGATTCCAAAAGTGAACATAGTATGATTCCAAAAATCAACATAGTATGATTTCTAAAGTGAACATAGTATGATTTCTAAAGTGAACATAGTCTGATCTTTGAGTGTTCAGGCCTCTCTGACTCTGCTTCCAAAGGAGGAGGTTTATAAAGAAAGTGTGGGGAGACTATAAAGGCCAGCAGACTCCAGTTAGACGGCAATATGCCACTGTT
Organism: Odontamblyopus lacepedii; assembly: GCA_034769755.1. Lineage (NCBI taxonomy): Eukaryota > Metazoa > Chordata > Actinopteri > Gobiiformes > Gobiidae > Odontamblyopus > Odontamblyopus lacepedii. The sequence goes on along the minus strand of CM068355.1, from coordinate 32,831,742 downwards.
TAGAAAGTGGTTTGCCAATGGTACGCCAAGAGAAGATCATGGTGTAAATATAGCTTTTGTGAGTCCATGTTAAGATGAGAAATGTAAGTGGAGGATAAATTACTTAAATTTGTGACAGTCAGCGTTAACAGGTTAATGTAACCTATGTTGACACAATAACAATTGAATTTTATACTTATATCCACTGTTCAGATTTGGTCTCAGAACTTGAAAATGTGGTATTTAGGCACTTACACATAAAATTGATATAAAAACATTTGATTACTTAAAGTGCATTGTGTAACTTTTCTGGTGGAGGGTCTGTCAAATTCTTTTCTCCATGGATATGTTCTTGCTTTGCCTGGAATGTTTCACAATATGATATTAAACCTTTCTATCTTCATGGAGACCAAACCAGGCCATGTTACAGGTCAGATCTGTGGAGAGGCGACCTCGCTCACAGTCAGAATACCTGTTTTTCGAGCTATAAAACTACATGTAATTGAATAAATGTAAAGTAGAGCGTTTTAATGTCACACTGTGGAACATTCCAGGCAGAGCATTTACATATTTATAGAAACAAGCATGGGCCCTCCACCAAAAAAGTTACACAGTGCACCTTTTAACTTATAGGACATGTTGTGACTTTTGTTTTTAAAGGAGGTGATCTTCTACAAAGTCATCGACTACATCCTCCACGGCAAAGAGGACATTAAAGTCATACCGTGAGTGTGTGCTTTGGGCTGTTTTTAGAGATATTAGAGGAGGAAGGGACACTGACGCAGCCAAGCAATTGTGCCAAATAACTACAGAGTGGAATAGAAACAGAGATGTCCTCATAAATCTGCAGAATTGTTTTAAATGTTCTTTTTTAAGGTCCTGTATTATGCTAAATTGAGCTTTAATTCATGTTATAATGTTGTTACCTCATCATAAACACACCTGGAGTTGTGTTTTGTATTACCACATGACACAAGGTGGAACAGAGTGTTTTCTGTTTGAGAGAAATGCAGGGTTCTTGTGTTAAACATCCATCCATCTTCTCCCGCTCAATCCAGCTGGGTCGCGGAGGCAGTTTGCGACCCAATTCTCATAGCACCTGACCCCCCCTATGAACCCCTCTGTGGGTGGACGTCATGGTCCTTGATGTTAGTTCATAGGGTGCTGGCATGTTTTGACTTAATGGGGGAAACCGGAGCCCGGAGGAAACCCATCCAGACACGGGGAGAACATGCAAACTCCACACAGAAACCACCATGCCGCCTGTGTGTTAAACCTATGAATGAAACAAAACACAACTGCAGTTCTGTTTGTGACGAGGAAACAACATTAGAACAGAGATCAGAAAACATATAGGCCCTTTAATTTAATTTTAGTGAGTTATGTTTTGTCTTCACAGATCACCTCCTGCCGATCACTGGGCTCTGGTCAGCGGTTTACCCACATATGTGGCTGAGACCGGACTGGTGAGAATTTTCTTCTTTCTTCTTCTCAGTTATTGACAGAAGCTACTTACATCAAAAATGAAAGTGAAATTAAACAAACTTCTTTAACATGTTGTTTTTGATAACAGCACTTTCAAACCAATAAAAGGCAACATGGTGATCTAAATGTTATGTGTTAGACTTAGACAAAATTTACTGATCCACAAGGGAAATAACTTGGGCACAATAGCTCACACATCACAATATAATATAATAATAAATCGTAAAAGATATAAATGGAGATCATAAAGTAAAGTAGTATAAAGTAGCAGTGAAAGTCGCCAGAGACAGGTGACAAATAATTCAATAAGTCATAATTGTATAAATCAAGATAAAATAGAAAAGTAAGTAATAAAAATATCTCATCTTTATACAAGAGGTCATAGGAAAAGGCAAAAATGATATGACTGGCAGGACACAGGGTTATCTGTTACATAAGGGTGAGTTGTACAGTTGTAGGGAGTATTATCTGTTACATAAGTGTGAGTTGTACAGTTGTAGGGAGTATTATCTGTTACATAAGGGTGAGTTGTACAGTTGTAGGGAGTATTATCTGTTACATAAGTGTGAGTTGTACAGTTGTAGGGAGTATTATCTGTTACATAAGTGTGAGTTGTACAGTTGTAGGGAGTATTATCTGTTACATAAGTGTGAGTTGTACAGTTGTAGGGAGTATTATCTGTTACATAAGGGTGAGTTGTACAGTTGTAGGGAGTATTATCTGTTACATAAGGGTGAGTTGTACAGTTGTAGGGAGTATTATCTGTTACATAAGTGTGAGTTGTACAGTTGTAGGGAGTATTATCTGTTACATAAGGGTGATTTGTACAGTTGTAGGGAGTATTATCTGTTACATAAGGGTGAGTTGTACAGTTGTAGGGAGTATTATCTGTTAAGAGGAGGTAATATGAGCCAATATTTTTGCCCCACAACAACAAAACAGCAAGAATTGAACTGACAACCCTCTCATTTGTGGGGATAATGAACTCTCTACTCCACCATCGCTGTTGCCACAATTTACAATCCTCCCTCTGAATGATTTATCCGCACATTTAAAAGTCTTATGATATTAGCACGGGGATATTTTGCGAGCTCCGATTCAAAATGACAGAGGATATTGGAGATGTCATATTTTTCTTTCTGCCGGGCTGAGACGGACGATGAATAATGAACAAATGGCCCTGAGTCAAAGTGGAGACTCCAGTCAGTCTAAGGTTTAGAGCGGGAATAATGTCGTTTGAAGAGCCCGTATTATGCTATTTTCTGATCTATATCATAATGTTCCTCATCACAAACAGACTTGAAGTTGTGTTTCGTTTCATCCACACATGTTTAGCACACAAACATTTAGGCTGAATTCTTCTCTCAAACTGAAAACCTGTCTGAAAATCTATTCCACCTCGTTTTTAAACCCCATACACCTTCACTAGCATCATTTGGATTATTTCAGGCCTGGAATTGTCAATCTCTACTGAACTAAAGGTAAAAGGAGCTGTTCACTTGAAAACTACCAGTACATGACATCACGAGGTGGAACAGAGCATTTTGAGCTTTGGAGATTGAATGAATGAAACAAAACTCATATCCAGGTTTGTTTTTTGATGAACATAACATAGTTTAAACCTCACAAGAATCAGTTTTGTGCAGGATCTTTAATGTTGGTGTTAAACCATAGTCTGTATAATGGTAGGTTTATTTTAACATTGAGAGATAGAATATCAGAAAGAAAATCCAGAAACTTTAAAGAATAAATATAAACTGATTTGTATTTCATTGTGCAAAGTATTTGATCCCTTATCAAGCATGAAGAGTTCTGGCTCCCACAGACCAGTTGGACACTCCTCATCAACTCATCACCTGAATTAGACCACTGTTTTAACTAGTCATCTGTATAAAAGACAGCTGCCCACAGAATCAGAGCAATCAGACTCCAAACTCTCCAACATGGGAAAGACCACACTGAAGATGCTCTTCCGGCTTCTTCTAACTCTGGCTCCCATTGACTTACATTAGAATATTGTGGCCCCTCTCTCTGTAACTGCTGCAGTGAGACTTATCATGTTGGTCTTAAAATGTTCGTATTAACCGCTCCATTTGAGTGGAGCTAAACACTGTGGGTGACGTCACACTCACTTAGTTCACATCTTCATACAGTCTGTGGTTTAAACAGAAAAATACAGGCTTTATTTTGTATACAGTATAGTGCAGTCGGGGAATTTTGTCTATATTAAACCATGTGTACAGTATAGTATTAACAATATAATTAAATATGATGAAACTAAATCTTGACCAAAACTTATTACAATCCTAAAAAATACCTATTTCAGCCACCTGCTTGTCTCCATGGAGATCCTATTGTTCTGCCAGGAATGTTCCACAATATGGCATTAAAATATCTATCTCTATGGACAAAAGCGCGTAATGCAGTAAGAACAAGTTACATGCCATACCAAGTCATGACCATTTGTTATTGTTGCTTTGCTTGGAATGTCCCACAGTGTGACATTTTAAAAGATCGTTCTGTCTGCATTTATTTCATGAAAGGTGTTTTTATTGCTCAGATTTGCTCTTCCTGTGATACCCCTCCACAGACCTGACCTGTAATTTGGCCTGGAAACTCTGCCTGTGTTTAATGCTATAATGTTGAATATTCCAGGCAATAATAATAAAATCATCATGGAGACAAGTAGTTGGCAGGCCCCCCCACCAGAAAGGTTATGTAGTGCAGTAATTACATAAAGTAGTGAGGCAAAGCAAGTTTATTTTTATAGCACAATTCGTACAGAAACTAATTAAAATTGCTTTACAGAATAAGAAACACATACATTAAAATCATATTACAATCAAATCCAACATAAATAAACATCATAAAATAAAATAAAAAGAGAGAGACATTAAATGAGAGAAGAGTGCAGAATGAGATATAAAAACATTTCAGTCAAACCCAGTTAAACAGAACTGTTTTGATCTTGGATTTAAACAGAGTCAGAGTCTGTCTCACATGTTCAGACTGTTCCAGGTTTTAGCTGCATGAATCTGAAACTCTGACTCCCCGAGTTTAGTCCTGACTCTGGGCACCAGCAGGAGGTCAGTCCCTGAGCTCTTCAGAGTTTGGAGAGGCCAGTGAGAAGCCGTTACAGTATTTAACCTACTGGAGACAAATGCATGGATAAGTCTCTCCAAGTCTGCTCTAGACAGTAGATCTTTGAATTTTGCTATGTTTTTTAGATGGTAAAAGGCTGCAGATGTTATTGATTTGATGTGGCTCTTAAAGTTCAAGTCTGAGTTCATTATTACCCCTAGATTTCTAGCCTGATTTGAAGTACTCCATTTGAAGTGAAGTAGTAGTAAACTCAGACAAGACAGGAACTAAATCAAAACTATAAACCACATCACCAAGCTCTCTCCCACTTCATAACTTTCTTTGCTCTCGTCCTGTGGAGTCTGTCCTGGTCCAACACCTGAGCCCCTTTAAAAAACCTCTCATTTTGTGGCTGCGTCTCTGTGTGATTTTGCAGCCGAGCATCTGAGCACAACATTAACCAAATTACACCATTCTCTGAGCTCTAACCATCACGGAAATGAAAACGCACTCCCCTGTGACCAGCAATACTTGCATCTACGAACAATAGAATTCATCTTAAAAATTGTAATCCAACTTTGTGCTCCACTGAGTAAAGAGTCTGTCCTCAAAACGCCTTTGGAAGTTTTTTGTCTCACTGAAGTCACTGGAATACTTATTACTATTTTTAAACGTGAAGAAATTAGTGTTGTTTCAAATTATAAGGCTTGATGCTGATACTAATGGTACCAATTTGTGTTGAAAATAATTTTTTAAAAATATGTTCTTATTATGCAACATACAGTTTGTAAAATAATAGCAGTTTCTTTAAAGCTACCATCTGTAATTACTTGGCCGTTCCACCCTGTTGCATTCTCACATATCACCACTAGATGCTGTCCACATTACTGCTTACAGATGGTAGCTTTAATATTACCATGTGGTCTTATTATACTTACTAGATCTGATTAAGACCAAGACTAAAACTATTCAGAAAAGCTTGTACTCCTATAAATGTCTTTTTTCAGATTCTGCTCAAATTAATATCTTTTTTCATTATAGATTAATATTTTGGGTATCTCTTTTTTGACAATATAAAGGCTATAAACAAACAATGGAAAAATAAATAAAGATGAGGTGAGGAGCTCAGTCACATAGGAGGAGCTTGGAGTAGACCCGCTGCTCCTCCATGTAGAGAGGAGTCAGCTGAGGTGGCTCGGGCATTTGGTACGGATGTCTCCTGGGCACCTGTTCCGGGCATGTCCCACGGGAAGGGAAGACCCAGGACATGCTGGAGGGACTATGTCTTTGGGCCAGGGAACACCTCAGGATCCCCTGAAGGAGCTGGAGGAAGTGTCCAGGGTGAAGAAGTCAGGGAGTCCCTGCTGAGACTGAAAAATAAAACTGTTTACTTTACTCTAGGTACCCCCTAAAACAAACAAAAAAGAAAGATCAAAAGCTTGGCTTCAAAAACATGTCGTGCTGATGGTCTGAAAAGACTGTGAAAAGCAGCTGGAGAGACTTTTGTGAAGTAATGTCCCATGTGTCCACAGATCTGTAACATCATGAACGCAGCGCAGGATGAGACCTTCTCTTTTCAGGTGAGTTTTCTGGTTTGATTCCCGGTCCAGAATGTGGTGTGTTTTTATGTGGAGTTTGCATGTTCTACCAGTTTGGTCTTGGTCAGAGTGGTCTCCAGGCCAAGACAAAGGAGAGAATTCAATTTGTCAACTGGACAAAAGTTTATTTAGTCAAATATGTTTCGCAGCTCATCCAAGCTGCTTATTCAGTTCTCGTCAGAATGGTGGAGAACGCTGCCTTATATCTGCCTGCAGGGGGAGGAGCTAGCTACCAAGAAATTACTCTGAAACTAATACCATACTTGTTTACAGTTTCTGTTGTTAGCTCGGCCTGTCGCACTTGGCCTGAGTGTGGAGCCATATTAGCAGAATCATTCAGGGCCATAATGGAGCTTTCACACCTCTGGGCCTGACCTCTCTGTCCCTATTGTTTTCTTAGTTTATTTTGATTTACGTTTGAAGATGAAGTTATAAATTGGAGACAGATGATGTCTGAGTCCTCCATTTCTGTTTAAAGATGGATTCTCTTTCCAAACAAAAATAGTCTTGACTAAATTTTGTTGTATTTGACTGAATAAACTTTTGTCCATGGGACAAACTGAATTCTCTCCTTTGCCTTGGATTCTATCTGGACAACTGAGATTTTACACTAAACCAGACCAAGTTACAGGTCAGATCTATACAGAGGCAATCACTGCTCTCCCAGTCAGAATGCCTGTTTTTCTAAGTACATTTGAGCTATAAAATCACCTGTAATTGAATAAATGTAAGGTAGAGCTGTTTAATGTCATATTGTGGAACATTCGAAACAGAGCAATCACATATCCATAAGAACAAGAAGTTGATATACCATAATATCCACTCATTCTCATACAGTTTGATTGAAACATAGATCCTGGGAATTATTAAAAGTGTCTAATGGTGTTTTTGTGTTTTTGTTTGCACAGAAAGAAGCTCTGGATGAGTCTGGATGGACCATTAAAAATGTGCTTTCGATGCCAATTGTCAACAAGAAGGAGGAGATAGTGGGCGTGGCTACATTTTACAACAGGAAAGACGGAAAACCCTTCGATGACATGGACGAGACTCTGATGGAGGTACAGCCTGAGTCACGGTTTAAAAATACACTCAGTATTCACAAACACTGGAATATTTATGAGCAGGCTTTTACTGGAAAGGAGAGCACTACAGGAGAAGCAATGGGAACTTTCTGCAATAGAGCGTGTGCAGGAGACTTTACTGCAGCAGTTCAGTTACTTTATTAGGCCTGTCACCATAGCACCAGAAGAAACTATAGACGATAAATGATCATACAGAAAACAATTTATACCACAATTTATACACACACTAACTAAAAAGTAGGATTATCCCATAAAACTATTCTAAATGTACAAATTAAAGTTAAAGAATAAAAAGAAATAAGGAATAAAATCAAGCTAAAACCAGTTAAAGGAAGGCTGATCGATAAAAATGAGTTTTAAGAAGTGATGTAAAAGATGATTCTGATGGTGCAGCCTTATCTCCTCAGGCAGGTCGTTCCAAAGCCGAGGTGCTTGGAATTTTGTATTTTGGAACAGCCACAGGGACCTGCCTGAGAAATAATCATCATAAAATTAAAAAGAGAGACATTAAATTGAGTGCAGAATGAGAAATGAAAACCTTTCAGTCATACGCAGCTAAACAGAACAGTTTTGAGTCTGGATTTAAACACAGTCAAAGTAGAATCTGTCTCACATGTTCAGACTGTTCCAGGTTTTAGCTGCATGAATCTGAAACTGTGACTCCCTGAGTTTAGTCCTGACTCTGGGACCAGCAGGAGGCCGGTCCCTGAGCTCCTCAGAGTGCAGATGGTTCATGTGGCACTAACATGTCACAGACTTTGGTGCTCGGCCATGGAGAGACTTGTACACAAACAGAGCCGCTTTAAAGTCTCTGAGCCACAGGGGGCAGTGCAGAGACCTGAGCACAGGATACGTGTTGGCACTTCCTGTACTGAGCTGCAGCGATCTGGATGTTCTGCAGCTCTCACAGCTCATGTGGAGAGGCCAGTGAGAGGCCGTTACACTAGTATAACCTACTAGAGACAAACGCATGGAGAAATCTCTCCATTTCTGCTTTAGACAGTAGACCTTTGAATTTTGCTATGTTTAGCTGGTCCCTCCTGTGGGCTCACCACTCACAGAGGGGTTCATGAAGGGGGGGTGCCAAAGCGGAAGAAGATGGATGGATGGATGGATGGATAGCTGGTAAAAGGCGGCAGATGTTATTGATTTGAGGCCACTATTACTTGTAGATTTCTAGTCTGATTTGAAGGTTTTAGAGAGAGACACTGGAGGTGATGCTGTCACTGTCTGTTTGTTTCTGTGGGCCAAAGACTATGACTATGTTTTGTGTGAGTTTAGCTGGAGAAAGTTGTTTTGTTGTTTAATGACATACCGGGACATTCCAGGCAAAACAATAACATTTCCACAGAGATGAGCAGGCAGCGGACCCTCCACCAGAAAAGTTACACAGTGCATCTTTAAGACAGGAGCTTTAAACCTTCAAAATATTTTTTAAAAGTCATATTATTTAAACCATTTTGCTGCAGTACTAGGGATGTAAAGATATCCAGATCTCTCGATATTTTCATAATATGCATCTCATGGTATGATATTTATTGCAATTTTTTGTGTAGGCTAACAAACATGTGAATAACAGTTAATAACAGAGCAAAGGATCATGGTATATGTAGTTCTATCTGTTTTTTAGCTGTTGCTGCACCATCACAGTGAATTTATGCAGAGACACTTGTAATTCAATATATTGTGATGGCCCACGATATTACTGAGAGACTTTTGACTATAAGAAATCACAATATTTGGGTTAGCGTTCCATCCCCATGCTTTCCCCTCAGATTTTGTTCAAAAGCATTGACCTTTCCTCCATTTCTGCACGGGCAAAGACAGCGGGGGAGGAGCGTCCATTTTATGAGGATCTATGTCGAGATGCCTGATGGGAAATCCTGGGGCGGGGGTAATCACAGGTGTGCAGAGTGATGGATGGAGCGAGCGGAGGAGAAGGTGGAGACTCACACATGAAACCGATCGCTAAACCGCAGAACATAACGCAGCCCATCATTTAAACTGAGGTAACTGCGCTGTCTGATCTGATGCCAGCGCAGTATTGATGTCTGAAAATACCCCTCATGTTTTGGTGGTTTTGGTGATTTACAGTATGGTGTTTTATGGTGGTTTATGGAGAGAGTTTGGGGGGTGGGGGTTCATTTGACCAACACGGCTTTGACTTTGGAAACTGGAGATGTTGTTTTGAAGGACATTAAGACGGCAGTAGATCAGCGCTGATGTTCTCCTGCTTTAACTAAGGTGGAAATACTGTATAGTGATCGAAAACGTCTAGTTAGAGATTGTTTAAGAATCATAATTTTACAAAAGAGTATTATATGAACTTCCTTTTTTTTGACATTTTGATTTAAAAATGCCTTTGTTTGTCATAAAAAGGTCTTTGCATATGTGTCTAGTTCATGATTGCAATTGTCAAACTATGATAACTATTATTTTAAAGGCCCAGTATGTAACATTTAACCAAAAATGTCAACAAAAAAACATGCAGAATATTTCATCTTCCCAGGCTATAATGTCCCACAGTATGGAATTAAATGTATCTATCTCCATGGAGTATGTTCCAAACTTTTGATTTCCAGTCGAATCATGCAGTAAACTCTCCACCTCCATTTACACTTTGCCTTTAACAGTCACACTTATTCTGATTAATCATTGCAGTCCATTAATAACATGGAGGTTTAACCATTGCAACCAATGATCCGGTATTGAGCAGTTTTTGCTAGTGCTGTCAAACAATTAATCGCAGTTCAGAATGAAGAAATATTGTCCTCTTTCTCCAATCTTAAACTCAAACAAATACAATCAGAAGGTGTCGCTGTTCAAAACTGAAATAGGGGACTCCAATTACTCGACGTCGTAACAAGATCTCCCTAAACGAATTTTAGCACATACCAGATTGAAGACCAGGATTCGTGAAGTTCAATTCAAGCCAATTTATTCACCTCACAATATTTCTAATACAGCATGCTGGGTTACGAGATTCCCTGGGAAACAGTCTAAGCGTGGATTCCTCGCAGGGCAAACCGAGCAACCACAAACATTTCTCTAACCCAGCTATTTAAAACATTTCATCATGAATATGCAAATATTGTAAACGCCTCTTGGTCTGCCTCCTCTTCAATCCTAGTACATTTCCATTTAATAACTTCTGCTTTGAAGCTCTCTTATCGACATCCAGTTTCGGGGAGTACGTTTCCCATCAGTCTTATCTGTAAGGGAGCACATAACTTCGCCAGGTGGACGAAGGTCAGCCGTATGTGTGTATGCTGTCTGCTTTTTAATGAGACAGGATGAACGAAATAGAAAAATGTGTGCGAGAAGAGACAGGAGTAACTTCATAAGCCATTGTGAGACATTTGTTAAAAACAATCATCATTTCAATATTGCAACAGCGTATATGGCACACTGAAACAAAGTTATAACTCTTCAAGAATAAGAATCAGAAAGGTTTTATTGCCATATGAGTGAACAGGTTCACAACATTAGGAAATTGCTGTGGTATTTGGAGCGGAATGTAAACCCTAAACATGCAGCAAATAAAATGGAAAATAAAGCAGAAAACAATAAACTATAATATAACAAAAATGTACAAATTTACAAGAATATAAGAATATAACCGTGCAGGTAATAATCAGTGCAAAACAGACCAGTGCAAAAAATAAAGCAGGGTCATGTGACTGAAACAGAGCGGGGGCTGGGAACACAGTTAATTATTCTTCAAAAAAAAAGCCCAAAATATTTTGACAAAAATGCGCTCCGCCAACATTGTTCGTCGTACTCAGCTTGTTGTTGGTGTACAAGAAGCATAGTTGCTGCCGCTGAATCAAACCCGTGTTTTGCTTTAAGATGGTATTTTAAACTTGTTGTGCTTCTGTGGAAAGAGAGTTCATCACTGCAATATCTGCAAACTACCCTAGTCTTTTGAGAAATTTGCAGCTGAGCACCAGTCACAGTCTCATCGGTCATCTTCACATCTGCGTATGGACAGACCTGATCACTGACCGAATAACCTGCGGCACCTTTCAGGTTGTGTGATTAATTTGCGTTAAAAAAACAACAACCAAAAAAACTACCATTTTTGTGTGTGATTAATCACATGCATTAACACGTTAACGTTGACAGCCCTAGCTTTTACCAAACTCACTGCAAATTTCTCTGATCTTGCCAAGATTTTAAAATGCATATCAGGTTATTCATCTTGTATTCAGATTGATTATCTTCTTACAAGTTCTGAGACTGCTTCATTCTAGTCTAGACGTAGTTTATTTTAAGACAACTTATCAAGTAAAATGCTGGATCTTGCTGCATATACAAATCATTTCACTGCTTTAAAGTCATTTTCTGATAGATTCACATTTTGGCCAAGCTTTTTTGCAGTGCTGAAGGTGAAATTAAATTGTGGTTAAAATCATATTTGCTGTAAATTAGACACACATTTTTTATTATTATTATTTATTTAGTTGAATTAGGACAATGCATATTAGTCAACATGTCATCAAACAGCATCAATGTAAATATGCCGGAAGTAGCACAGTAGCTACTTTACATTTGTTGTCCTAAGATAGGTCAGAACAGAGAATATTCAAAACACACACAGAAGGGAATATACAAGTGCACAGACATGACACCAAATTAACCACAAATTAACAGAAGACCATTCTCCTAGTTTAAAAGGCTCCAAGAAAAAAATCTACCTGTGAGAGCGTGTTTGATTATTTTTCAACCAATGTTTATAGGATTATTTTGGATAGAAATAGCATTTAAAAAACTAAATAGAATCATAATAATTGACAAGTAAATCGACACCCTCCCTCTCTCTCTCTGTTCAGTCTCTGACCCAGTTCTTGGGCTGGTCGGTGCTGAACACAGACACGTACGACCGGATGAACAAACTGGAGAACAGGAAGGACATTTTCCAGGACATGGTCATGTACCATGTCAAGTGTCGCAAAGACGAGATCCAGAACATCCTCGTGAGTCTGAGTTTGGGTTTTACTCATTTAAGACTTCAAATATGAGCTCACTAATAACAGACATTAAAGAGATGAATGCATCTGCTTTAAATATTTATGAACTCTGATACAATAAAGTGTAGTTTGAAAATGTTTTCCACAGAACACCAGAGAGCGCTTTGGCAAAGAGCCCTGTGACTGTGAAGAGGAGGAGCTGCAGGAGATTCTGGTATGGATTAGTTTAAAGGGGATGATCCATGTGAAAAAAAATAAAAAATCACCATATTGTAAATGGGACCTGAAATTGCCCACATTGTTACGTGGTAAATCAGCAACCTGGAAACACATGGATATAACTGCTGACAGGCTTAATTTTAATTTTATGATCCTTTCTCTGTATGTATTTTACATAGGAATTGTCTAAAATGCGCGCAAGATTAGACCACATCCGCAAGTTTAGGCTGCTTAAAATCTTTTCATTACTGCCAAATAAAATATCCAACACAAATTCTCTTTGATAGGCATACATTAATCATTTGTATATTTTACTTTACACTCAAATTCAGTTTGCAGGACTTCAGTTTATCAACCCTACCCATTCCCGCAATGTGCAATCCCGCTCCCGCTTGTTGCCAAAATGAGCTTTCAAAATGTGTCCCGTGCCGCACTGTTTTCCACTGGGTCCCACGGGAGTGCAGAGCTCGAATATAGATATTGATATTATATAGATCAGAGTTTTTTAACCTTTTTGACCCAGGGACACAACTTTTTCTGTACAAGGTAACTGAGAGCCCAATCTCATATTAAATCCATTATTTTCTACTCATTGTGGGGCCCTGAAGGAGGTGGTCGGGCCCTACGTTTGGCCCTGGGCATATGGTTTAGAACAGGGGTGGGCAAACTTTTTGGCTCGAGGGCCACAAAAGTTCTAAAATTTGATGGAAGGGCCGGACCAGGAGCAGATGGATGGAGTGTTCTGGTCTGACTACATCAGCCCAGAAAATAAGACGAAAATAACTTGCAGGATCCAACAATTTACATGTGACATATTCAAACATCTCAATTCAACATGTGCACCATATATAGGGCCGATGATTTTCCACTTCAAAAATTAACATTTTTCGTTTCAGAAGTTTTGACTTCCGTTTGATTGTGACACATTTGATAATTCTGTTGACAGTGTTGGGAAGGTTACTTTAAACTGTATTCCCTACAGATTACAGATTACATACCCCAAAATGTAGTTTGTAATGTAATCCATTAAATTACTTCAATAAGTAACTGGATTACTTGATATTGTCATGTTTTTTTTTAAAACTACATGAATGTAGCAACCACCTCCTGCAAATTCTTGTTTGGTTTTAGACCTGGTTTTAGTCCTGGTTTAGACCTGGTTTTAGACCTTGTTTAGACCTGGTTTAGATCTGGTTTTAGTCCTGGTTTAGACCTGGTTTTAATCCTGGTTTAGACCTGGTTTTAGTCCTGATTTAATGCTTGTTTACACATGGTGTAGACCTGCTTTAGACCTGGCTTAGTCCTGGTGTTAGTTCTGGTTTAGAGGTGCACAGGAGAATGCGAGGTCCACACCGTATGCAACAAGACACAGTCCACGCGCGCCGAACAAGAGGAAATGTGGCACGCGCCGTGCAGGAGCAGGTGCAGTGTGCGCGGCACACTAGATATATACTTGGCCGCAATGCTTTATGGGAAAGTTTTCGGACCATGAGTGAGGAAGTCGTGTTCAAGATATAGTTCTACCCCCGGGCACTGTACACCTGGCCCATGTGGATAATTTGGTTTTATGTATCACTGTATCTAGAGTGCGCCATCTATTGGGAAACGCCAGAATTGCAGGGAAAATAAAACTAATAAATTTTATTGCAGTTCATTCATGTTTGGCGGGCCGGATTAAAAAGGTTAACGGGCTGTATGTGGCCCCCGGGCCGTAGTTTGCCCACCCCTGGTTTAGAATCACTGTTTTAGATCAAATAATAACATTTGTACATAGTATTATTTAGGATTTAACACTTTTCTCCTTGTGCAGTCTGAGGTGCTCCCAAACTCAAAGAAAGCCGAGATCTTTGAGTTTCACTTCTGCGACTTCGATCACAGTGAGCTGGACCTGGTCAAATGTGGGATTAAAATGTACTACGAGCTCAAAGTGATCGATAAGTTCCACATCCCCAGAGAGGTACGACTCTGCTGCTGCTACACCAAATATATTAGGAGTTTAACTTTCAGGTACAGCTCATCTTACTTTGGCTAGTTTGGATTAAATGTGCCTATGACAGGTGGATGACTCATTTTACTAAAGCAGTTAAAGGTGCATTGTGTAACTTTTCTGGTGGACGGTCTGTCACCTGCTTATTTCTATGGATATGTCATTGCTCTGCCTGGAATCTCCACAGATCTGACCTGTAACTTGGTCTGGTTTGGTTTCAATGAAGATAGAGAGGTTTAATGTCATACTGTGAAATATTCCAGACAAAGCATTAACATCTCCACAGAGAAAAGCATTTGACAGACCCTCCAGAAAAGTTACACAAAGCACTTTTAAGATCATTATATTTAAGATTTTATTAGAAGTTTAAAGCTGTTTTCTCCCATTCGGCCATTTTTAGGTGTCAAATTTTACTTCCTAGTTGTAAATCATAACATCACACTAGAGAATTATGTAACTGTTACCTAGCAACCATGCGGTACACTGAAATAACTCCTTTAATGCACACAGAAATTATTGTTTGTCAAATAAAATGTAAAAAACAAACAAAAACACCTTTATTTTGTTGAAACAATGCTTAAAATATTGGGAAAAATGTTTCTTCTGCATAAATTGTACAGAGCTTTTGGACAGAATCCTCCCGGTGTGATGTCATCTCTAAAATAGAACTCTTCTTGTCATTTACAACATTTTTGAACGTTTTTCACAAATTGCTTCTTGATTTATGTGAAATTATCATTTATATTTACAACATTTATTATCACTCTAGATTAAGTCTAAATTATAGAATCATCAGAACCTGCTTTATGCATTTCACGGTGCACTGCGTAACTTTGTAGTTGGGGGGATATATCACCTGCTTGTTTCTATGGAGATGTTGTTGCTCTGCCTGGAATGTTCCACAGTGTGACATTAAACAGCTCTATTTTATATTTATTCAGTTACAGGTGGTTTTATAGCTCAAAAATATCTAACATTCTGGCTGTGAGCGGGGTCTAACTTTGTCCGGTTTGGTCTCCATGAAGGTAGAAATGTTTAATGCCAGACTGTGAGACATTCCAGACAAAGCAATAACACCTCCATTTGACGGACCCTTCACCTGAAAAGTTACACAATGCACCTTTGAACCAAAAACAAACAAGCCAGAAAAGTTCATATAATAAATCTGCACTTTCTTCAGTTCAACTGTTTTGAAGCCGTCCTTAAATGACCAACCTCGCTGTGAGTCCAGGAAGCCCAGAGATAAAAATCAGAGTTAAAATTGAAATTCTGTCGTATTATTGAGTCTTGAGTGTTTGAAGGAGCCGTGTGACCTTCCGTTGACCTGTATTGACTTTATTTCATTAGTATGAGTCCCTTCATCTTTTAGTGCCCCGTGGATCATGGTTCATAACGTCGTATTTTGAACTTCAGGTCCTTTTTCCTGATCGTTTTAAAGTAGTTTTTATGAACATCTTTAACCCAAAAAAGTAAACAAATGATTTAAAGGTGCACAATGTAACTTTTCTGGTAGAGGGTCCACCACCTTTATTTTATTATCCATCCATCCATCTTCTCCCGCTTATTCCGGTTGGGTCAGCTTGCTGCCCAATTTTATTAATGTGTAACTTCAAATATACAAAATACATAATAATAATTCCTTTGACAGGAATTATAGAATTAGTATAAAGGTAAGTAAAGAAAAACAGTAAATAAGAAAACAAATACAGCATTTAATTTAACCATCTTCATGAGGACAAGCAGGCCACACATGGGGAAAAAAATATATCTAGCTAAGTTAAAATGACTTCAATTAAGAACTTTTTACTTTATTTGAGTAGATTGAATTTGACCAGTAAAATAATCTACCAATGGAATAAGTGTGTTTTTTCTTAATCCAAGCAACATCCGATTGTATTTCTTATTTTAATTACAAAAAGTTGTTGTTTTTCTTATTTTAAGTGTAGCAAGATGTGTGTTTTTTGACATGAATCTGTACCTGTCATGCATCAACACTGACTTACCTCCCGACAGCATCCAGTGAGCCGAGTTCTTCCCCGGTTTCGGTGCTGATGAAAGTGTCCGGCAAGTTGGCTGGGGTCACGAAAATAAAGCGTTTTTCTTCTCAAAACAATATGTGTTCAAAGGAGTGATACATTTGCGTCACAAAACGTGAACCACGAAAAAGTCTGACCTCATAATCGCTTGGTACTATTTTCTGTCTGGTCATATCGCTGCTGCAAGTCAATGGAACCAGGTGAGAGCTGCGCATGAATTCACAGTTTTTCAGTAGTTCGGCAGTGTTTACATGCTCAGACCACTTATATACTTCTTGCTCTAGCTCTCACGTTAGCTCTCTCATGTTAGCTCTCTCATGTTAGCTCTCATGTTAGCTCTTTCATGTTACCTCTCTCATGTTAGCTCTCTCATGTTAGCTCTCATATTAGCTCTCATGTTAGCTCTCTTGCGTCACAGCTGTCAACGGTCTGACACTGCCGAACGTAAATACTGCCGAACTACTGAAAAAAGTGTGGATTCGTGCGCCGCTGAGAGAAAATAGTACCAAGTGATTATGAGGACTGACATTTTCGTGGTTCACGTTTTGTGACGCGAATGTATCACTCTTTTTGTTTGTTTTTGTAAGAAAAACGCTTTATTTTCATGACCTCAGCCAACTTGCCGGACACTTTCATCAGCACCGAAATTGGGAATGAATTTGGCTCACCGGACACTGTCGGGAGGTAAGTCAGTGTTGATGCACAACACTGCTGACAGGGACATACAGATTCATGTAAAAAAAAAAAAAAAAAAAAAAAAAAAAACTATCCCTTTAAGTACAAAAAGTCTTGTTCCACTGGCAGATATTTTTACTTGTCAAGTGAAATGTACTCAAATTATGATCAAACTTTCTTAATTCAAGTCATCTTAACTTGTCTAGATTTTGTTTTTTGCATCACCAGGCCAAATTACAGGTCGGATCTGTGCCTGCTCACAGTAAGAATACATGCAGTCTTTGCGGTAGCTTCAAGAAATCAAAAACGCCTATAAATGAATAAATACAGTATATATTTGTTTAATGCCATACTGTGGAAAATCCCAGGCAACTTTAACTAACTGTAACTGCGGCCCTAGTTCCACAGTTTTTTCTCTTGTGTATATGATTGTAAGAAAACAAATAAGGTTTACCTAATTTTTACTAGTTCATTTAAAACTGTTACCAGTTTCCAAAGTTATTCCTCACTTAACTTATACATTCAGAGCATCATCATTATTTACCAAGATGAGCTTATAAGCGCTTTTCACAACTTTCCGGAGAGTAGTATGCTAACCACGCACTTCCTGATTCCCGGGCAAAGAAAACACAGTGGACTTATTTTGACCTCAAGAGCCGCTTCTACAATATGTCTGTACTGTTGTGCACTAGCCCTGAATGACACATGTTGGTGCTTTGATATGTACAAATCAGATGAAATGTGTAGTTTTTTGTTTATATTTTTCTTGTCTGCATGTGTGTTTGTGCTGCAGGTTCTGGTGAGGTTCATGTATTCTGTGAGTAAAGGCTACAGGCGCATCACCTATCACAACTGGAGACACGGCTTCAACGTGGGACAGACCATGTTCACTCTGCTCATGGTAAAGACGGGCTTAGAATTACAGTGGATACAGAAAGTATTCAGACCGCCTTAAATGTTTCACTCTGTTATATTGGAGCCATTTGCGAAAATCATTTAAGTTCTTTTTTTCCTTCATTAATGTACACATAGCACCCCAGAATTGTTGATCTGGAGATGGGTCCAGGGCGCTGCTTCTGACAGGTTCAGCGCCAGAGAGACTGAACGACAGGTCAAATGCATAGAACAAATTTCACCGTGGGGACAATATAATGTACCTTATCGTGAAACAAATATTAAGTTTGAGAGTTTACCAAATCAGCATGTGTTAGTTATGAACTGTGACAAAAAAGAAATAAGTCAGTAGCCAAACATATACTGTACATAATATGTGTGAAAATCCCTCAGTCGTCCAGGTAGAATCCATGGCAAAGGAGAAATTCAATTTGTCAACTGGACAAAAGTTTATTTTGGTCAAAAACTTTTCTCAGTTCATCCAAGCTGAACTGAAGAAGTTAGAACTGAGTTAGAACTGAAGAAGCAGCTTGGATGAGCTGTAAAACAATTTCAACCAAAATAAACTTTTGTCCAGTCGACAAATTGAAGTTTTCCTTTGACATATACGAACTATAACTGGATGTACAATGAACCAACAGTGTTCCTAATCAACCTCGAGTAAACAAGTCACATCTTAACTATTGCCTAAACAAAAAATATGCAGTTTTTATAACTAGTATTAAAGCTGCACTATGTAACTTTTCAGGTCTCCAGGTGTCGCCACCCACTTGTCTCAATGGAGAAGTTGTATGGAATGTTCCACAGTATAGCATTAAACCTATCTATATGGGATCTATTCACACTTACGTCACAAACCAGGAACTTGAATAGAGCCCATTGCAAACATTCAAGAGAACCATGCATTCTTGGCGTTGTGACCTGTAAATCGTCCGGGCAGTACTAACTAACATCTTCGTGAGGACAAGCAGTTGGCAGACCCTTCCTTAGAATAGTGACATCGTGCTTTATCCTTAACTTCATCTGGTTTAGCCTTGATGCAAAGTCATTTCTCAGTGAATTTGCACTTTACCCACCTGCTGGCCAAGATGTACTTTTTCATTTGGTATTTGAGAAGCACATTATAACTGTACTTGCTGTTGAATTTCTCCTGCCGACCGTGAACCTTCTTTATTGAATTCTTTACTTGTGGAATGGCTTGTATCTGGCTGCACAGACTGAGCACAGCGCGTTCTCCCTGTGTCCTCCGTGTGTTTGTGTGAGGTACAGTAGATACAGAGCTGGAGTTTACAGAGAGCCACTGGAGCCTGAACACAACACGATTCAAACCAGAGAGTTTTATTTCACTCGGCTGCAGTAGTTGAATATCTGGAGTTATTAAAGAAAGGCCAATACGAGGATTCAAATCCAAATGAGAAGGCAAATATATTTATTATAAAGTGCCATTCGTGCACAAGCAACCCTGAGTATTTCACAAAGATACTACTACTGCTACTACTACTACTACTACTGCTACTGCTGCTGCTGCTGCTACTACTACTGCTGCTGCTACTGCTACTTCTACTACTACTACTGCTGCTGCTACTGCTACTACTGCGACTACTGTTACTACTCCTGCTGCTACTATTACTACTACTGCTACTACTACTGCTGCTGCTACTGCTGCTACTACTGCTACTGCTGCTGCTGCTACTGCTACTACTACTACTGCTACTACTGCTACTGCTACTATTACTACTACTGCTACTACTACTGCTACTGCTACTGCTGCTGCTGCTGCTACTACTACTGCTGCTGCTACTGCTACTACTACTACTACTACTACTACTGCTGCTGCTGTTACTGCTACTACTGTGACTACTGTTACTACCCCGCTGCCATCATTACTACTACCGCTACCACCGCTGCCGCCGCTGCCGCTGCTACCGCCGCTGCCACCGCTACCACTATTACCACTACTGCCGCTGCTGTTACTGCTACCACCGCGACCACCGTTACCACTGCCTGCCACCATTACCGCCACTACCACCGCCGCTACCACCGCTACCACCACTACCGCTACCACTACCGCCGCCACCGCCGCCGCTACCACTACCACTACCACCACCGCCACCACCGCTACTACTGCCACTGCCACCGCTATCACTGCCACTGCTACCACTACCACTACCGCCGCCACTATTACCGCTACTACTACCACTGCCACCGCCGCTGCCGCTGCCGCCACTGCTACCACTACCGCCGCTGCCACTGCTACCACTACCATTACTACCACCGCTGCTACCGCTACCACTGCGACCATCACTGCCACTACCCCGCTGCCACCATTACTACTACTGCTACTACCACCGCTGCCTACCACTGCCACTACCGCTGCTGCCACTGCTACCGCACTACTACTACTGCTACCACTGCCACCGCTACCACTGCTACCGCTGCTACCACCGCTACCACTACTACCACTACCACTACTGCCGCTACCATTACTACTACCACTGCTACTACCACTGCCACCGCTGCCGCTGCTGCTACTACTACCGCTGCTGCCACTGCTACTTCTACCACTTCACCGCCGCTGCCGCTACCGCTACCAATGCGACCACCGTTACTACCCCGCTGCTACCATTACTACCACTGCTACTACCATCACCGCCGCCGCTACCGCCGCTACCGCTGCCACTGCTACCACTACACTACCGCTACTACCGCTACCACCGCTACTACCGCTACCGCTACTACCGCTACCGCTGCCACCGCTGGCACCACTGCTGCCACCACTACCACCGCCACCGCTACCGCCACTGCCACTGCCACCGCTACCGCTACCGCTACCATCACCACTACTGCTGCCACTACCATCGCTACTACCACCACCGCTACTACCACTACTGCTACTACTACAACTACTACCGCCACTACCGCTACTACCACTACTACCACTGCCACTACCACTGCTACCACCGCTACTACCACAACCACTACTACCGCTACTACTACTACTACTACCACTGCCACTACCACAACCACTACCACTACCACTGCTACCACTACCGCCGCCGCTACCACTACCGCTACCACTACCACCGCTACTACCGCTACCACCGCTACCGCTGCTACTACCACCGCCACAACCACAACCACTACCGTTACTACCACCGCTACTACTACTGCTACTACTGCTGCTACTACTACTGCTACTACTACAACTACTCTTACCACTGCTACTACTACAACTACTACTACTACTACTGCTACTACTACTACTACTGCTACTACTACTACTACTACTACTACTACTGGTACTGCTACTACTGCTACTACTGCTACTGCTACTACTACTGCTACTACTACTGCTACTACTACAACTACTACTGCTACTACGACTACTACTACTGCTACTACTACTGCTACTACTGCTATTACTACTGCTACTACTACAACTACTACTACTACTACTGCTACTATGACGACTACTACTACTGCTACTACTGCTACTACTGCTGCTACTACTGCTATTGCTACTACTACAACTACTATGGCTGTTACAACTACTACTACTACTACTACTACTACTACCACTAATCATGTGATAGTTAAATGTGTTGTCAAATAGAGCTTTTCTGTTCACTATTCTAATGCTCATGCACATGATCTCATAATCATTTTTCTATGTGATAATTTAGTGTTTTGGTCCGCAACATAATTATCCAGATTATCCAAAGCAGAATGAGCCTCACATGATTCTCTCATTTGATACTCTACAGGAAAAAGACACTGCTAGAAATGAAGAATTTCACAAGTAAAAACTAAGCAAAAAAAGTGCAGAAATATCACTGTACACCACTGTGTACCCTGATAAGAAAGATCATCTTCTGTTCTTTAAACAGGTAGTAAACTATTTTGAAATATATATATGTTTTTTATTATAGTTATTTATATGTGTTTTTACTGCACTTCACAAAAGCTTGGCCAAAATGTAAGGTATAAACACTTAAATCTATCAGAAAATGCAGATAGATCATTTTACTTGACAAGTAAAATGATCTATTTTCATATCATTTTACTTGACAAGTAAAATGATCTAGACCTCTAGATTAGAATGAAGAAGTCTCAGAATTAGTAAGGAGATAATAAACCTGAAAACACGGTAAAAAAAAAAAAAAAAAAAAGATAGAAGTTTTTAACTCTTGTCCAGATCAGAGAAACCTGCAGTGTGTTTACTTGATATTCCAATTTTTCTCCCATTTCAATAATAGCCTATAGCTACTTTTGCAGGTTTTATTCTCTAAGCTAAAATATCTTGAAACCAGTTGGAAGAAGATGTGATCAGATCTGTTAAATCACACATTGTTGGCTTGTGACCTAAATAGTTGTTCCATATAGCTCAGCTCGCATTATGTTTGATGGATTGAATGTGTGTTTATTTCAGACTGGAGACTTGAAGCGTTACTACACAGACCTGGAATGCATGGCCATGGTCACGGCTGGTTTCCTTCACGATATCGACCACAGAGGAACCAACAACCTCTACCAGATGAAGTGAGATGAGACAATGGGGAAAATGTAGATTATAAGAAATATTTAAAGGTGCATCGTGCAGCTTTTCTGGCAGGCGGTCCGTCAACAGTTTTTCTCCATGTAGATGTTATTGCTTTGCCTGCAATGTTCTATCTAGCATTTATTCATTACGTGTGTTTCTATTGCTCAAAAATACAACAATTCTCTGGGAATAGGGGCGACTCTCCACAGATCTGACCTGGCATGGAGCCTAGAGGTGTCACCTTTGAGATAGATAGGTTTCATCTCTACTGTGGAACATTTCAGGCAAAGCAAAAGCATCTCCATGGAGACAAGCAGGTGATGGACCATCCACCAGAAATGTTATGCGGTACACCTTTATCAGTTATTACAAAGGGATAACATGAAAGGAGTTGGCAATAATCATTTGTGGGACATTTTATATACAATAAGTGTGATACTCAACAAAGATAATCGCCATTTTATCACCAAAATGTGTCAAAATGTGTAGAAGTAAGCTACTTGAGCTCCGCTAGATCAAAGTACAATTATATCAAAGTTGTAAAACATTATTCATATCTGTAACATTTTCAAACGGTCATAATTATCGTGAAATAATTGTTAATTGCAATTGTTTTAACCATGATAATCAGGTCCGTGTACCATTGTTCCATTTGAATTTCATTTAAGAATGAAATTAAACAATAAAATGGGAAAACAGTTTGTTATTTCATTATTCTGATTTAGTGTAAAAAAATAAAATAAAAATAAAAATAAACAGATTTTGGCCTCTATTTCCCGGAAGTTTGGCTGCTAGAAGGACAAATCGTTGCAATTTTGTCAACAAACATGTCCTCTTCTTTTAGAGCGACGCGTTTACTTTTGCGTCTTAAAGTGAGAGACAGAGACGGCGTTACCGGAGCTATAAAAAAAGGTATCAGATCGGTATCGGAAAGAGCACTCCTTAAACAAATCAGATCGGAAGCCAGAAAATTTTTATCCGGACATCTCTAATTCAGCACATAGGTGAATTATTTTGGAGAGGCTGAACACAATATATCTGTCCTTGGGTAAGACACCTTCTACTCAAATACGCGGCCTTTTAACATATGTAACAGTGGACAGATCTCCTCCACTGGATGGTAGAAGATCTCTTGCCACAAGATCTCACAAGACAAAATTTCCACAAGATAAAAATGAAAAAAAATGAATACATTTAGATTGGAAGAACAGGGTTACATCTCTTGCCATTCCAAAAAGCAGCACAAAAACTATGAAAATGAAATAAAGAACAAAACTGTGAGGCCAAAATTGGAAACTGAACCATGAAATGTATACAGTCTATTAGGAATTAAGTTAAAATCTCATCTTGTTTCGTTGTCGTGGACCCAATTTCGTATCTCGTCTTGTCTTGTGGAAATTTAGCCTCACCCCGTCCCCACTAACAACCTTATAACAGTCTCTTGTTCCCTTACAGAGACAAATTGCTGTGTTGAGTTTCCAGGTTGTTCATTGACTCAAAGCGACAGTCACTCCTCTTGCCCTCTGTACATCTCTCCGTCCGACGTGAGCCCGACACGCCCCCTTGTGGTACAGCCCATCTGCTGCGCCCCTGTGATGGATGGGGCAGAGCGAGGAGCTGTTAGCGTTAAGTAGCGACAGGAAAGGGCCCACCCGGAGAGCCCCAGACCTGATACATAACGCACTCACCTCCCTCCAAAATGGCCGCCCTCTCTGCCTCTGGATGGAAGATCATTCATTTAATCAGATTTTGAATTTTAAATCCCGCTGAATTTCTCACTTTGAATTTTTTAACTCTGAAAAAAGATGCTTGAATTATTTTTGTTCTAAATTTTAGTTGCTGATATGTTGAGTATGCTTTTTATGTTTCAAATTAAAAATGAAAATCTCAGCTTTTAAATATTCAGCACAGATATTTTCAAGCAATCATAGAAATCAGAAATAAAAGAGATGACGTTTTGGATCACTGCAGGTTCACTGCACCATTTGCTGTTTGTTCTTAAGTTTGATCAGATCACTCTGGATCGATTGCTTCTGCCTTGGCATCTTGGATCTTTGCTGCTTCGCTGAATGTTTTTCACTGCAAATTTTTTACTTTTACTTGATTCTTGAGTTTCAGGACTTGAAAATATTTGCAATGTATATTTAAAAGATGATTTTTTTTTTTATATTGAGTTTTAAACACTTTGAAAATGCACACATATTATATATATAATAATTTTTTATTTTTTTTAAAGTTAAAAAATTCAAAGTGAGAAATTCTCTCTATCACTCTGACATGAAAACTGTCTATAGCAGAGAACAGAATACCCTAAAATACCAAATAAGAGCCGGGGAGTTTATTTGTTTCAATCTCTTAACAGACCAGGCATTTATTTGAGAACAGGCGACAATTTGGGGCTCAGCAAAACTGGGAAAATATGGTTCTCAAATTCTTTTAATCAGTATGACGATAATTTAGGTGACTTTCTGTACAGATGTAGGCGAGTTCATTTGAAATGTTACAACAAAATATCTATGGAGTGGAGTTTCCCACATTTGAAAGCAACTCCTGAATTACAGAAAGTCATTAAACCCTCCCGCAACATGCAGATATTTCTTTAGCAAGTTAAAAAAAATGACAGACGCAGCGAGTGTGGAGCAGCAGAGTGAGAACGTTCATCCACCGCATCAGGCCACAAGGAGCAAGCTGTTTTTTTAGCGCTGATAATATATGCAAATGAGCCATTTGGTTTTAAGTTTAGTTTCTGTAGAGACAATACGAGCATCAGTCCTGCTCCTGTTGTTGCAGCTCGACTTCTGTCTTCAGCACGAACATTAGACTCGCCGTTTATTTGGAACCGGTGGTTATTTATCAAAATATACACCTGCACCCTGAGTTTAAAGGAGACCCGGCGGTTAATTGAAACCCGGCTCTTATTTGGTATTTTACAGTATGCGCAAAAAAAGGAGCTGTTACTTACTGCGTAACTTTTCTGTTGGGTGTCCACACATGATTGTCTCCATGGAGATGTTCTTGCTTTGCCTGCATGTTCGACAGTATGGCATTACAATTAAATGTGCATTTATTAAATTACTTGTGTTTTATTGCTCAAAAACAGCCTTAAAAATATGTATTTTTGAAAATGGAAATGGGGTCACCTCTCTACAAACCTGGTCTGTCACTGGCTTGTCTCCATGGAGATGTACATGTTTTATAACATACTGTGAGAGAATCCAGGCAAAATAATAACATCACAAAGCAGGTGGTGGACCTTAGACCTCAAAATGTACACAATGCACCTTTAAAATCTAAGTAAAAAGGCAAGTAAGTGAGTATTTGGTGAAATAATAGCTTTAATGTCAAATTGTATTAATATAATGTGAACCAAAACACCAAATTATAACATAAATAACTTGGCCATCATGTCCAATGTTTTTTTTATAATTAAGAATAAATCAGTATTAGAATTATCAGTTAAAAAAGTAGTGCTGTAATATTGCATTATTAACAAATTAACGCAAAACAGTTTTAATAGCGTACTTTTTTATTTATTGTAAGATTAATGCTCTTTGTGACCCCGAGATCTATTTTTTTCATAAGCTGTGGCCACTGCTGTAACATTAGAAAAATTACAGGATTCGGCTGTAAACAGGAAGCAAAACAATTTGTACAAAACAGAGAAGCTCTGTGTGTGAGGTGATGTTATTCCTACTAGGAAAACACAAAATAAAGCTCCAAAACATACAGTGAATCCGCACTGACCTTCGATCAGGACTGTAACAGAGACAGAAGTTTTGCAGCCTCTCTCCTCCTGTCCTCACTGCTCCGAGCTGTTGTTATATCCATGAACTCACAGAGTATATCACAGCAGGACTCATATCTGCCTCACTATTTAATAGATGTTTTTGCCCTCTGGACCTGTTTTCTCTTCTAAAAGCGTTAGCTCTGCTGCCACATGTAAACAAACAGCACAGTGTGATGACCTCTTTGCCCTCAGTACAGAATTGTTGGAGCTCCAAACACAGTTTGTCTAACTGGAGAGCACAGACGTCCCTCAGTAATGAGAACCACCTCTGGTCACAGCACATTATTTCACCCACACTGAGAACTTCAGTCACTTTGACTGTTCTGAGGTCAGAAGAGGCACTTCGCTCACACTGTTGCAGAGCTCTTCATGAAAATGGAACATGAGAGTGGAACACTGAACACAAAGTTTCACTGTTATGGTTTGCAATAAAAAAACATTTGCACAAAGCCTATCCACTTTTCTATGTTGAATTAAAATGATTCAAGAGATGAAAATGTTTGATTAATTTGTGATTAGTCGTGAATTAACTATGACATTCATAAGATTAATTGCGATTAAATATTTTAATCGATTGACAGCACTGTAAAAAAGCTATATTTAAATATTGATTTAAACGTTTACCTCATCTCTGGGGACACAGATGTTTAAAATCAAAATCTTACACACAGACCCCTAAACTTTGTTTAAAAGTGCAGAAAAGGTGTAAAACTACTCCACTACTAACTGGAATCCTGCTTCTACTTCAGTTGATCATCTCTAATTCCACCTCCACTGTTCTTTCTCTGTTCAGGTCTGGAAACCCTCTGGCAAAGCTGCACGGATCCTCCATCTTGGAAAGGCACCATCTGGAGTTTGGGAAGACGCTGCTAAGAGACGAGGTTAAAAAAGTTAAAAATACAGTACTGCCTTATTCATATTTTTTTCAGCAAACTTAAAGGTTCTCTATTATGCAAAATTGTCTCCTGTGAGGTTTAAACCAAGTTATAATCATGTTGTTCCCTCCTCAAAAACAGACACAAGGTGGAACTGAGTGTTTTCAGTTCGGGAAAAGAACTCAGCCTAAATGTGCAGGTTTGTGTATTAAACAGGTGTGAGTGAAACAAAACCCAGCTCCAGGTCTGTTTGTGATAAGGAAACATTATAACATAGATCAGAAAAGAGCGTAATATGAGTGCTTTAAAAATACTATTGTCAACACTAACACTCAACAGTAAAACAAGCCGTTATTTTGTCATTTTCAGGTCTATGCCATTTTTATTCAGCTCATCAAAATGCTAATCCGTGG